>BRZM01003869.1:105074-128549 GCA_033238685.1 Lates japonicus
CACAAAGACAGATTTCGCTGTCGGTCAGTGGGACGTATTGACCATAAACAGGGATGGAGAGGAAAGGGGCGTCTTTGATGCAGTTCTACGAATGACGTTCGGGTCACTACACCAACCAACCTTACACCTAATAGACTTTCAGGTCAATGAATAGATAGACGTCTGCAAACCGTTCTTGTCCAGCTTATGCTGTATATTGTCATTCAAAGTTTTGGGTTTTGTTAGGAAGAATTAAAAGTAAGGTTGCTTTTGCATTAACACATTTGTTGTTTCTTTGCTGTATCTCTCCAGGATGTAGACGTTTTCTGGCAGATGTTTGCAGCTGAAAAAGGAATGCAATTCACTGGAAGAGAGAATTGGTGATGGTTGGCATTGGCCAACTCTGGGAGATATTGCTGCGGGAAGATGGTAGATCTGCAAAGAGGTAGGGCAGAAAGGTGCAGAAAACCCCGTGCCAATGCCTCTGGCAACAGTGACCACCTGATCCTCTTGTTTCTATGACAGACCAACACTCAGCCTGCGTAAAGGGGACCTGGGTGATTGGCAGATATTCAGTGGTGCTTCTATATGGACATGGTAGCTATCACAAAAGGGTCAGCTTAGCATCCTCTTTGCTTCTCCCCCAAGACCTGGGTCAACTGGGCAGCGGAAAACACTAGACCTGAAATATGACCACAGACTGTCGTACTCAAGCCCAGTCATAAGGTGTTACATTCTGCGCCTGGATGTTGACTCTCATACGTTCCTCTAAGTGTTTGTTTCATAATTTCGTGTTTGATTTGTCTTTAAAGCCTCAATTCTTATTTTGCCATATAAATCACAGTTGTAGCCATGAGTTTGTACTCTATGGATTCTCCTCAGTGTGGTCTCACTAAGTAAGTGTACTCACAGACTGCCGTCAGTACCAGCACAGCTAGATATAGTCTTCAATAAAACGAATTTTCGATGTGACATATTATATGAAACAAGTTAAGTTTGATTGCCTCCATTTCACACTCATCATTTCCCCAGACTTTTGGGCCGAGGCGCACGATCAGGTGATCTCCCTGGCGAATCCTTCAGGAGGCGTAGTGTTGAGGCCCAACCTGAGAGGGTTTATGGTTCAGGAGTTGTGTTGCAGAAGATGGCACAGTGGAGGAGAACATTGATGCTGTGGTCTTCTGTACAGGTTATGAGCAACAACTTCCCCTTTCCTGCCTTCTGCTCTGTCTGAGGTCCTCATGGAGGAAGTTTGTTAGTACAAGTAGTACAGTGGGCTGGTGGCAGACTAGAACTTTTATTATATTTTTTAAGCCCCACTTTTATTATGTTTTATTATGTTTACCATGGTTAGCCTATATGCAAAATGGAATAATACTTGATGAATAGTATACTGTTGTATAAATTATCCGTGATTTATACAAAATTACATTAATTACCTTTTTTGTTTTTAGTAAACAGGATTAAATGTTTGATAACCAAATATAATTACTTACTGGGTTATATGAACTGAATGAACGTCTGACATGTAGAATTGTAAACTACTGTCTTTGTTTCACTCATTAAGGCATCCTTAGTATATCGGGTCTGTCTGTTGTTAATATATTCTAATTTTAAGGATCTTCTGTTTGTTTTAAATTTCAGGGAAACATATTCTCTTCAACACCCACTGGCCATCATGGGACTTTTCCAAACAAAAGGATAAAATCATACATAGTAGAAATGGGCGCGATTGGGCTGTTAAGATTTTCAGGTAAACACTTTACCTGCTTTACGCTCACACACACACACACACACACACACACACACACACACACACACACAGGATTTAAGGAGTGTCAGTCTGTGCTGTTTACCTTCAAGGTGTGAGCCATCTTCCATCAGAGGAGAAAATGCTGGAAGTCATTGAGTCTGAGAGAAAGAGAAACATGAAAAGGTAGACATCATCTCCCCAGACAGATCAAAGTTCAACTCAAAGCGTGTGTTGTTAATAATGTCATATAAATGAACCTTTGATCTCTCAGCTATCTCTGCCCACGACAGGCTGCTCTCCAAGTAGATTACATTTCATACCTGGATTTCATGGCAGAGGAGGTCAAGTTCCAGTTCAACTTTATATAAAACTGTATTACCATACACATATAAAAGACACAATGACATTTACAGATGAGGTTAAATGAAACACTCCTGATACTACTTCTGAGATCCTGTGCTCTGGGTGAAGATCTTCTTTGGTCCCTGCACTCCCATATCAGTATCGTCTCACTGGACTAGACGTGGGCTGGAGCCCGACATGCTGTCTTCACACAGTGGACACGAGTAGCTCAGCCTTTCAGAACCAGGAAGTACCAGAACCAGAAGTCAGGCCGTCCATCCTGTTATCCCCTGGCTGCTCACATTTGGAGGAAGTGTGATAATGGTGGTGCTTCTGTGTCTAAAAATAAGCTCATTCAAGCTGCAGGGTGCAGCTCAGTTTCTGGACAGGAGCATGATTTTAATGAGGACACCTGGTTCACTGGTTAAAAAACAACGCATTATGTAATTTATTTTTTGCCTTAAAAAGACAGCTGTGCAATCATTTTGCAGTGGTACTCTGATTTTCTATAGAGAAAATGGTAAAATGTTGCCTCATGATTTCCACTGTGGCCCTGAACACTATTTCATACTCTGTGTATCTTTGGTGAGCAGTGCGGTCTCCTGCCACCGAACTGACTGATCATCCAGCAAACTGTAGAATCAGTCCCGCAAAAAGTATTTCAAACTGTAGATCAGTCAAACAGTCACCTCCGGTTTCCAGTGAAATGTCAAAATTTCTAACAGAGTTTGGCGTGTTTATTCAAAAGGAGCAACACTTCAGCTCATGTTTCAGATCCAGTGGGTGGGACTATGTATAGTCAGGCTTCAGCAACTATTTGTTTCTCTACATGAAAACCACTCAGGGCCAAAAGAATTAGTACCACTTGTGGCGGAGAATACTGTTGCTCAGCAAAATTACATTTTGTTGCTTTGACCACAAGAACATGGTGTAAAATATATGAATATGCATTTATAGATCACTCTAGTAAATAGATATATGTTTGGTATCTTTTTTTAAAAGGTCTGAAACTAATACAAAGTCATTTACTGTACTATGCTTTATATATAATAATGTGGGGTTATAAAACTATAAAATGATTTTGTACCTCTCTGAAAAGATTATGGTACAACAGTCAATTAAATTGCACAGTGTTTACAACCAGTAATACATTTCTCAATACGAACTCAGCTTTTTCAAAAGTGTGGACAAACTGTGGATCAGTTTTTCTTAGCTTTGACTTCTAAAATGTGTCAATGATCTTTCAAACTTCATATCACGGTTTTCACCCAGGAGCTCAGCCACCACCCAAAACAAACATTGACCTTCTGAAAGACTTGTGTCACGTGAGGTAGAATCCCATAGCATTTCGTAATTGTTTGGGATGATCCTAGTGTTATCTACTGTTATCTTCAGGGTGGTTTACAGCTCATCCCAGGATAGTGTCCACTTTTCCTTCAACTTTACTCTGTGTTCTCAACCAAACAAGAGAGAAATTCTTTTCCTATGAAGGTTGAGCGTTTATGATCAGATGCCCAATGCTGGATGTCGACATCTTAAAGAGGGCTGCCAGGGATGGATCAGACATACAAAAAAGATTATTTCAGGTGTATTTCAGGAACTTGTGGTCATACACACAAAAGACGAGGTTATTCTTGCTATTATACTGTGTTCTATGGCTGTTGCGATCCTACTGCAAGTACATATAAGGGATATATACAGTTCTGTGTTACATCACTAAATTACTTTGATTTCTGCGCGATTACTCTGCCCCAAAATGGCAAATAAAAAACAACACTGTTGCATTTTGGTTCAACAGCTGTTGCTGTCCCTTGTCACTAGTAATAAGTTATTGAAGGCCTGGCTGCATAATAATAAATAGCAGAAGAAGCTAGAGACCTGAGGGTTCAAGGACGACTCTAACAGCAAGCAGAAGGGAAGCAGAGTTTCCATATAATGCTGTGATATGATATTAATAATACAAATATTTCACCTTAAAATCACTCAGGCATGTTTTATGCTATTTGGAAAGTTTGGACAGGTTTTGGAGAATTCTTTGAAAAAGTTAACACCACGTTTTTTGGTGACTGCAACAAGCGGCGGGTCATCGTTGGAGTGAAAAAATGTCTAAATTTCAGGTCCGTGTCTCACCATAAACGCTCAGAATTTCGGTGAAAAATTGGACCTGGAATTTTGACATTTCAAATGCCTGCGCAGTCAGCAAAAACAGTGGTGACAACTTTTTCAAAATTTCCAAAACTGTCAAGATCCTCCAAATAACAAAGACATGCCCTGGTGACTTTGAGGGTGAAAAACTTGGACCTGGAATTTTGAAATTTTCCTCCAAATGATGACCCACCACCAATGAAAGAGTATCTACTTCTGCCTTAAAAACAAAGGTCAAGAAAAACATAATTAAAGCGATGACCAATGATAATGTAATAGAAACACTGGTCCTGGACAATTTAATTGTTATCTTTATTAATTAAAGTGATACTGAAACCAGAATGTGACTTTCTAGTTGAAGAATCCGAGGTGACATGAACTGAAAGGAGATCCAATGTGTTACTTGATGGGAAATAACTATGGGTGTATTAAGGTATAGAAACAAGGAAATGCACACAAACACAAAGTCCACATATGGTGTCAAATATCTGTAAATCACACCATCCTGTATCTTCTGAAGTCGGTGATGGGTTTTGTGGAAACTACTGGAAAATTCAATATCCAATGATGATGTTTTGTGGCTAAGAGGCTAAATGATTTTTACCTGGTCATCTCTCTCTCTCTCTCTTGTTAAACACCAGAAGTTCATATGAACATAAATTTTACCATCATGACAATGACTTGAGGAAAGACGACAGTTTTCTCTTAAATGTGCAGTCAGTGTGTTTCCTTTTCCGCAGACATCGACTGATGACCCACTAACAAGGACCAAAAGTTGTTTCAGCATGGAAGGCGTGGAATACCTTGTCTTACGAAAGCCGTTGGTCTGGCAACTGCACAATATTACAGATCCAATGCATCCTGTTGCTATCCAGAAACATTATTTCAGACGGTCTGTATCTCGTCACATCACAGAGGCTTCAGTATAACTCGTCATGTGGCGATGCGGTTTGGAGGAGGGCAGAGCCGCTGACAAGAATATTTTTTCACATGATTAAACTCTGTAAAATGTGTCAAATAAAGCACCAGCTTGGTTTTGTGGTTTACATTTGGCCTTTTGCCTTTCATCTCCTTTCAACAGCTCGCAGAAATGTGGGGTGTGTGAAGAGTTCTATCTGGCATCTTATCACAAATGTTGGGCGGCTGAAGAGGGATGGCGGTTTCAGGTCATAATTCTCAGTGACTGTACTTTTACCTCGGTGCAGTTCTGGGGAATACGTTCATGTCTTTTCTATGAATTGTGTGATAGTCTGGTCTGGGTGCCTCTGTGTCACATGACATGTGTCTGATTACTTCTATATCTGTATGAACATGAATCTATAATTATATTGCATGCATTTACTTCAAAAGACACTAACAACATAGTAACAGGAGATAAAAATACATTTATTCACTTGTGATGATGGTCCGCGGTTGGTTAATCATACTGCTTTTTCATCAGCATGTTAAAACATGACTGAGTAGTTAGGTCTCTGTTTGAAGAGTGGAGCAGTCCAGTATTCCTCCATCCCCTATGAAGAAGCGATAGCCTGATGTCCAGTGTTTGTGTTAATGTGGTTTTACGGTTGTTGGTGGAGCCTGGTACACCAGTTACACTGGTCTATGAGTGTCTTTTGATTAAATGAAATTTGTAATTAAAACATTCAGCTTGAAAATAGGATGAATAATACAGCATCATATTTATGTTAGATCTTACCTGTGTGGTGGATGCAAGAGACGAAAAACATGTTTGTTTTGTTGTGTCCAATTTCGAGAAAAAACCTCTGGATCAATGATTTTTAAAAGTATAAAGTTCATTCATTCCAGTATTGATGGTACAATTAAACTTGAATTAGAAAAGCTGCTGCAGTATTTTCTGTTTCTAAAAGTACCATTACCACATACTGACTTAGTGCCTGTTTACTCATGCCACAATTACTGCTGAGTTCTTTTTCAGTTTTTAATTTCATGAAATAAAAAACAGTGCATTAACATTTGAATAAAGAGCTGATTTTTAAATGACAAAATTATTTTTAATTCTTTTATTTTTCTCCATCTTGTGCTTCATGTTTTGTTCTTTTTTTGACCTGAATCTTGATCAACCTCCAACAAACGTGTGTTTGTGTGTGTGTGTGTGTGTGTTTTTTTCTTAACTATTCCCGAATGAATCAGATTCTCTATTTCACATGAACATTTGACAGGTTATTGCAGGAGAAATCACAGGTGGAACTAATAATATTAACTATTCCATCACACAGTGAATGCAGTACAACCCAGATAATGACATTACACACCTGTGTTGACTCGTCAGACTGCTGTGAATGTCTATTCAACACCCAATCTCATCCCTAATTTTTCTCTTGTCATCAAAGACAGAGCAGCAGCTCAGATAAAACTGGCTTTATAAGTTTTGAGAGAGTATAACTGAAAATGGAACAGATGCTGCCAATGCTTTTAACAGGTCGGAAACTTTAATCTTGTTTATTACTCATCTGTCAGGAGTCGGTGACGCAATTATCTTGTTGATTGACTCGGCGTCTTTGAAAAGCCACACTTTTGGCTGCAAATGACTCAGAAACAATGGGGTGTGAAGAGTGTGATGATCCGCACTCATCTCATTGCTGCTTCATGTCCACCGGCCTACATAACACCATGAAGAATACTTCCTCCTACACCTTTCTGCTTGCCTGGCCTAGCCTCTGTCTGGATCAGGTTTCCATCGCTGTTAATGAGCTTCCTGTCCAATATGGTTCAGAGGGTGGCAGTGATTGATCTTAGTCCTTCAGGTCTGTCAGCATCAAGGCCTCTGTTTGGATGAGTCTGAATCCAACCTGCTTTGTTCATGCCAACATTGGAGGTCTATAGATTTAAGGTAAGGACAGCACTTTGTTTGCAGCTATGAGTCATATTCATCTGTATCATATTAGCAACTGAGGATTGTCTTAAATATCCCTCTGTTTTCATATCTTTTTTCTCCTGCAAAAGCCAAAATAACTGTTTGACCCTTAGTTTTTATTATTTAAATAAAAGATGCTAACCTTGGTTGACTGCAAACTCACTGATAAAATAGACACAAATTACACACACCCAATGACAGACTTCCCCAATTAAGAAACAATATGATCTTGTACTTAGTAACTAATTAGATTCCCACTTCAGCTTTTGTTGATCAGTGTAATGTATCTACATGCTATAACTGTGTCCACCAGCAGGCCTCACAATGATCCTGTATTTTAAAACTCCTCTGAAGTTTGGGAAATGTTAATGGATAAATGTATGATACTATTTATACTGTATTATAATATATGTGTGACAGTTTGATAACAGACGAGGCAGAGAAGTGAAATTTATGTCTATCATATGGATTGAGAAAGCCAGACCCTATACAAATAACATCTATCAGTCGGTGGTCATTAACAGCTCCAAAGAGATGATGTCTTTCGGTGACTTCCCTCCTCCTCGGAGCTCCCCAACAACATGCCACTCGAGGTGCTGCTGTCTGCACGCCTGTATGCCAAGGCGTTCAATCTGCTGCAGCACATACACTTCAGGTTAGTGGTCTTCAGGTTTGTTTATAATGTCAGCAGTATGAATGCAGCTACTTTGTCTCTATGTAGCAGAGAGGAGAAATATATTCAATAATGTAACACAAGCTTTTTGGGACTTTGACTCATGGTGAATGTGGAAATGAAATAAATTGTTGAATTTAGATTTTGTTTATTTGCAAAAAGTAAAATGACCTTTGAAAATGATTTACAGAAATATCTAAAAGTGCACAAATACAAATACCAGTGAGCACTGTGTGCTTCTTTTTAAAAAATCAGTTTTGTTGCTTTTCAAATTCAGAATCTGTCATCTGGATAAAGCGAGTCACAACTTAACTAAAATATGTTTTTTAATGACAATATTAAAAGTTAATCTTCATAAAGGAAAACATGTAAACCTAACATAGAGTCTGTATTTTTCAATTAATGACAACTGTAAGCCGCAACTTTTTGAGAATATATGATTATAATTCTTGACTGTATAACTGTATATGGGAATAGGCTCAAATTTCCGGTTTCGGTTACAATATAAACACCATGCCATACATATTAAATACAGTGCAGTATATTCAGCACTGTGCGTGCATGTGTGTCTGTTTGTGTGTCTCAGACTACTGTGCTCAGTGTGAGCAGACTCCAGACACTGCTGTGATAGAGCCCGGTGGGGAGGTGGAGACAGAGAGAAGAGAGGGTGAGAGGAGACTCATGTTTTGATGCAGTGATGGTTTGCGGACACTTCTCCTGCACTCAGAGACTTCACAGGTACCAGGAATCATACTGTATATTGTTTTATTTACTCTAATTTTAGAATTTTACAAGTGTATAAGAATGTAGGCATATTATCTGTTGCTGCTCATACAGCTATGATGTACCATGCTTTTTCTTATTCCATTTCGGGTATTGGGCTTTGAGGCAGATACTTCCACAGCTGGGAATATCGCAATGCTGATGGGATGGAGGGGAAGAGTGAGGTGGTGATTGGGATTGGAAATTCTGGAGGCGATATTGCTGTGTGGATCTCAGTAGGTTGCTGAGAAGGTACGGAATTACCTTTTTTTTAGTTCTTGGGTCTATTTCAAATAGAACAGTGCTGTTATATATCAAAATAAATATTACCTTTAGCCGTATCATCAAACAATCTGTAATTATTTGAAAGTGTAGATATTATTTCACTCTCTGGTCTGGCGATCCACAGGTGTACCTGGCACCAGAGATGACGGAGCGTGGGTTGTCAACCGTGGGACAAGAAAGGATTTCCAGCTGACCTTATTGGAACTTCGAATGCATTGATGATAAACAAAGTCTTCAGTTCATGGAACAACAGGATGTTGGAGAAGAATCTGAACAGAAGCGTTCGATACACTATATGGCCTAGAAGCAAAACATGGGTAACGATGCCAGCCATGAACATCTTTATTTCATGGGTGCGGCAGAATTTACATCTAGTGCCTCAGCTGTAATTTCTTTACACCTCACAATATGATTAGTGTTAGCAGAATAAATAATACATGATTTTGTTAATGGTTGTTGGGATCAACTAGGTATTATTATTTTATCAAATGGTAAAAAATATTAATATTAAGTAACTAATTATATAAATAAATATTAAGTTTAATTTGCCTTAAATCCACCTCAGAACATAATTCATTAAATCGGTCTCATGCAATATACTAATTATTAATTTGGAACATTGATTAATAACTTAGGTTACAACAACAACCAAAATTACCATATCAATAGACCAACAAAACTATTCAGTGTTCAAACATATTTATTTGAACAAATTCTAAATGAAATGACAAAACACAACCGTAACCTAATCTACAGCTCTATGTACGTGACACATGTGTGAATATGTATGTGTGTGTCTGTGAGAAACAATAGCAAGATAGCTGACTTAAGTTGATTTTTTGTCTTGAGCCTCATGGCTTAAAACAAAGGACCTGTAAGCAGATGGCAGAACCACATGTGTCTGTGTGGTCGGCCATCTGTCAATGTAACAACCTGTAGCTGACTAGAAACAGACAGAACAACAATTGCAGCACTACGATGAACTAAATCAATAATTATACTACGGCAAGATGAAAGTGCTGCACCTTGTAAGCTGTGCTAAACGAAAGTAATATAAACTAGGCTGATTACGTTGCAAGTCCGGGGAAAAAGAAGATAATTTTGTTGGCCTTCACAAAACCTGTTGTGGTAAGTCAGTAAATTATGATTGTCCTGGCTGTCATGATGCATGCTGTTAACTTCTTGCAGAGTTAGTTGGTTGAGGCTAACTCTCCTCTGTATCTTTATTAATTATTGGCTCCTTTTTCTTGGTGAGCCCAGCTGGCAGACCTTGTGTCATACCTGCTGGTGGGCAGTCACCAAGCAGGCCCCTATCGCTGGGAAGGCCTCATGGAGGTCAGAGAGAGCAGAAGTGAGACTCGCTCCTTGTGTGAAGAGTTGGCTGAGGCAGAGGGCTTCTCTTTAGAACTCGTGTTAAAGACTCGAAATAACTCTGGGAACGCCCAACTGCAGAGAGGGTGGTTTCCTCCTTTTGTGTAGCCAGGTGACATCACAAGTATGTCCATGCAGTGACCTATTGCAGCTGGGTTGGAGGTTTCCGCTTAGGTGTGAAAAGGTGAAGGACGCTGGAAGACTGAGTTCAATGAAACCTCCGCTTTGTCTGTAAGAACAAAGGCCATTTGGTCTCATCTCCATTTTAGAATGGGCTGGTACAACCCTTAAAATGTAAGGTTTGTCATGTCAGTGGTTTGTTCTTGTGGCAGGTTGTTTTTGGAGTCCTGTCGTGAATGATGACTGCCAGCTCGGATCATCTCAGGTCGTGTTCAGGTAAAACCAAATGTGAAGAGGAGTTCTGTGGGTCAGTGTGGTCTTCACTGGCAGGGCGTCATAAACAGTAATGACATTGATATATTTCTAAAACTCTGGATCAACATATGTATGATCCTTGTCAGATAATGTTGAGAAAAAGTAGTAAGACAGGATCTATTTTTCTTCTATTTCTACAAATCATATTTCATGGTTAAGTCTGTATTTGGTTGTAAACAATGACATAATCACAGAATGATGGCCTTGGCATACGCGATTAATCCTTGCATGCATTTATGTCCTTACAGGTGATGTGTTGGTGTTGCCACAGGCTACAACTACAAAACTTCCCCTTCTGCCTCAGCTCTCTGCAGGCTAAAGTGGCTACAGGCTGCTTCTCTACAAACATGTGTTCCTCCTGGACTTACTCAATAGCAGCTAAGCAGTGGTGAGCTTAGTCTACAACAACAGGCGGTCAAGCCCACTGTGGCTGAGATGCAGGCACGCCCCTGGGCTAAGGTTTTAAGAGTAAGGGCATGACCGGAAGACTCTACAGTTTAAGAGACTACAGTACCTTACTTTGAAGTGGGTTGAGCATCAATCAATACATGGATCCTTTAACTTTTTATTGTGGTATTGGTGAGAGTCTCTTTTTAACAAATGAAGCTCAGATGACAGAGTAACAGCTGTTCTGTGACATATCCTTATGATAATAGAAATTCATAATGAACCTCCTTTTTGATCCCACTGTAGCTGTCCCATCACAAAAATGAGTTATTGAACTATTCATTATAATTACCAAGGGGTGCACTTCACTAGCTACAGCTATCTCTTCCTCTGGGTTTTGTTTATTTAATTTGACTGATTTTCCCCTTGAGGTTATCAACCTCCTCAGAAAGAGAAATGATAAAGGAAATTCAGAAAAGAAGACATCAAACAATGCACCAGAGGTGAAAATAACTACAAAGCTAAAAGCTGTTCATATCTTCAAGTTCCATAATTAATCTGTTGAGATTCCTGTAAATCATCAACAATGTGAACAAATCCAAACACATCATTTTTGGTGTAATATTTTCTTTTGAATAAAATCATGGGTTATACTCACAGGACAGTGAAAACAAATGGCCACTGTTACTGGCTGTAAAAAGGAAAATTTGTTTTATGACCTTACCTCCACGAATCGCCACCACCTTACTGTGGTTGGAGGGGGTTTGAGTGCTCCCCTGAACCTGGTGGGTCTCCCAAGGCAAATTGGTCCTGGAGAGGAGCCAGACTGAGAGATTAAAGACACTGATAAGACTACACACATTTGTAATTGTGGTGCCTCAACCAGAACAGGAAAACCAGGGCAGCCCAGAGCAGACAAGGGGCAAGGCAGGGATCAGGTGTCCCACCACCTGGTGGCATAGACAGCTCTAGGGACGTTGAATGTCAACCTCTGGTGGGCAAGGAGTCTGAGCTGGTGGGGGAGGGGTAGGCAGTACCAGCTGGAAGCCACAGTTGGTTCACCTCTGCTGCTACACAGCACAGGGCTTGACTCAGCTGGGGACTCCATACTTCTGCTGGGGGACTCACGTGGGCAGTGATGGGGAGACCTGGAGGGCATCATTGAAAGAATGCCTCCTTGATCTGAACCTGCTCAGGGCTTTGTTATTGGACTTTAGTGCTAGTCACGGGTTGGCCATAACAAACATAATGTTCAAGCATAAGGTGGCTTATGAAATTATGCTTGGTACCAGAAAACATAGGCCAAAGACCGATGATTGACTTTGTGGTTGTACCATCAGATCCAGTCATAAGTCTTGGACACCCGGTTCAAGGAGGGGCGGAAACTGGCAACCATCACCATCTGGTGGTGAGTTGGATCACATAATAGGGAGGTAAACAGACACACCAGAGCCCTTATGAATAGTGGTACACTAGGAACATCTGGCATAGGCCAGAAGGGCTGCAACTTCTGTGATCGTGAAACCAAAAGCTAAATTATTGGGAGAAGTTTTTGGGAAAATATGGAGGAGGACTTTGCTTGGCTTATTTTTGTTTTAGTGTTTTGTTTTGTTTCCCTCTTTTAGTTTTGCCTGTTCAGGTGGACTACATCGCCTGCTCTCTGTACAAAACAGGTAGGGCTCGACCAAACATACTGTGGCTCTTGATGAGGACCCCAGACTGGCACTGCAGGTTTGGCTGGGTCCCTGTACTCATATCAGTACCGTCTGACTGGACCAGGCCAGTGGGTTGGTGCCCATCAGGCTATTCTCACCAGTGGGACGGGTGATTCAACTCGGACCAGAGAGGCACCAGAACCAGAGACCGAACCTCTTCTAGACTGAGCATCATTGGTGACTTTCTCAGGTGTTATCCTGCTGTACTGCTGCTACAATAAATTCTGTACATGAATGAAGCAGCACACTAAATAAACTAATCCATGTCAAGGCTGATAGGCAGAGCATGTTTTTAAGTATTAACTTAACTACTTGGATGAAAATAGTTTTAATAAACATGGATTATAATTTTGGTGAAATTCTGTGCGGTGTTCTGAACACTAATATTAAATATTAACTTTGCTTTCTTGGCAGCACCTCTTTTCTGCCATCTCACTACCCACTCTGTGTGTTAAATATTTAGCAGCTGTACCTTTGGTCTTGACAAATTACCTTATTCTTTAAGCGATACATGACAGTATGTGTGAATACATCAAATATATTTGGGGTCTTTCCTTAATTTGTAATCCAACCTGTTGAATAATTGCGAGCCTTCATGATAGGTGGAGCCAGGCCTCCCTGATTTTTAGCCTAAATACAAACCCTCCAGAGACAAAGGTGTTGTTACTGTATAGGAACAAACTTCTTCAAACATGTGACAAGTTAACAGTGTCATCATGTGCTGTGGCTTCAAAGGTAAATAAATAGCCTAATATAAAACCATGAAAAGAGCTCCACCACTATTAGTCCATCTCTTTGATGGTCAAATGTCTAACATTTTGTTCTTTTAAAGTCATAAAACCTTCTTTATGCTAGAAAAAAACTGAAACTGTAAATTATTCCAATCAATTACAATGACCATGTTCATGTATGTGTTCTGCAGTATTTAAGACTGGCATTGCAAAATTGAATTGTGTTACCCTACATTATCTTAATTAACATAATAAAGACATCTTTTATCCTGCATCGGTACAAGGACCTCAGCTGTTATATATTATAAAATCTTTTTCCCCAGCAGATGGAGACACAAGCACAAAGTGAAAACTGCTCCTGCAAAAGAATCAAAGATCTGCTGATATGATATGTTTTAATATTATTTTAAAGAAAAAAAAAGCTGCACTTATGTGTTACAGTGAGAATCCATCCATAAAAGCACGAGTTTGGTTCCTATGTATTAAAACTCATTTTATTTTGGTTCATGTCTACCTCTATCATACCTTCATTTATCCTGATGCCTTGTAGACTTAACATCAACAACAATTCTGTGATGCAGTTTGAAGTGAGAAACCTGTAATCCTGTGGTTATATACATTTATAACTACAGACTTTGTACTGACGATTAAAAATAAAGATTGATTGATTGACACAATTGATTAGTTGGTTGATTGATTGACGGTGATTGGCTGACAGCAGCCTCCATACGTTGTTTTAAAGACAGAAACATATACACAGGTTCATGAAATTAAGTGGTCTGCTGTTTTCTTGTATTAACACTGTCTTCTTTTCACCAGTTAAATAACACTGTGACTAAGGGTCATTTTAGGATAGTGGCACATTTACACAATCCCCCTCCTCCACCCACTGTGTGATTTAAATACCTTTGAAAAAACCTTTTCTTTAAACTCAAAAGGTTCTTGCAATCGGCAAAGGTAGGCATACACACAGTTAGGTTGTGACAGCAGGTTTGTTTGGAAGAACAGATCAATCAGAACATGTTAATCCATGTTGAACTTTGATTACAGTCTAATCTTTGGTACTGTAGCCAACATTTACAGAAATGTCAACACGACAGAGGGGAAAAAAAATAAGAGAAAGCCATTGGTCCTGGCCAACTCCCTCTGGTGTACAGATCCCCACATGCATCCTGTTGCTGTCGGAGAAAACATTATTCAGACTGTATCGTCCTTCACAGAGCTGAAGTATGACTCGTCGTGTGGCAGAGGTTGGAGGAGGGCAGAGCCACTGACAAAGAATATTTCCTGACACGATGTCCAGTGTTTGTGTTAATGTGGTTTGCAGTTTGTTGTTAGGCCTGGTACAGTTACACTGGTCTGTAAATTAATAACTTTCCTTTTTGATTAAATGAAATTTGCTAATTAAAACATTCAGCTTGAAAATAGGATGAATAATACAGCGTCATATTTATGTTAGATCCTGTGTGGTAGATGCAAGAGACGAAAAACATGTTTGTTTGTTGTGTCAATTTCAGAAAAAGCCTCTGGATCAACAGAGATTTTTAAAAGTATAAGTTCATTCGTTCCAGTATTGATGGTACAATTAAACTTGGTCGAGAAAAGCTGCTGCAGTATTTTCTGTTTCTCAAAGAAGTACCATTACCACATACTGACTTAGCAGTGTGCCTGTTTACTCATGCCACAATTACTGCTGAGTTCTTTTTCAGTTTTTGAATTTCATGAAATAAAAACAGTGCATTAACATTTGAATAAAGGCTGATTTTTTTTATTGACAAAAAGATTTTTAATTCTTTTATTTTTCTCCATCTTGTGCTTCATGTTTTGTTCTTTTTTGACCTGAATCTTGATCAACCTCCAACAGAGCATTGTGTTTGTGTGTGTGCGTGTGTGTGTGTGTGTGTGTGTTTTTTTTTTTTTTTTTTTTTTCTTAACTATTCCCGAATGAATCAGATTCTCTGACTTTTTCACAGCAGACATTTTGACAGGTTATTGCAGGAAAATCACAGGTGGAACTAATAATATTAACTATGGCTCCATCACACAGTGAATGCAGTACAGCAGATAATGACATTACACACACCCTCGTCAGACTGTCTGCTGTGAATGAGGTCTGTTCAACTTTAATCTCATCCCTAATTTTTTCTCTTGTCATCAAAGACAAGAGCAGCAGCTCAGATAAAACTGGCTTTATAAGTTTTTGAAGTATAACTGAAGAAATGGAACAGATGCTGCCAATGCTTTGTATAAGATGAAACTTTAAATCTTGTTTATTACTCATCTGTCAGAATGAAATTGACATAATTATCTTGATTGACTCGAGCGTCTTTGAAAAGCCACACTTTTGTGCAAATGACTCAGAAACAATGGGGTGTGAAGAGTGTGACAGTCACGCACTCATCTCATTGCTGCTTCATGTCACGCTACATAACACCATGATCACTTCCTCCTACACCTTTCTGCTTACTCCTGGCCTAGCCTCTGTCTCAGATCAGAGTTTCCATCGCTGTTAGCTGAGCTTCCTGTCCAATATGGTTCAGAGGGTGGCAGTGATTGGTGCGGGTCCTTCAGGTCTAACCAGCATCAAGGCCTGTTTGGATGAAGGTCTGAATCCAACCTGCTTTGACAGCAGCCATGACATTGGAGGTCTATGGAGATTTAAGGTAAGGGACAGCACTTGTTTGTTATAGAGTCATATTCATCTGTATCATGTGCTGTAACTGAGGATTGTCACCAAATATCCCTCTGTTTTTCATATCTTTTTTTCTCCTGCCAAAAGCCGCCAAAATAACTGTTGACCCTTTTTAGTTTTATTATTTAAATAAGGAAATGCTAAATCTTGGATTAATGTAAAACCCACTGATAAAATAGGACAAATTGCCATACTTTAGTTGACAGACTTCCCAATTAAAAAACAATATGATTCTGTACTTAGTAACTAATTAGATTCCCACTCAGCTTTTGTTGATCAGTAATGTATCTACATGCTATAATCAGTCCACCAGCAGGCCTCACAATGATCCTGTATTTTAAAACTCCTCTGAAGTTTGGGAAATGTTAATGGATCAATGGATACTATTTATACTGTATTATAATATATGTGTGACAGTTTGATAACAGGCGAGGCAGAGAAGTGAAATTTATGTCTATCATGTCATTGTTAGGAGAAGCCAGACCCTGTACAAGCCAACATCTATCAGTCGGTGGTCATTAACAGCTCCAAAGAGATGATGTCTTTCAGTGACTTCCCTCCTCCTGCGGAGCTCCCCAACAACATGCACCACTCTGAGGTGCTGCTGTATCTGCGCCTGTATGCCAAGACATTCAATCTGCTGCAGCACATACACTTCCAGGTTAGTGGTCTTCAGGTTTGTTTATAATGTCAACAGTATGAATGCAGCTACTTTGTCTCTATGTAGCAGAGAGGAGAAATATATTCAATAATGTAACACAAGCTTTTCGGGACTTTGACTCATGGTGAATGTGGAAATGAAAATAAATTGTTGAATTTAGATTTTGTTTATTTGCAAAAAATGAAATGACGCTGAAATGATTTAGAAATATCCTAAAGTGCACAAATACAAATACAGTGAGCACTGTGTGCTTCTTTTAAAAATTAGTTTTGTTGCTTTTCAAATTCAGAATCTGTCATCTGGATGAAAACGAAAGGTCACAACAACTAAAAATACGTTTTTAATGACAATATTAAAAGTTAATCTTCATAAGGAAAACATGTAAACCCTAACATAGGTCTGTATTTTTCAATTAATGACAACTGTAAACTGCAACTTTTTTGGGAATATATGATTATAATTCTTGACTGTATATGTGTATATGGGAATAGAGCTCAAATTTCAGTTTTCAGGATTACAATATAAACACCATGCCATACGCATATTAAATACAGTGCAGTATATTCAGCACTGTGCGTGCATGTGTGTCTGTTTGTGTGTCTCAGACTACTGTGCTCAGTGTGAGGCAGACTCCAGACTTTGCTGTGACAGGCCAGTGGGAGGTGGAGACAGAGAGAAGAGAGGGTGAGAGGGAGACTCATGTTTTTGATGCAGTGATGGTTTGTACCGGACACTTCACCCAACCTCACCTGCCACTCAGAGACTTCACAGGTACCAGGAATCATACTGTATATTGTTTTATTTACTCTAATTGGGGTACACAGAGTGTATAGGAATAATAGACGTATTATCTATTTGCTGCTCCATACAGCTATGATATACCATCTTTTTTCTTATTCCATTTCAGGTATTGAGAGCTTTGAAGGCAGATACTTCCACAGCTGGGAATATCGCAATGCTGATGGGATGGAGGGGAAGAGAGTGGTGGTGATTGGGATTGGAAATTCTGGAGGCGATATTGCTGTGGATCTCAGTAGAGTTGCTGAGAAGGTACGGAATTACCTTTTTTTTTTTAGTTCTTGGGTCTATTTCAAATAGAGCAGTGCTGTTATATATCAAAATAATGTTACCTTTGGCCGTATCATCAAACAATCTGTATTGTTGAAAGTGTAAAAGATGATATTTCCTCTCTGGTCTGGCCTGATCCACAGGTGTACCTGAGCACCAGGAGCGGAGCGTGGGTTGTCAGCCGTGTAGGACAGAAAGGATTTCCAGCTGACCTTATTGGAACTTCTCGAATGCATTTGATGATAAACAAAGTCTTCAGTTCATGGAACAACAGGATGTTGGAGAAGAATCTGAACGAAGCGTTCGACCACACACTATATGGCCTGAAACCAAAACATGGGTAACATGATACTGTACATGAACATCTTTATTTCATGAGGTGCATGACATGAAATTTACATCTAGTGCCTCAAGCTGTAATTTCTTTACACCTCACAATATGATTGAGTGTTAGCAGAATAAATGATACACTGATGATTTTGTTAATGGTTGTTGGGATCAACTAGGTATTATTGGCTATCAAATGAGTAAAAATATTAATATTAAGTAACTAATTATTATATAAATAAATAGGATTTAATTTGCCTTAAATCCACCTCAGGGCACCAATTCATTAAATCAGTCTCATGCAATATACTAATTATTAATTTGGAACATTGATTAATAACTAGGTTACAACAACAACCAAAATTACCATATCAATAGACCAGCAAACTATTCAGTGTTCAAACATGTTTATTTGAACAAATTCTAAATGAAATGACAAAACACAAACCGTAACCTAATCTACAAACTCTATGTACATGTGCATGTGTGTGAATATGTATGTGTGTGTCTGTGAGAAACAATGGCAAGATGGCTGACTTAAGTTAGTTTTTTGTCTTGAGCCTCATGGCTTAAAACAAAGGACCTGTAAGCAAGATGGCAGAACCACATGTCCTGTGGTCAGCCATCTGTCAATGCTAACAACCTGTAAGCTGACTAGAAACAGACAGAACAACAGTGCACAAGCACTACATTGAACTAAATCAATAATTATACTGGCAAAGTTGAAAGTCTTCTGCTTAGCCAAGCTGTGCTAGGCAAGGTAATATAAACTAGGCCCAGTTACGTTACCAAGTCCGGGGGGAAAAAGAAGATGCGTTTGGTGTGCTGCTCACAAAGTCCTGTTGTGCTGATGAAGTCCAGTAAAGTGCAGTTGTCCTGGCTGTGTGGTCTTTGTCCTTTGTTCTTCTTGCAGAGTTAGTTGGTTGAGGCTAACTCTCCTCTATGCTGTGGTGTGGCTCCTTTTTCTTGGTGAGCCCAGCTGGCAGACCTTGTGTCATACCTGCTGGTGTTTGATCATAAATAGGCCTATGCTTCAGGAAGGCCTCATGGAGGTCAGAGAGCAGAAGTGAGAAGAGCAGAGCTCAACTCCTTGTGTGAAGAGTTGGCTGAGAAGACAGAGAGACTTCTCTTTAGAAGACTCGTAAAGAGACTGAAGACAACTCTAGAGACTGCCCAACTGCCAGAGAGGAGAAGGTGGTTTCTCCTTTTGTATGGCCAGGTGACATCACAGAATATGTCCATGCAGTGACCTATTGCAGCTGGAGTTGGAGGTTTCACACTTAGGTGTGAAAAGGTGAAGGACGCTGGAAGACTGAGTTCAATGGCTCTCCTTTGTCTGTAGAACAAAAGGAGCCATTTGGTCTCATCCTCCATTTTGAATGGGCTGGTACAGCCTTAAAATGTAAGGTTTGTCATGTCAGTGGTTTGTTCTTGTGGCAGGTTGTTTGCACAGATCCCTGTCGTGAATGATGACCTGCCAGCTCGGATCATCTCAGGTCGTGTTCAGGTGAAACCAAATGTGAAGGAGTTCTGTGGGTCCAGTGTGGTCTTCACTGACGGGAGCGTCATAAACAATGTGTGTATTGATATATTTCTAAAACTCTGGATCAACATATGTACATGATCCTTGTCAGATAATGTTGAAAAAGTGTGATAAGACAGGATCTATTTTTTTCTTCTATTTCTACAAATCATGTTCATGGTTTAAAGTCTCTTATTTGGTTATAAACAATGACATAATCACAGGGTATTAATATGCTCACGGTCATCAAATCCTTGCATGCATTTATGTCATACAGGTGGATGTGGTGGTGTTTGCCACAGGCTACAACTACAGCTTCCCCTTCCTGCCCTCAGCTCTGCAGGCTAAAAGTGGCTACAGGCTGCTTCTCTACAAACATGTGTTCCCTCCTGGACTTACTCAGCCAACGCTGGCAGTGGTGGGCTTCGTCTACAGCCTTGGGGCGGTCAACCCACTGGCTGAGATGCAGGCACGCTGGGCTACAAGAGTTTTTAAAGGTAAGGCATGACAAAGGAACTCTACAGTTTAAGAGACTACAGTACCTTACTTTGATGGGACAGGCATCAATCAATACACTGGATCCTTTAACTTTTATTGTGGTATTAAGGTGAGAGTCTCCACTGACAAATGAAGCTCAGATGACAGAGAAATAACAGCTGTTCTGTGACATATCCTTATGATAATAGGAAATTCATAATGAACCTCCTTTTGATCCCACACTGTAGCTGTCCCATCACAAAAATGAGTTATTGAACTATTCATTATAATTACAAAGAGGTGCACTTCACTAGCTACAGCTATCTCTTCCTCTGGGTTTTGTTTATTTTAATTTGACTGATTTTTTCCCCACTTAGGGTTATCAACCCTCCCCTCAGAAGAGAGAATGATAAAGGAAATTCAGAAAGACATCAAAACAATGCACCAGAGGTAGGAAATAACTGCAAAGCTAAAGCTGTTCATATCTTCAAGTTCCATAATTAATCTGTTGAGATGCCTGTAAATCATCAACCTTAATGTTGTGAACAGAATCCAAACACATCATTTTTGGTGTAATATTTTCTTTTGAATAAAATCATGGGTTATACTCACAGGACAGTGAAAACATAAGTGGCCACTGTTCTCGCTGTAAAGGAAAATTTGTTTTTTATGACCTTACCTCCACGAATCGCCACCTTACTGTAGTGGAGGGGTTTGGGTGCTCCCCTGAACCTAGGTAGGGTCTCCCAAGGCAAATTGGTCCCTGGAGAGGAGCCAGACTGAGAGAGATTAAAAGACACTGATGAACTACACATTTGTAATTGTGGTACCTCAACCAGAACAGGAAAACCAGGGCAGCCCCTTGGAGGCAGACAAGGGGCAAAGGCAGGGATCCAGGTGTCCCACCACCTGGTGGCATAGACTGGCTCTAGGGACGTTGAATGTCAACACTCTGGTGGGCAAGGAGTCTGAGCTGGTGAGGGAGGTAGAGCAGTACCAGCTAGATACAGTTGGGTTCACCTCTATACACAGCACAGGGGCTTGACTCAACTGGGGACTCCATACTTCTGCTGGGGGACTCACGTGGGCAGTGATGGGGAGACCTGGAGGGGCATCATTGAAAGGAATGCCTCCTTGATCTGAACCTGCTCAGGGCTTTGTTATTGGACTTTAGTGCTAGTCACAGGTTGGCCATAACAAACATAATGTTCAAGCATAAGGTGGCTCATAAGTGTACTTGGTACCAGAAAACCTTAGGCCAAAGACCGATGATTGACTTTGTGGTTGTACCATCAGATCAACAGTCATAAGTCTTGGACACTTGGTTCAAGAGAGGGGCAGAGCTGGCAACCATCACCATCTGGTGGTGAGTTGGATCACATAATAGGGAAGGCAAACAGACCTGGCAAACCCATATGAATAGTGAGGGTACACTAGGAACATCTGGCATAGGCCAGAAGGGCTGCAGCTTCTGTGATCGTGGAAGCAAAAACTCAGGTGTGGGAGAAGTTTTGGGAAAATATGGAGGAGGACTTTTGCTTGTAACTTATTTTTGTTTTTAATTATTTTTGTTTTGTTTCCCTCTTTTAGTTTTGCCTGTTCTGAGCGTTACCCCTACCAGGTGGACTACATCCCTTACCTGGACTCTCTGGCAAAACAGGTAGGGGCTCGACCAAACATACTGTGGCTCTTGATGAAGGACCCCAGACTGGCACTGCAGGTTTGGCTGGGTCCCTGTACTCCTTATCAGTACCGTCTGACTGGACCAGGCCAGTGGGTTGGTGCCCGTCAGGCTATTCTCACCCAGTGGGAGCGGGTGATTCAACCTTTCCGGACCAGAGAGGTACCAGAACCAGAGACCAGACCCTCTTCTAGACTGAGCATCGTGGTGACTTTCTCAGGTGTTATCCTGCTGTACTGCTGCTACAATAAATTCTGTATATGAATGAAGCAGCAAACTAAACCAAACTGTCCATGTCAAAGTGATATAGGCAGAGCATGTTTTTAGAAATTAGTAACTTAAATACTACCCACTCTGTGTAAACCACTATTCAATATTGGCAGCTGTACCTTTGACATATTCTTGATAAATTACCTTAGTCTTTAAGCGATAGTCTTTAAGTGATATGTGACAGTACGTGTGAATACATCAAATATATTTTGGTCTTTCCCTTTAATTTTGTAATCCAACCTGTTGAATAATTGCAGGCCTTCATGATAGGTGGAGCCAGGCCTCCCTGATTTTGGCCTAAATACAAACACTCCAGAGACAAAAGGTGTTGTTACTGTATAGGAATTTAGACTTCTTCAAACATGTGACAAAGTTAACAGTGTCATCATGTGCTGTGTCTTCAAGGTAAATAAATAGCCTAATACAAACCATGAAAAAGAGCTCCACACCACTATTAGTCCATCTCTTTGATGGTCAAATGTCTAACATTTTGTTGTTTAAGTCATAAAATAACCTTTATGCTAGAAAAAAAACTGAAACTGTAAATGATTCCAATCAATTACAATGACCATGTTCATGTGTGTTCTGCAGTATTTAAGACTGGCATTGCAAAATTAGACATTATCTTAATTAACATAATAAAGACATCTTTATCCTGCATCAGTACAAGGACCTCAGCTGTTATATATTATAAATCTTTTCCCCAGCAGATGGAGACACAAGCACAAAGTAGAAAACTGCTCCTGCAAAGAATCAAAGATCTGCTGATATGATATGTTTAATAATATTTTAAAGAAAAAAAAGCTGTATCTTATGTGTTATAAATTAAGAATCCATCCATAAAAGGAAAGTTTGGATTCCTAGGTATTAAAAACTCATTTTGTTTGGTTCATGTCTACCTATCATACCTTCATTTATCATGATGCCTTATTAGACTTAACATCAACAACAGGTCTAATGATGCAGTTTGAAGTGAGAAACCTGTAATCTGTAATGATTTATATACATTTATAACTGCAGACTTTGTACCTTTGACAGAATTAAAAAATAAGGATTGATTGACTAATTGATTCATTGGTTGATTGATTGACAGTGATTGGCTGACATCAGCCTCCATGCGTTGTTTTTAAAGACAGAAACATACACAGGTTCATGAAGTCGTGGTCTGCTGTTTTCTTGTATTGGCACTGTCTCTTTGCTTTTCCACCAGTTAAATAACACTGTGACTAAGGGTCATTTTAGGATAGTAATACATTTACACAATCCCCCTCACTCCGCCCACTGTGTGATTTAAATGCAGCACGAAAAAACCTTTTCTTCTTCC
>BRZM01003870.1:0-11195 GCA_033238685.1 Lates japonicus
GAGGAGCAGAGGAGACAACTCATTATGTTAAGCACAATAAAATCTCCTACGAGCATAATCTCTCTAAAAGCACAGATGGACAAACATTGACCCCAAATGTCTGAATGTCAGGCAAAAATGTCCTGTTTGTTCATTGTTATTCATTATTAATTATTATTAACAAACTGAGCAATTTACTGCTTTTGTTTCCCTCCCTTGAGGGGTTCCTGGACTAAAGATTATAGATAGATCATATTCAGATAACCATTACCAAGTTGTTTTTGCACTTAAACCTAACTGATTGAACTGAAATGAATTGAAAGCTATTTTGATAATTGATTAATCATGTAAATGCCAAAAATGCCCAGCTTCTTAAATGAGATAATACTCTGCTTTTCTTGGCCTTGTGTTATACTAAGTGTTAGTGTTTGGACTGTTGGTCAGAAAAAGCAAGATGTTTAATGATGTCACCTTGTGGTTTAGGATATTGTGAGAGACATTTTTAAGTGTTTTGTGATGTTTATTGACTAAATGAGTGATAAGTTGATTGAGACAATAAGATTTATCATTGTAAACAAAAATTTGCTAGTTGCAGCCATAATTTTGCACTTATCTCTGACAAGACTTGTGTTTTCAGACATCTTAGTGCAGTTACCTGGTGCCATGCAGTCTTTGCATTGTTTTTCCTGGTCAGTTAACTGAAGTAAAGCAGCACTATGATCACTACTGGTTTAGAATGCAGCCGTAGCCAAAAGACTGTATTTACACTCTGTGACAAGATAAGATAGAATAATCCTTTATTAGTCCCACAGCAGGGAGATTTACATTGTTGGGGAAAGGGAAAGTCGAAAGTCGAAACAGAAAAAGGCATCAATAAGGACCAATAAATATTAGTAAATACAAAACAAGATATAAACAAGACAATATCTAAAAAAAATATAAACAATATGAACAATATAATCAGTACTATATACACAGTAACAGAGTGATTGTAATGGTGCTACTATTAGACAAATTTCACATGTCCATCTATGCATGATAAATGCCTGTGTGTGTCTGTGTGTGAGACTGATGTTTTGAGTTTATTCTGTGTGTGGCAGGTATTTAGTTTCCAGACACACCACACATGTGCAGCACCCAGGGGTCATGGAATTGCGAAGGCCGTGGTTGCTAGGAGACCATCTCCCCACGCTTTTGTGTACAAGAGCCTTCAGCATAAACTACTGCATCACACCTACAGACACACACACAGAGTGTGTGTGAACAGATAACAGAGACAGATGGCTGAAGAATGGCTGTGATGGAGATGTTTTAGGTTTCCCTGTTGCAGACACTGTATCAGAGATTTCTGTGGAGCAGTGATTAGGTTAGACTGTGTTTCAAGTTAATATTATTTAACAGGTTTGTAGTTGTACAAAGAAAGCTAGTCAGTCCTCAGTATTTCTATCGTGATTTTTTTCACTATTGATTAATCTGCCGATCATAAAAATAATGAATTGAAAAATGTCTGGAAGAGAAGACTGTTAAGCTATTTTGTTTGAAACATTACTACTGGTCAGTGACTCACTTTCTGTTTAACAAGTAATCAATTAAGCAACACATTTTTTTTAGCTTTATATGCTATATGTAGTTTTATGCCACAAAAACATTAAACCATGGCAATCAAAGCATTATTTAAATGTTTATGGAGAAAACTGGGGGTATAAAACATTTCAATGGTTGGGAATTAAAATATACCGAACTGAGCAAAGGGATGTAGTATGGAGATCAGCTAATCTGATGCAGGGGTCAGTAGTTAGGAGGACAGCTCACGCACCTTGTAACGCTACAGGGTAAAATCTGTTTCCCAAAGCTGCTGTTGGGAGGCTGTCTGTCTCCAGTATCTGAACACACTGCTGCTCCTTCTGTTGCTGCAGCAGCTATTTTTAGTGTGTGGGTGTTGAGAGGTCCAGATCACCCTACCAGATCATGGAAGCTCCACAGAGACTCCACCACCACTGGTGCAGCAACACACATACACAATACTACATCACAGTATGGGTGGGGGTGGTGATGAAGAATGTAAGCTGATGAAATGAGACAAAATAGCAGCACTGCAGGTGCTTGACATGCAGTAACCTATCTGGTGGCTGTTGCCTCCAGTAGCTTAGATTTAACTGGGAGAGTTTCATGATGAAACAGAGTATGGAGTTCACCTACTTCCAAGGTGAGTGGAGAGAGGAAAAAATCTGAGGATACAGTTAATAAGATAAATAACATAAATAATACTGCTTTTTTGTTAGTCAGACAATGACCCACGTCAACACAAGTGTAGCTTAACCGTCAGTTATATTTCATTTATGGTTCTCTTGACAAAGGTTAGAGCACACACTGGACTGGAGTAAGAGCCAAAATACAGTGCCTCCTGTCTTTTTGTTAACTCAAGAATCATCTTAGAACAAGTGGTCATACAAGCACTGAGCAGTAACCCATGTGACCTGATCATAACTTGAGTGTGCTGTTTACCAGTGAATGAAATAGTGAAGGTCATTAGGCAGCAGCAAACACAGGACATCAGCTTGAAGCATGAGACCACCTCCAACTTTTTTCTTCTCTCCAGCAGAAAGCTTTAATGTTATCTTCTCTTCAAAATTATTTCTCAAAAAGGTAATAATGATTCATGTAATCCATGTTTCAGCAGAAACATCATCACTTTAAGTCCCCCATTATGCATTATGTATCATAGTGTGCCTTAAGTCATTCCTTAAATATCTGTATACTGATTAGAAATGCTAAACAGGAAGACTCAAACTAAAGTGTCACCGTGTCCAACACTCTTACACACACCAGATGTTGAAAATGTATACATCAGAGACAGTCGTTACCGAGTCATGAGTCAAGTGTCTGCTAGCTGACTTTTCTCACAGTAAAGGCCTACAGCTGCCAAAATGTATTTACTGTGAAACACATGCAGGAAGTGTCAAGTTTGTATTAGTATTGGCTTCAGAAATAAATAAATGAAATGAATAGATAAATAACTTATTTATTGATTATTATTACTATGACAAGCAGTGATGTTTAACATTTTAAGCACTTTTAATCTTGTGTTTAAATCATATTATCTTAGGGTAGTTGTTGTTGTTAGTGACGCACATTAGTCATTTTAGCACAGCTGGTAGCTTTGGAAATAGCAGTGCATTAAGTATCATCCTCAGCAGTTCATATAATGGGACATCTGTCTGTCCTGCACCCAGTGATTCACAGACATCACATCAGTATGTTAAACAGACTGCCTCTGTTGTTCCTGAGTAATTTGTGGGTTACAGTTTGTTGTCTTGTGTTTCCCATAGGGGTTTACTGTATCTTTTCTGTATGTCCTTTAAGCAGGACGTCAGCAGTGGGCCACATAATGATGTTGTCGTGTGTGACCTGAGGTAATTACAGCCTCACAGTGAGAGTAAACTCCAGAGACATTCATACTCCACACTGTGTCCATCCTCCTGGGACCAAACCCATTCTACTTGTTTTAATTCATTGGATTTTCACAGCTGGCAGCCACAGGGAATACTTAGCGGGTTAATATGACGAGGATGAGGAGAGGGAAGAGTTCATTTGACTTGTGAGTCGACAGACAGACGAGCATGTGCTAGCATGCAACACACAGACAGATAAAAGATGTCTCCAAGCTGCCAGTGTCAGCCTGCAGCCTCAGTGTCACACAAGTGGCTGTGAGAGCTGAGCAATACATATTCTTCATAATAGTCCAAACTGGTCATGGTGCTTTGTTTATTGACACCAAGCTTCAGAGAACAGAAATAATTGAAATAACATTGCATAAAATGCTGTGCAGCTAGTGAGCCACATCAAACAAGGGAAGAATGAATTTTGTATTTAGAAAAATTGAAAGAGAAAATGATTCAACATAAACAAGGAAGTTATTCCCTGGGCTGTGGAAGGAAGCCTGAAAGACAAGAATCCTTGCAAACATTTTCCCAAACATGCCTCACTAGTATTTCAGCAAAACTGTATTTTCTTTGTACCACTTTTATATGTTGAATCACTGTTTGTTTAGAGAGAGATTTGGAACCAGCATCTGGTGGTACTTTAGCTGGGAGAATATTTGGAGTATTTGGAGATGAGGTGGAGATGAAAGTCAACCAGGCTGATGATTCTACCTCCAACAATCATGTGGGTCATTGTTAGATCAGCACTGACTTACAGAAGACATCAACCATGATTGCTGATATTAAGATAAGTGGCCGAGGGTGTGTGTGTGTGTGTAGAAAGTGAAAGAGCAGGCCATGTATTTAACATGAGGCAGCTTGAAACTGGACAGAGAATCCATGAATGTTTCATTAGATCCACAGAGTTTATTAGTGTGTGTGTGTGTGTGTGTGTGTGTGTGTGTGTGTTTGGGGGTACTGTGACATTACATCATACTGTCTGGTCATGTTCTACTGTGCCATCCACCACGTTCGGGCTTTCTCCTCCTGTTCCCATGTCTCCCTTTCACTGTGGTGCAGTCTAATAGCACATGTCACACTGTGGCCTGTGTTTGTGATTAACACAGATGCTGTGTCCTTACACACTTGTGTGGATAGACTCTAGTCTGGAGGCCTGCTAAAGAGAAGCCTTGACATTTCCGATTTTAAACTGCTATTATACTGTTTATCACAGACACTATTGTTGGTCTTTGGTAAAATGGTCTTTGGAAAAATCAACCGATCACTATGATAATGTAGACAGACAGTGGTAGACTGACAAGCATTAACTCTAGCAATCCTCTCCACTGGCTCTGATGGGTGTTCAACAAGACCAAAATCAAAGTCATGGAATCACTGAGGAAAGCGTTACTGACATTATTATGGATCATTACAAGTAGTTTGCTTTGACAGTACCAAGTAGTCACTTAGTGAGAAAAAAGAAATCCTGTAAAGAAAAAAAAGATGCATCAAGATGCATCGATAATCACAGCCCTCTGAATTGGAATTGAAACGAATCGTGAGTTGCCTTGAGATTCCCACCTCTAGAGTTGAATTAGGTGTACATTTTAATTTACTTTTGCACCTCTCCTTACCAATATCAGTTTTCTAGAACCAGGAGAAGTATTTCCTTTCTGACTGTGTCAAAGCCTACCCTCCTATGCTTGTTGGGGATGCAGCTGTAACAGCAGGAGAGCTGCAAGTGCCCCTGCCAGGACTAGCCTCCCTGCCATCAGCAGCAGCTGCTAACAAACTTACACCGGTGTGCATGTGTTTAAAAAACATTGATATTTTGGCCAGACTTTCAGATGTTTGGGTTTGACGTCTGTCACTTCATGTGTGGGGGGACGGCTCTATGACACACACACGGTAGAACAGAAAACAGAGTGAGGAGGAATGTAACAATGAATCACAAAAAAAAAAAAAAAAAAAACTGTGCTGAAATGAAACAAGTGCACATAAAGTAGGAAAATAACATTTTAAAAGTATTTTGTTTTAACATGTTTTTTACCCTCATTGCTTTCTATGGCATCCCGCAAGTACTCCAATAATAAAAACCTATAGTACATATGCCACCAAGGGACAATCAGGACGTTTTGGCCTCATATTTGGGGAGCTGTAATGCGACAGTGCATTTTAGAATAAAAGAGTAACAACACAGAGAACAGACAGACAAAACAAAAATCAAATGACTGGAACAGAAGGTGCAGATTTAGTCCCTGTGAAACGGCTCATCATCCGTTGTTTGGAAGTGTTTCAGATTTAGGGCACGTGTTAAGCAGAGTAAGACATATGCAAAGAGTGCATGAGGCTTGTGTCTGTGCTGCAAACCAACTAACCACTTGGAAAAAACAACACAAACTGCAGTAATAATGAATGCATGAACAGAACATTCCTTTGACTTAAGATGCACCATATGTCTATACTGAGACAGCCACAACATGGTGGTCAGATTCAGATAATGGGAACACATATTAATACCTGGTGTAATTGCAAAATCTGCATAATCAGATGCCATTGTCCAGATAATATGTCCAGATTCAGATCATGTGTTAAGCATTGCTTGAGTATTTCAGCATGGGATCACAGGAGTTGTAAAATAATTCATACAACTCATTGTGTTTGTAGGTGAGGATTCCTTCAGTGTCAGTTGTTGTCTGCAGAAGTCTCCTCCTCTCCAAATCAAATAGACCTGATAATTAAAACTTAAAAACAATGAATGAAGCAGTTTCACATTGAAAATCTCTGTTGCATTAATCTTGTGGGCGGACACAGAATGTCATGAGAGGCCGTGAGAGGGGCTGTTTGCTCAGCTTGTTTTTCTGATTGTAGACGTCAAGTGACTAACATCCCTCATCCAAGGTTATGGATAAAATGTTATAGAAAGAGATGGTTAATACTGCATGTGATTGAAATGCTGCAGAGTGATGACTATAACATGACTCTGTTGTCCTGAGGTAGTGCTATGAAAATAGACGCTGTACTAAAACATGAATGTGGAGGAAGTGTGGCTGTTTCTGCAGGTGAGGTAAAGCCCATTTACAGTTTGAGATTTTTATTTTATTTTAGAGATATAAATCTAATAAAGGAGGAATTAATAATTGTTTATTCAGTGTTAGAAAAAAGCAAAGCACCACTTTTTGATTGTAACAGGAGAGAGACATCTGAAAACCTCAGGACAACTCCTAGAACATAAAATAACACAGAAAGTATTCAGTGAACGTAAAGAGTGTGTGTTTAACTATCTCCAGGGTGGCACAGTGGTGCAGTGGTTAGCACTGTCACCTCACAACAAGAAGGTTCAAGGTTCAAACCCCAGTTCTCATGGGGCCTCTCTGTGTGGAGTTTACATGTTCTCCCTGTACCTGTGTGGGTTCTCTCTGGGTTCTCCAGCTTCCTCCCACAGTCCAAACACATGCAGGTTAACTGGTGACTCTAAATTGCCTGCAGGTGTGAATGTGAGTGTGAATGGTTGTTTGTCTCAGTATATCAGCCCTGTGATAGACTGATGATGTGTCCCCGCCTCTCGCCCAGTGTCAGCTGGGATTGGTGGTATAGATAATGGATGGATGGATGAATGGATGGATATGCTACCTCCTACAGCGAAGCAGCTGGTTGAAGGAGGGAGCAGGTGCTCTTAAAAGAAGGGAATCACACCTCCAGAGCCCTGGGGTGGTGTGGAGGGAGTGGGTTTGGTATGTGTACACTCATGTGCCTGCATTCATGTGCCTGACAGTTTCTGTGCACACTTCAGTGCACATTTCGGCACTGTTTAAAGGGAGGCAGTTTATGATGATTTTGCTTTACAACAAAAGAGAATACAGGATTTTTTCATGTAATATTAGAAACATTCTACTCAAACTGCTAATCATTACCATGTTAGTGTCACTGTCAGCAGTCTGATAGTGCTGACATGCTAGTTACAACCTGCTTGTAGCAAATACAGTAGTGCTAGCAGATTCCATTAATAGTTGAGTAGCACAGATCCAGAGCTGACAATTTCTCACTCCATGTTACTGGAAAAGGAAACAATTATGAATACCCAATTTACTCAAGGGCTTCAACTAATTATTTAAATTATCATTTAGTCTGTTGATTATTTTTTTGATTAATGCATTCATCATTTGGTCTATAAAACAACTGAAAATAGTAGGAAAAAAAAGAAAAGAATGGCCATCAAAAGGTCCAATACAATGTCACATTTGAGAAGCTGTAACCAGCTAGCATCTTCACCACTGTCAACAGATGATATTTTGGTCTGACTTTCAGACATTTGGGGTGGATGTCTGTCCCCTTCAGTTTTAGAGTCATCTATAACATTTGTTTGAGGGATTAACATAACCAGTGGTCAAACTGTGCCTCTACTTTGCTGCTCTGTGTGTGGGGAGGGGCTAAGAAAAGGTCGTGGAAACCGTGGTCATGATATTGCATCACTAAGATCACTTTTCCTCACAGGTCACTTATGACTGATTTAGCCATTTAATTAACATTAACATTTTGTAAAAGCCATTTCACCAGGCAATTAGAACAGGTCACAAAAGGTTCTTGATGTTGCCAGCAGTAAAATGTAGACAAATACAAACAAGTATTTGCAAATTGGTCTCATTTATCACACATTTTAAAACATTTATTCCAGGCACAATATACAGACGCTTTTACAGAAATGGAAATGAAAAATAGATGGCCAAATGATTTTTTCCTTCAGAATGATGTATAGTGTGTAGCCTGCCTACAGCTGGCACAGTATCCCAGCTGGGACTCAGGGATGAATTCAAGAAATCCATTGAGGAGATTCAGTTTGTAGACTGGTGGCAGCAATGTGACAGGAATTTCTGTGGTGGTAGGATGGAGCAGATGGAGAGGAGGGGCCTCTGTTGTCTCACCAAAAAGCTTGTAGTTCCTAAGACAAATCCTTAAAAAAAGAATGAAATCCTTTTTCCAGATAGTAAACCATGTACTTTCAAAAATAACGTAGGAAGTCTCCTCTCCTCTCCTCTCCTCTCCTCTCCGTTTCCGGTGACTGTGAGTGTGAGTGGTGGTGGTGGTGTGTGAGTGGCGCGGAGTTTAAACTGGTTTTCTGGTCTGTTTTTCAACTGGTGTTTCCACTGATTTCTGCTGCATTATCAGGTAAGACAGTTACTTTATTTGTCTGTGAGATTAGCTGCTGTTGGGCCTCCTCTGACTATCCGGCATGGTGCACGGATAGTTCCTCCAGACGGTTCAGTCTCTGTGGAGGAGGTTCTGCTAGCGGCAGGTGAGCAGGTAGGACACGACAACATCTTGTTTGCCTCTCACATGAACAAGGTGGTTGTCGTGTTCCTGAAAAGTGAACCTCATGTTTACCAGCTAATCGAGAGCGGCGTGTTCATCGGGGACCTGTTTGTGCAGGATCACCGTATCCGGTGTTCCGCCATTCATTCCAAACGAGCTGATAGAGAAGGAGCTTCGCCGTTTTGGAAAGTTTGCCAGTGGGTTTAAAACTGTGAGTTTGGGGCGGCTCCGCTCGCGCCGGAGGCCAATGCCTCTGCGGGAGCATCGGCTCCGGAGACTGATACGAATAACGAGTTGGTTGTCAGGGAAGTGGAGAGGTCCACTACTCTCGGGGATGACAGTGCTACGATGAGCGTGACTGCAGGTCAGGAGTCTGCAGATGAGGTTAGTCTGAGCCCCTCTCAGGCTGCAGACAACAACACTGCAACAGGGCTGGTTGAGAATAAAGGAGTTGTCCCAAAGAGTTATCTTGACCAGGAAGTGGCCTTCAATAATGAGAACTTGCTGTTTAACAGCCAGGCCTCAGCGTGGGTGGAGGATATGCAGATGAACATTTAGTCAGATAATGTCCATCTCTGAGGCATCCAGCATGAGCACTGACCTGTACTCTGGAAGAGATAAATCTGTTTTTGACAAAACTTTCGCGAAATCTGTCAAAGTGGAAGATTACTTAGGATTAATTGACAAATTCATTAGATCAGTTAATGTACATAAAAAGATGTTGGTTTTGACCCGTTAGGTGAAAAAAAAGTGCTTCTGTCTTAAAACACATCACCACTTGAGAAAACTGCGTAAAACCAGAAGAGCAAAAGGGAAATGATGATGTATCTGTACTGGTGTTTTCCTCGGGTTTGTTAACTGTTTTATCTGTCTGTGTTCTTCTTCTGGACCTATCTACAGGTTTCAGTGCAGGTCTCAACATTAATGGTGGAGGGATAGACAGAAAGGGCTTTTAATATCTGAGATCCTGCATCAAAAAAAAGATCGGCGTGTTGTTCTTGTACAGGAGACATACAGTCACACAAGATGAGATGATCAGCCTATGGTGGAAGGGTTATCTTATAGGCTAGCCATGGGAACAAATTTCTGTGCAGGAGTAGCTGTTCTTTTAGAGAAGCCGTCACTACATCTAGTTTATCTTGCACAGGCGCAGGAAGGCCGTTGCTCATGTTAGGTGTTATCCAGGGCTCCAGTTTATTGTTTCATCAACATCTATGCCCCAAACAGTGGAAGAGAGAGTTGAATTCACACCAGTTAAAATGGTTGATAATGCATCTAGGAAGAGTATATTATTGTTGGCGATTTCAACTGTACCTGGATTTCACTACAGATTGGTGAGGAACCTCACCCACAGTCGCCTCAGACCTGAGTAATGCCATTACACTCACTGTTTACCTTTTAGAGTAAACATCCACAATCCCCAACAGTACATATGGGTCAGGATCTGCAATAACCAGGTTTGCGCAGCCAGATTAGACAGAATTTACATTTCAAAAACTCTCAGCCCCAGATTGCTTTCTTGCAGTATAAACCCAGTTGGTTTTACTGACCACCACTTAGTGACAGTGGGATTAGTAATTTCATCAGGTGTACGGGCTAAGTCCTGTTGGCACTTTAACAATAAATTGCTGCTTGACAAAATTTTTTGTCAAGATTTTGAAAGTTTTTGGAATCATTGGAGAACTCAAAAAGTTTTTTTGTTCCCTTAAGTTGTGGTGGGAGGTTGGAAAACCACAAATACGTGTTTTTTGCCAGCAGTACGCTGCCTATTCCTCTGCTAGGATAAAAACTGTAATTAATGACCTAGAGTCTGAAATTAAGAGCATCGAGGAAGGCTTGAATAGGAGCGCAAATAACATCACTGCCCCTCTGCTGGAGGAGAAAAGGTCGGAGTTGAGCTCACACTTGCAAGAGAGGGTTAAGGGAGCACTTGTCCGATCCCGGTTCCTTCAGCTCAAGGACATGGATGCCCCAAGCTCTTTTTTTTTCCAACCTTGAGAGATCGGTGGCAGAGAGAAAGTCAGGGTGGAATATGCTTTTTATAAAACAATGGACAAGTTACAGGACTTTGTACGTGTGTGGGCTATGGGGGGGGGGGGTTATGTTCTGTGGAAGGAGATGGGGAGCTAACTATGAAGTTATGATCTGAGGGTTGTTTGTATAGCTTGGTTGAGATCCTTTGCATACCCTGAAAATAGTTTTTTTTTTTTGTTTGTTTGTTTGTTTACATGGTTTTTTTAACTTTGCCAGTGTTGTTTAGCAAAGTGGTTTAATAAAGGGACTTTGAAAACCAAACCTCTCCTCTCCCCTCCTCTCCTCTCTTCTCCTCTCCTCTTCTCTGTTCCCATTGTGCTCTAAGCCTTCAGCATCAGGCCTGTTAGCCCTCACAGGGACACCGATTAAGGCAATTGAGGGCAGATAAAGCAAAACAAAGGGCTGAGTGAAAGGAGAGGCCTGATTCCTACTGGTGCTCAGCCAAGAGGG
>BRZM01003871.1:0-13368 GCA_033238685.1 Lates japonicus
TCCAAACCTTCTGTGTCATTGCATTGAATAACAGCAACCAGACAGACCAGTACGTGCACAGCCCTGGGACTAGTCTTTTCTGGTGCTGATTATCCGGCAGAGCCAGCCATCTCCTACTCTCCCCCTTATTTTCACTCCATTCCCCTCAGCCCCAGCATCCACCCTCAGAAATCAGGGAAGCCTGTGGAGCACTTATATGTGGATATCAAAACGCAGTTAACGTAATAATTGGCGCTTTGAGCTGTGTGCACTGATGCACAGAGAGAGAGAGAGAGAGAAACAGAGACAGAGAGGGGTGGGGTGGGGTGTTGGTACGTGTAGAGGACACTGCAGTGACCTTCAAAGATCTCAGCTGGCTGTGTTTTTGCTTCCTGTTTTGAGATCAGCTCTCTCTCCTAGCAACGTACATACATGGCTCTGTGAGGTCAACCAGGTGTGTGAGCATAAAAGCAGAGCTTCCATTCTTAGAGAAGGTTAAGAAAGTGCCTGGATTACACATCACCACCACCACCACCACCACCACCACAGCCACTGCCCTTAGCAACCTTAGCAACCTCAGTTAACCTCCAAAGGGGCGAGGCTAATATGCTAATTGTCATTCTCCTTGCAGGCTAACAGCAGGCTCAGGTTTCTCTCCGTGCATTGCTGCGTGCCAGCAATGTGCCTTCATAGCCACCATGCTACAATGCTAAGATTGCACCCCATTTGGCAGCGTCCCAGTCAGTGTCTATTAGTTAAGTGTGCACTAGACACTAATAAAATGGAATGTTTTTTATGGGGAAAAAGCAAGTTCGACTGACAGTGAAGGGCAGCCTACAAGCTGAACCCTGTTCAGCCAAAGTGAGCGAACCTGCTACACAATGATTTTACCTCTTGACTTCTTCTGACATTTTCCAGAGTGGCTGCGCAGAATGAATAGCCCAGCTGTCAATTACAGCCTTGTTTGATGCTTGCAAAAGTGAAATCCCAGAAGGTCCTGTCTCACTCAGGTTCCGTCTGCTGCCCGACATTGCTCTGAAAGCTGTGAAATGTATCTAGACGTGAACCAAGTGAGGCAGACCAATTTCAGAGTGACATGAGCTGTGTAAGATGATGCGCCTAGTGTTGAGCCCCAAATGACAGCATGTGTAGACATCATGTACAGATGATGCACAGAGTGCATGGGTTCATTGTTGGATGCCTCATTAAAGATGGATGATAATGTAGAGCTCCCATGCTGCTCTCTGACAGCCTATGCCTTTGAGATTAAGAAACACTGTAATTGGTCAGTAGCTGTAAGGCTATTAAATTGCCTAGCTACCCTCCTGGGCATCATTTGAACGGTAGATATTTTAATCTGTTAATTTAAGTATCTCTCACATGAACAGAAGCCATTTTGAATATCATGGATGCACGTATACATTAATGGCAAACAATGCAGATACAAATATAACTGATGATCTCCTCCACTGATAATGTGCTTTTAGTGTTGATGTCAGTGATTCCCATAGAAAGTTGTGTATTACTGTTAATGAGCCTCATTAGAAACCATGCAAATTCATACACTTGACTGCTCACATGCCCATACTCACAGTCTCACAGAGATATAGAATAAATGCATTTGTATGAACTATTTGGACTGGTTGTCATTTCAGTCAGCATATACTTGTATGTATCACTGATAATATAAGTTTATCCATTATAGGTACAATCATGGGGGTTGAACTGTAATAGGCATCCGTCATAAAGCTATAGATTTACTTGTTATAGCCTCTGTGCCAGATGTGATGTCTCATTCTTTGGTCCCGTCTTGTCAGATGGACTTGCATAATGTTTAGGAGTGTACGTGTTTCCTTTCAACACATGCCTCCCTTTCCTTTTCATAGTCGCTGTTTGTGTATGTAGAGTTGTGGATTAGTCTGTAGGAGTGCTTTTGTAGTGTAGTCAAATTGTAAAGCCAGTTTTTCTGTGTTACAATGGAAATAGAGTGGTGATATCAATTCAGAGGTTAGGTTACACAATCGTGGGGCCATGGTAATTATTTGAAATATTAGAATCCAAAATAGATTGCAGCATCGTTGACTGTTGGCTCAGAGATTGTTATATGTGAGAACACTTGATTCTGAATGACAGGCAGATGTACGCATGCATGATAAGAAAGTAATTTGTAATATTGTTTCAGCACTGATGGTTATTGCTCCTTGCTGTGTTGCTTCCCTTACTATTGCCAGTCAGGATTCACACTCTGGATGCCTCTGGATAGTTTGTGGTCTGTGTTGAAATGTGTGGTTCAATTATGATGTTGACCAGGGGAGCAGAAGGGATTAGTTCTAATATTCAGACAACGTAATGCTGTCTACAGTGCTCATCTGAGACGTGGAATCCATTGGCCACGGTGACACACAGCAGTTGTGCTCCATCTCTGTGTTTTGGCAGGATGTATTAAACATGATGGCCATAGGCTTCAGCTATTCTGTGAAGTGAAGCTTTTCAGCACCATGGAGAGCTCAGGAAGGGGCGACTGAGCAGGGCCTCTCATACACATGTATGTGTAGCTATGTCTGTGCTGTTGAGTACTTAAAAAGTGGTTGTTAGATATTTCCTATCCTTTCCTTTATCTTTGCTTTAACAATCTGGCACCTTGTAGTTTCTGATATAAAAATATAGATGGGAAAAAGTAAGCTGGCTTTAATAGAGAAGATTGGTTCATATTCTTTAGTGATATTAAAGTAAATATCTCTATAAATAAACTTACAAGCAGTTTTCATAAGGTTTCAATGTTCAAATTGATTGAATGGAAAGGAAAATTGAATTCAACTGCATGTGCCACTAATGTTATATCTTTACTTTATGGACTTACATTGTTCTGTAGCAATAGACTTGGATGAAAATTTCAGCTTGACACAACTCCAATCTCATACAGCAGCTCCCAGCTCTTTAAGTAGCGCTCAGGGAGTGAACAAGGAGTCGGAGTCATTGCATCTCAAAAGCAGGGTTTAATTGGTTGCGTTGAAACTAAGTGGGGATGTGAACAGGTTGCTAATATTGCAGCAGTGGAGTGGTGGTGGTGCATGGCAGGACATATCCTTGTGTGTTGCACAGACCGTGATAAGGAGCTAGAGTGCAGCATCTGGTGGAAAACTGGTGGAAGATCAAAGTAAGGTTTTTCTTCATGCCTTGCACACTCAGTATATCATCACAACACAGCATTCTCCTCTTGAAATCCAATGTATGATGGCAGAATAGAATTACACTGAGTTAGAATTATCAAACATAAGGCAGACTGACAGAAAGTTCAAAGTCCTGCAAGTGCAAGTATTGCACGCAACAAACATACCAAAGATTGTGTTATTCTTAGACACGTGGGGCTAAAAATGTAAAGTTTGTCATAGGGTGGGGATAAAGGAAAGGGTTTATCCCCCTGGGAGCACTGGCTCAGCAAATTTCACGGCAATCTTCTTATTAGATTATGCATATTAGATTGCATTATGTGCAAAGTTGATGTTTTGGCCTAAGGGGTACCACTGGGAGGAAGCTCGTGAGTGCTCAGAGCCGAAAGGGTTCATTCTTTGGGGAACTTAAATGTATTTCAGTTCAGTAAATGTCATGGATGTAAAATTTCTTGTGTAACTGAAGATTTTGGCCTGCAGAAATCAATCAGCTAAAACAATTTTTTACGATTGTGAACTCAAAAAACAACAGTCAGAGAAAATCTTGCTGTTGTGTGTGAGTACAGTATGTAAAAAACAGAATGAAGCCAGGAATTCTTTTTACCATCCCCACTATAAAACATAGTTGGCCAAGTCATTTCAAGAGAAAAGACCTCAGTGTTTAGGACTAACTGATGCAAATTGCAGAAACCCTTAAATTTCATAATGGAAGACTGTGACATTTTACAGTTAAAAGTTGAAAAATAAACCTGTGACTGATCTCTGGTGGACCAAAGAAGAAAGCTGTTTCTATGCTACTGCAGACATATTTTTGGTATTATTATACTGATGATATAGATATATGTGGTGTGTATATACATCAGTATGTCCTCTAAAGGTGGCTTGTTAAACCCTTGAGTAACTGTAAAAACATTACATTGTATTGAATCATTGAATCCATAAGGACTAAATTGCTTTGTTTTCCCTGTGGCACAGGGCTGAGAGATTTTGAATAAAAACTGTTTTTTGCCGACAGGAGTGGGTTGGCACATCTGCAGGAACAGGCAGTAATGGTCTGAAATCTTGAGGGAGTGGGCGTGTGTGGGACTGAAAGAACTATCCCACACAGACCTTTAATTGAGACTTTAAAAATGACATTAACGCACAGAGACACACTCTTAAGTGCAGTAATTTGTTATGTCCTGACAAAAGGGAGAAGAAAACTAAAAAATCCTTCTCTCAAATCATTTCTGCTCAGTAATTGTGACTGCCAATAATAGATTTGGTGAGATGGTTGGATTTTGGGATGAAAAAGAAAGATAGAAAGAAAAATGTATAAAGGGGGAAGTTTAAATTCAGCTTTCCACCAGTGCCAAATAGATTCAGACTGACTGTAAATAAAGATTCTGAGATTTCTGGCTTGAAATCTGTTGATGTCGTTGTCAGCCATAATCTCAGTGACAAAACAAGTTTCATTTCATGTGACTGCCTCACAATAAAAGCCACCTTGTGTTTCATGAGTTTTAAAATTTAGCAGCAGCAGTAGAAAATGTATATATATTTTTTTTTTTTTTTTTTTTTTGCACTCGCAGTAACTTGTAGGCAAGTGAACTATATGGATTACATGTATGCATAGTTTTTTGTGAATCCCTTGTGCATTTGAATCCAGTTTGGGTATGGCAGACTCCATAGAGCGGTAGTGACAGAACTATTTATTTTTTGACAACACCAAATACATAACATGATTTGATTTGATGAAATCTTATATTTTTCTCCTCACATTTTTGTCTTTCTTGTTATACAAATTTTATTTCTGTACATTATTAATCTGCTTCCATAACCTTGCCATGCTTCCAATTACAACTGATCCTGTGCATTTCTGGGAAGCATAAACATCTAAGAACTTTACTTGTCTACTGTGCTTAATGATTGATATCCTGATTGAGTGAGTGATAGAGAAGGTCAGTACTGATGGACAGAGGCCGGGTATTGTTTTTAGTTTTGCTGCCCTGTTCTCTGATCTCTGAAAGGGGCTGGAATAGGAGACCGCTGAGCTTAGCAGCTGCTCTATTGCACGTTGTCTCAAGTGAACATGAGCAACAGAAGTATGCTGGAAAGTATTCAGAAAGCCATAGGCTTTTATCTTCCTCCTCCTATCAGTCTATTCTTTTTAATTTCCCCCCTTGCTGACTTAATATCCTTGGTTTTTATCCGTTTTAGTTTCCATATGTTAGTATTTTCCCTCTGTCTACAACTTCTCTTTTTCCCTTTCATTACCCACATCACTCTCTTCATCTTACTCTCTCCCTTTCTCCTGTCTTAAAGCGTCTTCATGTGTCGTTATCCTTCAGGTCTCCCTTATGTTCCCCCAAAGGAGCCACAGTCTGTGAATTTGGTAGCCAGGCAAAACCGGTCTCTGCTGGGGATCCCTCGTTGTTCATTTGGCCCTCTACCCTCAGGGATATACACACAGTGGGGACGGATCATAAGTGATATCACAAATGACATGTGGAAACTTAGGATTGTTAAAACACCAGAAAAGACTTGCCATCACCAGTCACTCAGAATTAAAGATTATGACAAGATAGGGTTGAAAGGGAGAAAGTTGAACAGTAGGAAGGGAGTAAACAGATGCTATTGTCAACTGTCAGTTTTTGTCAATTTATGAGAGCATTAATTGCCCTCTTTCCATTTATTTGATAGGGATTTACTCTTCCCCTTTAGGAATTTGACCCCTGCTCAGGGGATCAGAAATGGATTATTTCTGTGACTTGGAGAAGGAGCCTTTCACCTGTCTCAAAAGGGTCAAAGTTGACAAGGGTCGAAGGAGAAATTAGCCGTCTGCGTGTTCTCACATGACAGGCCGGTGAGCAGAACAGAGGCGGGGTGTCTTTTGAGGTGAAACCCTACCTATGCAAGCTTCACTGCTGCTGTTTCCTCTTCCTGTGGGACTAGCTCCGTCCTGCTAAGATGGCTGCTCTGTAATTACTCTGACGCGCAGCCTCTGACCATCACTGCCATGCTCCCTGTCGATCAAAGCAGCCCATTCTTGGCGAGGGGTGCGTGTGGGTGTGAGAAATACAGGCTTTATGTGATTTAAAAATGCATGCTAGGCGATAAGAACAAAGACACGCAAGTCAGGAAATACATCTCCTTGTTATAAATAGATAAAGAGGATCTTTCTTATCCTTGTTCAGCCTTCCAGAGTCTAGTCATTACGTCCATTTCCACACTCCGGTCCAATAACACAAAGAAAGAGAGCTTCTTTGTTACACTGCAGCTACTTTAGATAAGGACATTTTGCACACAAAAACATTTAATTATCCCAAATATTATGAATTCATCAGTCTTATCCGGTGATGTCTTGACTTTTCATCAGTCTTTGCAGAGTAGTGAAATACGGAGAGGAGACTTGGAACAGCAGTGGGCAGAGCGGCAGTGGCTGTGATATATAGAGATTGCAATGCATAATGTGATTTACTGCTGTCTCTGGGCCAGCCTTGGCCCTGCTGTTTTTATTCACACGTAATATAGCACACACACACACACACACACAGACACAGACATCTTCACCAACCCCCACACAATCACACACACACACACACACCATTAAAATTTAAGTCGACATTGGGCTGTTCATGCCACACAGGTGGTGGTTTACTTTTCTGTGCAACCTCTGTGTCTCAGTATGTGTATACAGATTCAAGGCAGGACAGTTTGAAGGAGGTGCTGAGATCAAATAGACCAGGGGTCCAGAGAGTAGTCAGATTTAAGGGAAAAGTTTTTGGAGAATATGCTTTCTTGCCAAGAGTTAGATGAGATTAATGGGCTGATACCTTTGTCATGTCTGTATAGTAAAAATGAAGCTCCTGCCCAGAGACTGGATGCAGTGACAGAATCGTTTACCTCACCAGTTAAAACATATCTTAATTGTTTTAATCCATGCAAAATCAAATGTAAAAATGACAAATTGCAAGCAACCAGCTGAGACCCCAGGTTACTTGTCCTGAAATCAAATAAACATACTCCCAAAATGTTGACTAAAACTAAATATTGTACTCATAATAACCTACCTAGCTTACATGGCGCTGGCTCATTTGGACTAAATGCTTTACATGCATACAATGGCTTATAAATACTGTAGTGTCAGTCTGTAGTTCCTCTGGCTTTGTGTCGTAAAACCTGACCTGGCTTTTACCTCCTGGAAACCATGACCTTTTGGTTTCTGGTTCATAGAGGAGCAAGGTTCATTTTTTGTGACACAGGGAAAGTAATAGCCCTACCTTAATAAAGGACTTAACCCAGGTACCGATTTGTGGGTTTAATAGTCAAATTAAATGTTTTATTTTGAGTTCATTCCCAAGCATTGTTCTTGCATGCTAAAATATATTAGAATTATATTTCATCACTCTACATGCACACCTATGGCCCTTAACTGTAGTTTGCCTTTTGGATTTTTGAAACGAGGAGAAAACAAGACAATTAAATATTTCAACCAAAGGGTTTGGTGCTCAGAAGTCGCCTCTGTCTGGCCATCAACAGCGTTCAGAAACAGAGTGCATTTTTTGTTTTCTATTCAGTTACTGCCAGGGCTGATGCTCTGTCCTCCTCTCATTTCTGAAAACAAAAGCAACAAAGAACATTAGGGCTCCACCTGGTTTAAAAAGGTGACTCCTGTCTTGTTTGTACCAGATATTATTTAAACCAGAAAATGGCTGGAAATTACAGTGCTATTAACTCTGTGTTTTTGCTCAAAACTATGTGTTTTGTGGTAATTCCATAATTGTGTATTTATAAGTCATTATGCTTCAGAATGGTAATCATTAATTCTCAGTTACGGACTGTGATGATTTTCCCCGTCTGGTTATACTGAGAATTACTGTCTCAACACAGTACTACACAGTGTGTTAGCTCTATTGGTAGAACATCATAATATCAGTATAGTACCACCACAAATAGTGTATTTAATGAAGCATGGGCTCACAAATCTTCCTATGGGACTCATATAATACAGCTGAAGGTGCTACAGGTGGAATCCCTCATGAATAGCTGGAGAAGCCAGTGTGTTTGTTCGTTTGTTGTGTGGACACAGATGCTGTATGCATTGATGGGATCGAGACTTGGCTGGAGGTGGCGACCCTTTACCTGATATTCTCGTCAATAAGGAAAATCCCTCAGCTGTTTTCACAATATACAGGGCATTAACATTATAGCTCCTTAATTCTAAGGCACAATATTTACTTGCCCGTACAGAGCTTTGACTGTGTTAATTGTAGCAATACACAAAGAATCTTTGTTGTCAGGGGAAAAATACGGTCAAGTGGTAATTACTGACATTATTCGTACTGTACTTTCTAGTCTTGTGGCTAGAGGCCAAAAGGAAGAGGCGCTTCATAAACTGGTCGACCTCACGGGAAATGATCTAAAAGGCCAGGCATTCTAGAACAACCATGCGATCAGTGCCGTCTCTGAATATCAATGAAGCGGCTAATCCGCTGTAATAGTAAACAACAGCTGTAGAGGCACCAGTATATGATTAAGTAGGAAAATGACAACCTCGTGTAATTTCTTATTGCTGTGCACCCAACAAAATATATACATGTTTACTGTGGGAAGATAGAAACATATGTTGAATAGTCTATTAGCAGGGTGTTTGAATTGTATGAAAGTAAAAAAGAAATGGGCTGGCTGCTATTTTGATACTATAGTGCACAAGGTAATGAACCATGTCTGCTGTCTATTATGAATATAATACGTGATATTAGCTATATAGCATCGCACTGGTTTCCCATTGCTCTGATAAAGTGCTTGCACTCAGCGTGTCCATAATGAACCTGAAATGTCTCTATGGCATGCTGAGGCTTTTAAGAGGCATGGTTCCTACACATACATGCACTGGCCACATTTACATACTAGACAGAGAGGCTTGGGTGGTTTGGTTTCTTTCCTTTTGCGTATGTTTTTGAGCATACTGGAGTCTTAAGCTATTGGGCATTGATGAAGGGTTAAAATAGGCAGGGGGTATTTAGGCAGCTTAGTTGCAACTACCTTTACCGTGGTGGTGAGAGTGCTGTCAGTTGGGTCCATTATAGAGTCCCTTGGATATTTTCCATCATCAAGTTGGTGAGAGGAAGCGACTCCTGTTGAGCTATTTTTCTTGGGAGTATTTAGCCGTGCTGTGCTGATTGATGATTGGCAGATTGAATTTATCAAAATTGAATCTGCCATGCTATTTGAAACAAATGTCATTGGAAATACTCCAATAATATTGAGACCATGAATATTGTATATCTAGTGTATAGTGCTTGTAAGCAGATCCTGCTATTGAAAAGCTCAGGACTGAATTTTGACTGTGTAAGTTTTAAAGTCAAAACTGAAGACCCTAAGCGTGAATGGCGCGCTGCGTGACATCGCGGTGGCTATAAAACAAACAAGTATAGCACCATGGTCAGTCGATGGTGTCGTAAGTATGATCATTAATCATTAAATTTAGCATTCTTAAGCCCACCTAAACAGCTCTACCCTTATCGTTGTTGACCTTGGCTGCTGTTGGTGACATGGAACAATGCAGGAGTATATCTTGTAAGCCCAGGCTGTGAGTTGAGTGTACCGAGTTGCATACTACCTCTACAGCTGAAATAATATGATGAGTATTTGGTATTTGCCACTACCATTAGAGCTTGTACCTCTACTGCTGTGTAAAGAATAAAATTTAGAAAACCTTGTAACCTTGTCATTATATTCAGAAAAAAAATCTTGGTGTTTAAAATGTACAGAATTAGAAGATGTATACCCAGGATTTGTGTATTTTACAAATTCTCATGCTATGTGTCCAGTTCTCTACTGTGATCAGCCTTTGTATTTGTCACTAGATTTTGCACTGGTCATATTAGATGCTGTGCTGCTTTGCTTCCCAATTCAGTTCTTAAATGTGGCTTCTCCTCAGTTTCAGTTGTTGATAAACAAAGATATATGTCAGATTGAAAACATAAAACATGTTCATTTAAGATAACATAGATTGCTCAACTCAGTGTCTCAAAATATTACTTTTAGGATGGTTCGCTGTGATACTATTCTGGTTGGATGGTTTCAGCTGTTTCCATGTGAAAAGGTAGAAAAAAGCGACCAGCGTTTAATACAGAGGGTCAAACGGCAGCGAAAAAAGATCAGATGTTAGCTATGTGATATGCGATTGGAAGTCTTTAATCATCGCACCATTTCATGATCGGTGGCCTTTACACAAGTTAATTTGTTCGTTTTTCGAACAACTTATTCTCAGATTTCGAGATCTGAGATGGAATTGGATTCTGGGTGGGAGGTGCGACACTGGACTGACAGCCATAACACACATGCATTCGTGCCTGTAGTTGATGATAACAAGTTAAAACTACTGTCCTGACCTATTACAGCTGTCTTCTGACCATATTGGTTATTTTAAGTTGATATTGAATTAAGCGTAATCTGATCATTTACCAGTGTTTTTGAGTTTACAGTGCTGTGATGTATTTTACTACTTCTGTCAATGCTGGCAGTTGTACATGCACCAATGTGACTAGACATCTCAAAGCATGAGATATGTTACGGTGAAAAATAAAAATAAATTTGGGCAACAACAAAAGCAACTGTGTTTCTTGGAGTAATAGAACTTGTGGGTAGCTCTTCATTTTATATCCTCTGCTGGTGCAAAAGATGTTTCTTATCATTTACGTTCATACATGTCCTTCTGATGGTGATTATTGATTAACCAATGTGATCAAGGCAAACCTTGTAGCATTGTTTAATTGAGACCTAAATTGACGGTTGACTTATGGTGTAATTTCTGCTTATAGATGAAACGATGTGGTTGGAGCCAAATGCAAGTAATTAATTAGACGTGAGCCAAGAAATATGAATGTAATATACCGGTGCTATCTGATACTTTTCAAATGGTTGAATAATCACTTTTCTGATTCCTCCACACAATCATGTATTGGCTAACACATCACTCCCCACTGCACCATGCATCATCTTCTCTCTGCTCTCTCTCAGCCTGCCTCTGTGTGTGTCTTTTTTCCCTTCCTGTTCTGTCCCTCTCTACCCCCCTCCTCCAATCCCTCCCCTCCCATGTCTACACCTACTGTCTGCCATGGTCTCTGTTGCTAGCGACAAGCAGTAATGATGGACTGCTCTTATAGGAAATGACGTTTGTCCATCTTGATCTCATCCTTACACTGTGCTGCTCGCATTGCAGTTCCTCTCGATTGACATAGTTGGATGTTATTTTTTTTTTTATTGGACCCATTAATAAAACATTTCAAAGTCCATTGATTAAATTCGCAGGGCTTTATTTAAATGAATACGGTGGCTTGGGAGATTATTAGGCAAACTTAAAATCCCACTGTGTTGCAGTGTGTGGAAGTTTAAATTGTATATAAATTATTGATTCAACAATTTTTCCTCAAATATCTGTGGTTCAGTATAGAGACATGAGTAACCTTATACTGTTGTATCTGCTGATGCTGTTTTCCTTTTATTTGTTCATGAAGTGTACAATGACACACTGGACATTGTTAATTTAACAGAAATATAAAATTTAATTCTATAATATTACCTGAATTGTTTTATAGGCCAAAATATAAAATGTAAATTAAAAAACAAAATTTCCACACTACGTTGTAATCTAGGCTGCCAGATATAAACTACTATCCTTCTCCTCCTGGCTCCTCATAAGCGAAAATTTCCCCATTAGCTATCCTTTTTGATTTAGTCCTTGGGCGCCCTACGGCTTTTATTTTGACAAATGGGCCGGTGCTGAGCACTAAAAGCGTTTACAACTGTATTGATTAACAGTGGCTATTACTAGTGAAGAAAAAGGTATTACAGTGACTTTACTGTGCATCCAAACCTTTTTAAATAAATGCACTAAAGGCTGGGGGATTTAGTGATGTGGATTTCCTCGCTGCATTGAAGAAGCTCCATGAGCTGGAGTTACTTCACTGCAACAGTATATGCTGGAGTAGGTGGATGAGCTGTCTGCAGCTATGGGTGTCTCAGCCCAGATGGCGGGCTGTCTGTCCTTGTGTGTCTTTGTTCTTCATTACGCATGAAACCCTATGCATAAATGTTCGCTTGTCAGAAAGAGAGTATGAATATATTTGCAACTGCCATGTATATCATCAATACATTTCAGACATCAAGCCTAAATGACGACTGCCATCCTTGTCCACACATCACAACAGAACCTACAAGTACATACTGTGGTCTTAAAGGACTATTAAGTGATCATGTGGAAGGCTTTGAAGAGTTCAAGCTGCCTTGTAATGAATCACTCATTTCTCAAATGCAGCACACACACACACAGACCTACGCACACTCCTCCTTATTTCCCTGCATTTGTTGCCTCAGTATAATTTCATAAAGTAAATCCTCCCTCTCTTTAAGCATAGCCATAACATTCCGTGTGTCACCCCCAGTGACTTGTCCTTGGGATTCGTACAGTGCAGTGATCAAGTGCATGGACAGTAGGGAGGCGTTCGAGTCCACACATCATCCATATGGCTGTTGCCAGCTCTTTCTAACCTTTTGTTTTGTTTCCTTTTTTTTTTTTTGTGCTGAATTTTCACTGTTGTTTATTTAGGTTCGACTTAGTGTAGCCTGTACCAAACCCTCACGAGGTCAAATTATTGACTCTGGGGGCGTGGATTTCTCACCCCATACCCCCGTCACAGAGATGCCTCTCTTGACCTCAGGCAGCGGTCACAAGACTTTCCTCAGCTCCTCAAATCCCAACCCCAGCAACAATAACAATAGCGAGCGGGGACGGAATGCTCGTCTGCGCTGAACACAAATGACGCAGTTCAACTGGTTGGGTGCTTCCTCTGAGCTCATGTATACGCTTGTCTATGGGTGTTTGTCTCTGTAAAAAAAACATTTGATTTGTTGAAGGTTAGGCTCCACACAGTCAGAGCTGAAGCAGAAGAGCCTCAGTCTCCCCTACATGCCCACTTGACATCACATGGGCAGCCTGCTGTCTGATTCAGTGGCCTCAGAAGACAGCCTTTCCTACTCAAGCACACAGATTGGTTTGCTGCGCTGCCATCTTGCATAATTACACTGATTCTGTAGGCTCGAGAACGTGTACACACACTTGCTGCGATGTTTCATCCAGACTTCAGCTCCTCTTAATGGATCTTGTTGGCTGAGGTCAAGTCCTCTCATTGTCTGGGTCCCAGTAAAAAACGCCCTTCCCTGGAACTGCCAG
>BRZM01003871.1:25234-92821 GCA_033238685.1 Lates japonicus
CAAAGACTGGGCGGTGTCATGATCTCCGGCTCAGGCGCTCACGGCAGAGTTCTGGTAGGTTTCCTTTTCTAGTGGATAAGTAACTCAAACACCAAATCAGGCTCAAATCTATTACCCCTTTTTTTTTTTTTTTTTTTTTTAACTAATCATTCCACAATCCACAATATTGCAGCAGTTTGGGTCTTTCTCAAACCGATGGACACAACTAGTTTCACACACCAAGTTGGCTTTCAGATTAATCCACTGTATAATCCACCATGTACACATTTACTCACCTGTTTTATACAGGTCCCATTGGAGACATACTGTAGGGCAATTAATTTGATCCCCACAGGAAATAGCCTTGGATGCTCAGTCCTCGCTGAACCTCAGCTGGATATTTGGCTGGCACTATCCAGCCTTCTCTCTGCAATACAGCCTATGTCATGCTGCCTTAACTCACTCTACAGGCCTCTGCCAGCTGAACCGATGACTGAGTGTGTTGTGTGTGTGCATGCATGTAAATAATGTTTGTGAGGAGATTTGTTGTCAAGTACGAGAGGTAGCATGCTGGTGTTTGTGCAGTAGGTAGAGGCTGTCACTGTGGCTCTGGGTATGAATTACAGTCCACCCTACTGACCCCTCCGTCCTTTAGCTCATCCTCCTCTGCCTCCAGAATCTCTCCCTCGCTCTTTTACCCAAATCCTTGTCATCTGCAGTCCCCAACTCATATAGGCTATATGATGCTGCTATTCAGCCTGTTCCCATATTGCTTGAGTTTTCATATTTCAAAGAGATGTACTTCCTGTTAGAAGGTCACAAAAGTACCATAGCTCTAAGTGCTGCTGTAACTTGGATAACCAATGATACATATCCCAAACACTGATTCTAAAAAGGACTCGAGTTGAGGTTGTGCAAACAGCCTTGAACACGGCGAACTTTTGATTTAAAGTGTCTCTCTGTGCTCCTGCACTGCTTCAAACAACGGCACCACTCTAGCAAGATGCATTATTAAAATTAAAACTGCCTTTGCATCAGCAGCATTTCTCATGTACTCCTCCCAGCTTAGCAGATGTCTGCCACTTAGCTCCAATGAGCAGCAGACAGTTAACTAACGGCAGCATGCCTGAAACTGCTATTGTTCTATTAACTGCATGGATTATGAAAAGACTTCACGGTGTATAATTAGAACTGAGGCCCAATCAAGTTAAACCTATGTTTCCATGCTGGGCAATATGGAGTTTTGAAGCCCAATACAACCCAGCTTTCTGTGTATTTTCGGGTTTGTGATTTTCTTATTGAAGATAAAGATGTTGGAGGTCTCTGCATCAGTTTTTACTTTGAAAACAGTGTGCAGCTAGGGAAATTTCAGGTGTAGTTTAATGCAAGAAGATGAATAGAGTGTGTATGGTGTGTGTCTATTTGTGGATAGTTTTAGGAGTGTATCCGTCACTTTTTGTAGATGGGAAGTGAAATCGAAACATTCTCTTTTTATCTACTCTTTGTTCTGCCTTGTCAGCTGCTACATTTTAACATATCAGAGTATTACCACCAGTATGTCTGTCTTGCACAGACATCAGTGTACATCTGGACGTAAGATGAAGCAGCGAGTGGGGAGTCAGGAGAGAGATGGCTCCATACAAAATACTAACACCGTCATTGTTAATGTTTGCTGGAATGTGACAGTTTCTTCACGCCTGGTAGAATAGCTAGGAGTTGAGAGGATTCAGGCCTTTCTTGGTGAAGAAGATGAAGAATCCTGAAGGGAGCTGTCAATTTACTAAATGAGCCTCTCTTTCATCACTTCCCCACTCGCACAGCTCCGATGGCATGGACACAGCTCCCTCTCGCTTTCATCTTCTGAGCGCTCCCAATCTGCCCTGTATATATGTACGTATGTGTGTGTGTGTGAGAGAGAGAGATAGACAGCAAAGAAACAGAGAGACAGACGCAGCAAGAGAGAGACGACAAGGCATATGGAGAGTGAAACACAGAGTGGGTGTGAGAGTCAGTGAGAAATAAGGGGTTTCTAGGCATAGAGATATCCCAGTGTATCACCTACTGTGATTTGTGCTACTTCTGGTGGGGCTGATAATTCTGCCCAGCAGGCTGTGTTTGCTTACGTGCGCAGTCTAATGATATGCAGCACAATATGTACTGATGAGCACTCCGTGTAGGTGAATGAATGTTTGAATCTCTTCGTGTGGGTGGAATGTGTAAAGTTGTGGATACGTGTGTGGTAGGATCTCTCCACATATGCAGTACATGCCTGTGAATCTAAGCATGCTTGTGTGAATGTACTGTATATACTGTATATGTGTGTGTGTGTGTGTGGGTGGGTGATTTTGTGGGACTCTTGCGCTCCCATCAGTGCTTCACTGCAGATCAAAATTGCGATGAGTATCCGTGTACACAGAACCTGGCTGGTAACCATAGCAACTGCTGTGTAGTGGCGCTCAGTCATCTGACATTAGGGGGGTGTCTGCCTGGGCAGAGCAGAGCAGAAATAACACGCGCGCGCACACACACTCACACAGTCTCTCACATTCACACACACACACACACACACACACACACACACACTTATTAAAGCTTGATGCAGGCTCCATTCTATCCAGGTGGAAGAGCCAAAGCCAAAGCAGATTGAGACAGATAACCTCTGGTCGGCAGAAAGGCAGAGCCCTCTATCCCTGTTCATTTGTTTGCCTTGATGACTTCTCTGCTAGTGAAAGATCAAGTATACCCCCAGGCTCATTGAATTACCAGACAAATCTAAATCCACCCGTGGCAGCATCTTGGCCCTGGAGTCCCCCATATTGTTTCCCCATGCTGGGCTGAATTACCGATGTGAGAGGAACAAGCCCTGTTTTGTTATTGGTGCCTAATGTGACTTTGCCAAACTACTTTGCTGTGATGAGACAGGAATTAAATGAACACATATCCACCCACACTGCATAACCATTAGGACCAGACATGTGCTGCATGAGAAGCAAATCATTCTGGTCATTAGCGACCCTGTTTTGAAGAAGTCCCGCTGCTGAGCCATAGGCTGTGAGCAGACAGCTATTATGGCTCATGGCATTGCTCAGACTATATAATAACAGTAAACAAAGAGCAGCAGGTGCACACAGGCACTTGTGTGAATTTATGTCTATGTTATTTATGTGCCTTATGTGATTTCACAAGACAAAGGTGCTGCTGCTGATACATTGTTTCCTCAGACTGGTCATATGTCAGAGTCCCCTGTCTTTGTGTGATCATAGCCTCTGTAACCTGCACGCATGAGCGCCTCCCAACCACCATCACACACACAGTCATATATCCAATTTCGATTAGGCTCTGTGCCACCTTATGTGCCTCATAAAATACAGGCGGGAAATGAGTGATGCTAGCATGAGCCAGTGTTGCTTCTCTGTGTGGGTCCTTAGCTTTTTTGTACAACCCATCACCTCTACAATATCACCTAATCAAATATTTTAGTGCCTCATTCACACATGACCCGCCTCCAGTGTAGTTTTCAGTTCAGTCTTCGGGGTTGGAAGAAAAAACATGAGGGGTAAAGACCTAATCGAAAATGGTCCTCTGCTGGTTTGAGGAGAACCAGTTCCAAACTATTTTTAAATGGTTTTGAAAGAACTGTTTGGAACTAGATTGATAGGCAAAAAAGTCCGTCTGCGGGGACTTGCGCAGAGTAGAAGTGCCAGCTGCAGCTTAAGGAGAAAGTGTCTCTCTGAGCCCCGTGAGACAGCTGTCCGCACAAAGGCGCTGCATGTGGAACATAGGTGAAAGGCAGAGCACCTCTGGTCCAGCAGTGGATGGCTCATCGGTCTCTTGACAACCGTATCACCCCAGTTGCTTTGTAGAGAGACCTCATTAAGCACTCAAGGGCACAATGCCCAAGGAAATGACTAGTTGGACAGCTGGAAATGTGAGTCGGCTGAATTCTTGCGCTGCATTACTGCAGCATCTTGTCTAATTGATTCCTGCATTAATTCTATAGTAACAATGTATGTAATCCCATAATGTCCAACAAAAACAGCAAGGATTATAACCTCTGAATGTAGATACTCGCCCTATCTCTGTGCAGTGGATTTGCACGGCATGGTGGGTCCAGAAATAGGTCAGCCCTGCCATCTTTCTTAATGGGATCTTGGGTGGCAACCAGGGACCATCTGTTCACATGGCCCGCTCCCTAAACCCTATGGTCATCCCTCTGCCTACCCATCCACCCACACACTGCATGACGCTCTGCATATTGACCCCTATCATCTGCAAATACAACACATCTGTCCCTCTCTGCAGTAGAGTGACAGCACATGCGTCCAAACTGTAACTAATCTAAAAGCAACTGTAACAAATTTAGCATGCTTAGTTGTTTTTTTTTTTTGTTTTGTTTTGTTTTTGTTTTTTTTGTAAACAAAAAAACAGAAACCAGTTTTGCAGTAGCACCTGGGGGGGGGGGGGGGGGGGGGCACACCTTTCTTTCTCACACCTTCTCCCTCTGTAATACCTTTGCCTGTGATTACCCCTCTGTCTCTCTCACTCATTTTCTCCATTTTCTACCTTAAGTGTGAAAACAGTTGCCTACAGTGTGTGTTTGTGTGTGTGACTTGGCAAGAAACAACGTGAGATTGTGCAAAGTGTGGAAGGACACTGTGGGTACGTTACATTGTGTTTCCATGTGTCCTCAAACATCCTGTTGTGGAGAAAATGAGTATGAATGTGTTCTCTCCCCGTGATTGCCCTCCTTCCTGGACAGAGAACAGCTGTCATTTACAGGGTTCTGCTTTTCAGACTGGCACTGTTTATGTTAGTGCTGTGTGGCTTTACTTCTATGTATATGTACATTTTTGTACCGACAGTCCTAGCTTGTATAAGCATATTTGTGTGTGTGTGTGTGTGTGTTTGTTTTTTTCACAGCAGCTGTTGGGTACTGCCAGAGTCTGTTTGCATCCCTGAGTTTACCTATGTATGTGTGCGTCTGATGCGTGTTTGCCTGAGTGGACGCAACGTATGTTTCTCTATGCTGTGTGTGCGTGCGCGTGTGAGGGAATGTGTTCTCGTGCGCACGCGTGAATGTGTAAATGCACGCCTCTGTGTGTCTGTTTGGGCTGGCTAATTACGCTTTCCTGTTGAGTGTGTGGAACTAATTTATTGCTGTCAGTAAACTTCTCAGCATGGATACAGCTGTCAACACGGTAACGTCTCTTGCATCACGCTTCTCCGTGACAATAGCCTCATCCCTTTGCATAAAGCCAGCAGGCAGCAAATGTCTCCTCATATACATTCAGTATAAGAAGGTATCTTGTCCATTGTATTGCATGATTGGAAGCATGAGGATTTTACAACATGATGTTTATCCATCCAGGGGGAGCAGTATGTTTTACTGCTAGAAAGGCTCAATGAGAAATCTTAACATCAAACACATCCACCCACGCATATACAGGCACATATGCATGTAAACCTTGAACTAGGGCTGGACAATATGGTTGAAATCATTATCAAGATATTATTTATGGTGTTTTTAATTATCAGCGTATGCCACAATATGACAAGTTATGCAAAATCATAGAAAACTGAATTTTAAATTTAATTGAATTGAAAAATGTGAATGATCACCCAGCTCTAGCCTTGACCCATGAACAGAAATACACGTTAACTGTCAGTTCCCATAGTGTCTGTCAAAGTGTCCATCTAAGAAAGCATCTGTCGCATTGATGTGAGAAATAGACAATCAATAGCCGCAGAGACCATGTCTCCAGGGATCGTCACACACGCTTCACAACCCAATTTCTCTGTAAATTAATAGCAGTGGACACAGACAAATCAATCAGTTTTTCACCCCTCTGTTCAGCATTTGGGGACATGACGCTTTGCTCCAGCAGTGTGTGTTCCTCCATAATGAAATTCAATTTCTGAACCAGTTGGCTCCCATTCTTTTCAGCTCAAGCTTGGTGCCCTCTGAAACCTCCAGGCTGTCTCCTTGCCTTCCTCCCCATTTCTCCCAGTTGCTGAGTTAAGCTAGCCGCACAGCTTATTCATTTGTCATTTGCCGTAATTTATCAGTTCAGTCGATGGCAATCCAATTGGCATTGACTTAAATCCTCTGAACGGTGATGAATGGCTGTTTATGCTGGAGGGACCATGGGGGACAAGCACTGCAGCAGAGAGAGTGAGGTGGAGGGAGCAGAAGGAGAGATGGTGCCAGCCATATTCTCCCCTACACAGGACTCACCATGTAGGATAATGTGTGGATGTATGTTCATGTGTAAACCCTGTTAATGCAGTGATATATATTTGTTTATATGTTTTTTTTAATTGTTTTCTGTCTCTGATTTAGTGCTAGCTGTCATTAGATATAGTTGCGGTTCAGAATGTGTTCTCATACCACGGGTCAGCTGTATGAAGTCAGCCCTGCTGGCTTGGATTTTCTGGGCTGCTGCCATCTAAGAAACATAAGTCGTGCACTAAGAGGTAGAGGAGTGCAGCAAGAGGAGGAGGGGATGAGAGGGAAAGCAGGGTGTCATAAGAGGAAAGAAAAGCAACAGGGAGCCCTGCCATTGTGATGCATCGTTTCAGCGGGTAGAAATTGGCACACCGCTCTCTCACTTAGCAAACAGATAGTGCTGCACATCTGAGCATGCATATATAAATACAGGCACCGCGTACTGTATTATATTCACCAGAAAACATTCCATTTCAAATTCTGTCAAGTAAGAGTAGAAGAAGAGTGCAGAGTGTGTGACACAACTAGAGTTACAGAGTTACAGAGTTCTGTGAAATATGCACCAGGGCTAAAAAAAAAAAAAAAAGTTTGTTTCGCACTATTCACACCATGTAGTGTAGTTGTACTTGTAGAAGTTGAACATCTTCCTCTGTTACATTCAATTGATTAGCATTCCACTTCTTTTTAAATTTGCAGCACACTAGGGAGAGTTTTACAACTCTGAAAGGATTGGTCTCAGTTTGTCCTCATGAATGATTTTCCCTGCAGCCGCCCTTTGGGCCCGTCATAACTCTGATCCGTTCAGCTGGATGACTCATCATTGCTTGCTCTTTCTCTACCCCATCTATTAACCCATCTGAGCCTCTGTTACTAAAGAGCCAATGACCTAGACTCGCCTTTTCACGCTGCAGCCCCCACCACCTGTGCCCTTTTGTCTGTCCCACCCTCCCTCAAACTGTTCTGCAGAGGAAAAGGTCAAGAGAGCAGACGCAGGAGTGATGTTTCACTTAGCTGGCTACCCGGCCTTCTCTTTATTAGATCAAAGTCACCTGGGACTTACAAGGCAATGTGTCTGAGACACAGTGGCGACAGTACACGCTCATTTGTTTCCTTTAGTCTGGGCCTGGAGAAAAGACTCAGCACATTCATTCTAAAAATATCCACAAATCAAATCATGCCCCCGTCACTAAAATGTATGAGTTAAAAAGTTAAAGTATTGTGTTTCGCAGAGCTACACAAAGGGAAGCTCTGGTGGCATTGCCTTGGAGGTAAATATAAGGAACCAAAATCACTAGGCTACTGATGAATAACCTGCTAATAGCTTACACAAGTGTCCATACATAGATAATTAAATATACTTACTTGAGTCTCAGCAAGGACAGGAGTAATGATATTCTGTTTATTTTTTACAATGTGATTATTTATGTTCATGAACCTCAGGCCGAGGAGGACAGGGTAGTCAGAAACGAGATTACATTTAGAGCTCACACATTAGACTGCAGGCTAGAGATGGACACATGGCCAGACTGACATAGAGGCACACATCGAGCAAAAGAACACAGGCAACAGGCAACCCATGTGCGAACGCACAGATAGAGAGCTAAGTAGGCAAGTCAGAGAGGATGCAGACATTCTCATGTTTGTCATTTGGAGTCCCCTGTCACCTAAGACAGCCCCTGTCTCATCCCTGCCAAGTGGCTGCCTGGTATGGTCTCGGGTGGAGAGCTGAGTGACTCAGTGCCTCTGGGATGACGTACACCACGACTCCAGAACTGGCAGCATCACATTGATCCAACCGGCACTAACACCGCTGTCACAGTACACTTTTTGCAAAGCCTTCCAAAAAACAGGATTAGGACAGGGGACATTACTAAGATTAGCGCAAGAATGAAAATTCCTTTGGCTGCAATACTGCTGATTGAACAAGTGTTTCTTTGATTTACCTTCTGACGCTGGAGGCATGGTTATGGAGCCAAAGCTGACAACTCAGCTAAGTACTAGTAACAGCAGAGCGGGTGGATGGAGGAGAGGTAATTCCATGAACAACACCTCATTGTATTTAAAAGATTCCATCCAAAGTACAGCTAAACTGAAAGTAACACAAAGTGTTGAAAAGGGTCCTGGTTGGTATGAGAGCCATATCTCGTAGGCTTTAGATTGGGGGTGGGGAAATCTGTGTATTTGTGGGATTGACATGTAAAAACCTTCCTGATTACCCACCTAATAATGTTTTCGCATAATCTGGTTACTAATCATGATGTAGTGACTACAGTCAGGACAGCCGCTGAACCACAGACTTTAAACCACAAGCCAGCAAGGCCATAATGTCAGTTGGTGGGTTTGCAGATAGCTAATCAGCTAGTCATCTACCGCTACTGAACACACTTGTGAACATACTTTAAGGTGTTGGTGAGTGGTTCTTGGCTACTGGTGGGCTGTTGCCTGTGCTCATTGGGTCCTCGTGCCTTGCTGGCCCAGCTGTCGTCAACCTGCACCAGCAGACCCGTACTCCAGAGGCTCATACATGAGCATTCCTCTTATCCCCAAAGATAACAGGATGTGATTTCAGTTGTAGGTTCCATAGCACAAAGATAAATCAGTATCTGCTACTGAATAATGGTAAATTGACCTGGAGGTACCGGAGGAAGAAACTCACCCTCCACTTCCATAGGTGTTTGCTCCTCAACTCACTTTTGTGCTCCAAACCTCGGGAGTGCTGGAGCATTAGAGAATTTCGTGACTGATGAAGTACTACATTATTAACATCCAACATTTCTTGATGTAGCTGTATATGCTGCATGTCAACTGCTCTGTGAAGCAGGAACTGCCTCCTTCTCTCAGTCTGTCTCACCAGCTATACATCAGCAGGTCTGAGTCACACAGGAGAGAGATAGTGTGGGGAGTGAAATCAGTGAGATGGGGCTGACTGCATCCCTACTTCTGCTTCATATAGGGTGGACAGGTTATTATTGGTATAACATCAGTGGTGGAAGATAGATGATATGGTTTACCCTCCTAAATTGACCTTAGTGCAACAAAGCAACTGCTTACAATGTTTTATATTGATGGAACACCTCCCCACGCGCGAGGGCCTCGCTCGGTGAATGATTGAGGCCAGCTCATGTGTAGGCATTCCTGTGTTTTATGTTTCATATTTCAGTCTCTTTTTTTTTTTTGGACCGCCCCAGACTCCTGTGATATTAAGGGACCAGGTCGTAGGTACGGTCTCAGGTTCGCCCTGAATGGGTGCTGTTGTCACTGTGTCATGTTTGTGCTTCTAATTGCTTATCAACGGACTCAGTTACAGACAGCTTGTCATACTGGTAATCTCCCTGTCTGATATGGCAGCGCTGCATGCTCATGTCCATCAAAGACAGCAACAGTGACGTGATATAATGCAGCACCAGTGATTACACTAAGGCACTGTTTTCAGAGAAACGTTACCCCCACGGTTACCCAAGACCCGCGACAGCTACTCAGCTACGCCCGCCAAATCACAGTGTCCTCCTCTCGCCCACGATCTCGGCTGGCACCTCCGTGGGGCCCTCAGCAGAACCACATCACTGTCAGTGGCATCAACCCCTTAGCAGACCCACCTCTGAATCTCACAGGCCACGGGTTTTACCGCCCCCTGACACCACGCCGACAGCCACCGCAGCAGACGCCATGACTGACATGCAGTGTGTCACACCATTTTATACACACCTTCATGCATTATTCTCCTTCTTTCACCTCCTCTGCACCGACTCATTTATCTGGTCAGCTTTCCATCACTTAATTGCTCACGAGACCAGCACTTCCGAACGACTTGCCTCGAAAATTTCTTTCCTCTTAGGTGACTGTTTTATATCGGGACAATCATCTCGACCCTTTAATCCCACCACTAATTACAGTAGCGACGAAGCGAGCGACCAGTTGTTCTCATCACCGATATTGACCCTTCCGTCCACGACTTGAGGAGGTCAGGCCACGGCCAGCCCGCAGCGACCAAGTTCCCCGTCACGCATTTCACCGTGAAGTCAATACGATTCTTTCAATTGCCGATCAGCCATTTCCACCACATCATGTACACGTCATTTCATCGCACCCATGCCCAGGAAACAGTTTCTGCAAGTTCAGGCATCATCGGGTACTGCGTAGTTCGACGACAAACCTTTTCTAAAGACGCCAGAACTCGTTCACGAAGTCTTCACCTGTCTGCGGTCTGGTCACTGATCAGAACAGCATGATAAACCCTTTATTTGAAGATAGCGTTCACCGCATTTTATCAGAATTGTTCTGATTGTGAAACGAGGCAGTTGTGGTCGAGGTATCAATTACGCATAAAGTAACGACGAGCGTCCTTCGTCTGTTTTGCCATCAAAATCATAATAGCATCAATAAAACTACGGAGAGCGTAGCATTGATAAACGATTTGTTATTACATTCGTCAGGAACAGGTCAGTCCGTTGTCTGGACGGACGGTCAACGATCATGTCAGAGCTGTTACTGACCGCCCATATGGTCACAGTCACATGAGAAAATCACTCTGCTCGCGGCGCCTGCGCCCGCCGTCACTCTTCAAACCCCGCCACCGTTTCGCCGGCTCTTTTCCGCCGACCCTGTCATCGCCCGCATCCAGCAGCAGCCGCCAGAAATGCGTTTGACCACAGAGTCATCCCGAGAACCAGTCTGTCCTCTTCCCTCGATCACCCTCTCCGTTCTCCGTCTCTTCTTCAATCAGCGCCATTATTCAACGTCGCCTGTTGCCGTTGGTCGTCAATCATTCGGTTGTGGAACATGGTTGTGAACAACAGTATCCCAGTTTTCTTATCATATTTGATATCCCTGCCCAGTGCAGTATTAAACAGTGTTTGGTTCGTGGTCCGGGATTTCGACCTTCATTAATCATCAACAGCCACACCAACAAATATTTTTTGCCATTCAGCACTAATTCAACACGTCCAGTTAATCAATGAACCCTCCGTCTATTGCCCCGCCTTTCCAAGCTTCCTCCTGATCGTTCTCCCAGGTCGATGCCGGTTCACTGTGTCCCGAGTCCAGGAGGCCTGGAGCAGCTCGCCTGCGAAGAAGAGCCCCGGAGACCCACCACACTGGTCGCGAGTCTCAATACGCGTAACTTCCATTACGGTCTTCATTCATTAAAGTTTGTTCGTCAATTCCGTGTTTTACGATTGCGTGGCCTGGAAATCGTTACGGAATCGCTTCACGAACACCGGTAGCAGACACAAAACAACACGCCAAAACAATGAAAATGATTTCATCATCTGGCTACGAACCATACATTAGCACGACACCGTCACATAACAACAGGGCAGTTGTTCTTGACTGTGAGTTGGGAACACCACTGTATTTAGTAGAATAAGCATTATCATGCTTACGATTAGCATAGCCTGCCTTCCATTCTTCCTTCCTTCTATTCATCCATTCATCTTTCTCCATCTACTCCTCTCCCCTGGCAGAAGGGGAGGAAAGAGGGTAGACATGGAAGATGGATGGATGGATAGAAGGAAGGAGGAATGGAGGGCAGGAGGGCTTTTGTGCTGTCTAGTAAAGCATAGTAAATGCTTTATTCTCTTCATGCAGTGAGTTGATTTACAGCTTCACATTAGGGTCTTAGCTTTACCCTATAAGTTGTTATTATGTAATAATGACAGTGTCATTATAATATTATAGTTCATGTAGATGATGAAAATCATTTTTTCATTTATTTTTTTGTATGGTATTTTTACATGTCTGCTGCCAGTGTGTTGTGTAAATGATTCCATAGCAGTTTCAAGTTACACAATCAGATAAAACCTTTTTAGGTTGAGCAGAGACAAACTGCAATAGGATGAAGACCATAATGGAAGTTACACGTGTGGGACTCACTGTGTTCTGCGGTGGTCTTGGTGGGTCCTCTCCAGGGCTCTTCTTACCCAAACAGGCCACTCTCCAGGCCTCCTGGACCTCTGAGTTGAACACAGTGAAGACCAGCATCACCGACAGACCCTGGGAGAGGACGGTCAAGAGAGGAGGAAAGACGCAGAGAGAGAACAATAGATTGGAGGGTTTTATTCATTAATTAACTGGATATTGTTTGAATTAGTGCTGGAGTAAACAAAAAATAATTTATTTGGTGTAAAGTGTTGTGGATTAGTAGAAGATTAGAATCCCAGACCACAGATACAAAACACACTTTGTTTTAATACCTGCACTAGGCAGAGGACATCAAATATGTAATAGAAAGCTAGGATGCTGTTGTTCACAGCCATGAGACCACACAGCCAGGTGGAGGTGGCAACCAGCAGCAGCAGGAAAGCATTGCGGATAGTAGCACTGGTTAGAGAGAAAGACAGAGAAACAGAGAGGGCAGTGGGGAAGGAGAAGGTTAGATTTGGATTCACCAGGATGACTCTGTGATGTAACACATTTCCTGGCAGCTATACTGGATGACTGCAGAAACCAAAGAGTGACAGGAAGTGAGAGCCAGCAGGAAAAAGAGCCAGCAGACAAAACCACTGAATAAATGCTGAGACAGAAATGTGGTAGCAAGGCACAGAGAGACACCACAGGGCTTAAGTGATTTTCCTCATGTTGTTTATGGCCATATGATATGATCAATAACAAGCTCTGACATGATCATTGACTATCAAATCAAGACAGACAGAACAACAGATTTATTCCCCTCTGTTCCCTGTTAGGTCACCAATAACAAATCATTTATCAATACTACACTCTCCATGGTTTTGTGGTGCTAATATGATTTTTATTATGATGTGCTAAAAACAGACAGAAAAGAAGTTGCTCGTGGTTACTTTTATGCATGGTGAAAAGTACCTCGATTTTTAGCTTTACTTTCATTTCACAATCCAAAATTGAACAATAAAGTGCAGTGGTTGCCCTGTCTTACTCAAAATGTAAAGTTTATCATACTATTCTGATCAAATATTAGACCACAGACTCAAATTAGAAAAGACTTCATTAAAGACAGAGTTCTGGCGTCTTTAGAAAGAGTTTGTCATCAGACTACACAGTACCCAGTGATGCCTGAAAGACTGCAAAAACTATGTTTCCTCTAAACATAAGAAGTGCAGTAATAAATAACTGTATGCTTACATAATGTAATTGCAAATAGCTGAGAAAGTCGCTTTTTGAGAGTGAAAAAAGTCATGTTAACCACAGTGGGAAATACTTACATGACAGGGAGCTTCTTGGTCTCCTTCTGCGACGGGTTGCAGGACATCTTGGCTACAATCATGAAAATCCCTCCATTCATCTGGACAGAGGGAGGTCAATATGAACAGTGAGGCAACATTTTTAATTCCTTTCAGCTAATCTAATACTGCCATTAGTAGTTAGAGTTAAAGACAAAGAGATGAAAGAACATCAGTATGGATAAAACAGTCACATACAAAAGAGAAAGGAAATTTTACCAAAGGCTAAGTCATTCAAGTCTCTTTGAGTCTCATGAAAATGGACAAATTAGTAAATGAAAGAAAGAAAGCTGTTGAATAAATGAGTCAGTACAGAGGAAGTGAAAGAAGAAAGGAAATAAATACATGAAGAAAGGTAAGGTTAATGTATAAATGAACAATACTGACTACACTGCACTGTCATCATTCATAAGCATTATAAAACCTAGCACACTTTGGTGTCTAGGACGCTGCAGTGAAGCTGTAAAGTGTCAGCGTGATGTGGGGAGCAATTAAAATTATGGCCTAGCAGAGTTCAAGTGGGTCGCCTTTTTAAAATTCATTTGGAGAGCTGCCACTTTTGACTGATGATATGGTTCTGCTAATTTTGGGAGAGTGCCCAGCCAGAGATTCATAGGCAGAGAAGAAGGAACATGTTTGAAGAGGAGTTTAACTTGGGCTGATAAGTAAGCAGAGTTAAGCTTATCTGCGCTGGGTCTTAAGGGGTAGCAAAACAAGAATTAACGTTTCTCTGAAAAACAGAATTCGCTCCATTTGCCAAATGCTAATCAACAGTCTGCCCTTGCATTCTCTATCACGTCACTGTTTACACTATGTCTTTTATTAAAGTTTATGAGCATACAGCATTAACTACACCATATCAAACAGACAGGGAGATAGTTACCAGTATGACTATGGCGATAGGACCAGCGAAGCTCCAGATGAGTTTGTCATAGATGGATATCCAACAGAAGTCTGGGTTCCCGTAGCCCTCTGGGTCCAAGCCCACCGCCAGGCCTGCAGTGAAGAGAAAGACAGTCAGATCAGACAGACAAACTACTCTTAGATCTCTCCGACCTCAAGAAAGGACAGAGAAGTGGTGCAGTATATGCAACAACATGCCATTATCTGAATGACAGTGGCAGGAAAGACATAACAGAGAAGGTCCTAATTAATGTTTGGTTTTAATCACTGGTTATCATTAACACAATCATTTTAGGTGACAAAACAACATGCTACACATAATTAGCAACGTTTTTTCTACTATGTGTTTTATCATAGTAAGGTATATTTTATTCATCCATTATTTGTGCACAGCCAGCTCTCCATGACCAGACCCAGACCTTCACGATGGTGCCAGACATGGTTGCTAGGGAGATCTGTGACGTGAAATGTCAAGTCTTTATTCTTTGTGTATCCTTGTTTGGACAACACTGTCAAGGCTGTGACAGCTGAGGATATAAAGAATTTTTAAATTGAATTGCAAAAGTAAGAGAGATGGGAAAAGCCCAAATAAAGACAGACAGACAGATAAACACACCTCTGAGCCTGAGGAAAGAGATATGTTGCCAGTTTGTGTGTGTGTGTGTGTATGAGCGGTGGGAGACAGATCCAGTCTTGAGGCAAGGAGAGACAGCGGTCAGTATGTGTACATATGTATGTGTGTGGCGTGTGTGTGTGTGTGTGTGTGTTGAAAAGAAAGAGAGAGGGAAGAAAGCAGACAGATATTACAGTGTGTGTCTAGGAAGAAATTGCTTGTGTGTGTGTATGGGTGTGCGCTTTACAATCTCTATATTAAAATGTCACTGAAAACTGTTTAATGTAAGTGTCAACAGGACACCTTATCTGCACAGCCAGACTTACTGTGAATGTGTGTGCGGTGTGTGTGTCGGTGCACATACACGGATGCATAGACTTATTTCAACAAAAATATGAAAGAGATTTTATGTGTCTGCATACATATGAATGCGTCAACTTATGTGTGTGTGTTACCACGTGATAATGGCAGGTACTTCAACCCGATGGCATAGTAGACCTCATGCTCCATAGTTGATGTTGCGCTGCTCGGTCTGCATGCGGTAGATATGAAGGCCTCCACAAACATCCAGGCAAGCGTGGACATGGTAGTGCAGCAGGATGGCGGCGGCCGTACACAAAAACTGGCGGAGAAAGAGTATTATTTAGGGAGGGAGGAAGAATAAAAGGGAAGGAGCAGAACAGTGGAATAGTAGGGGAAAGAGGAAAATAACAAGAAATAAAGATGAGAGAAAAGGCAGGATGAAAGAAGGAGGGTGAAGAGGTAAGACAGGAGAGTGAAAGCAGCAGGAAGTGTCAAATAAGAGCAAGAAAAAAATGTGAAGAAAATAGGTGAGAGATAAAAATATATATAATCCTTCATAGTGATTTTGTGACAGTTGCAGAGCAGATGTCTTGTGACCACCAACAATAGCTGTTACAGCACATAGTGTCAACAATAAGTAACAAACATTCATGATTTAATTACCAACCACGACTAATGAAGAGTTTATGGCAGCATGTTACAGTATATCTCCAGGAAATGCACAAAATAACTGATGTGAATGTAAATAGATATCGTTAATAACTGAATTACGGTAATAACACCCAAGAAGTGTCTTCATAACTGCGATTATAGGTGCGACAGTAAGCGCAAATCGGTGAAGAAAGTACAGCACAAAGTAAGAATGCCCTCGGGTAATGTGTGTTTTCATTGTGTAATAATCTAGTCTTTTGTGTAACATAGACAATATATTACCACAGTAAAAACAACGAGGCAAAAAAAGGACAACATAAAACTTCTGTCTTGGTGGATTTATCTGCTCTGTTGAAACATATTCGCTCAACTGTTTCATTATTAATAATATCCTATATTTCCAAGCTTTCCATCAGCTTTCATGGTAAAGAACTGCTACAAACAGCATTTCTGTATTTGCAACACATGCTCTGACTCTTTTTGGAGAGACATTTGTCAAATGTCAGCTTAGTTCATAGTTCTCTTGATCACTTGAAATATCTAGCAACAGTATTGATGTTCAGGAGAACTTTGTCTTTAATGCCAAGTGCGATGCTGCATGAATGCTGAGAGGATGTCAAATCAGTGCTAAGAGATGGTGTAATCTTAACTTTATAACATGGATTTCTGAGGTCAGTCAAATACCATGGTTTGATGACAACTCATCAGATAGATCCCAATACTTTTTGTCCAGAGGCAGAAACTTCTAAGTCGTTTTTTTAAGTTAAGTGCTGCTTTGTTTGGTTGAAGCAGCAGGCTGAACCTCCCCATGAATAATGCAGAGCATTAGCATTTAAACTCTGAGAGTACCCTCGGGCTGCACTGGAAGCATGTCTGGAGTGGTTCATTTGAACTCTAGGGCCTTTGTTCTGTTTTGTTTGTTTGGCCAGATGAGCACCATGCCATTTCAAACTCAAGTGGCACTGAATTACAGCACCTACACATCTGAGGTATGAGTAACTGTGGTGCTGTTTGTCAGAACTCAGAACAAACTCTAAACTATACAGGAAACATGAAAACACACAGGTTTGTGAGCTAAATAGATGGTTGTTGACAGCCTTGTTTCGAAGCCATGCTTTGAATACGAGTAACAAACTAGTGAGAACAAACAGTAGTCTGGTGTGGTTGTTCATTTGTAGCATATGGGTTCTTAACTAAAATAAACACCAGACAAAGACAAGCGACTGGCATAAAAAATACAGCAGCCCTCCTGTTTTGGCTTAAGTTACGAGGATTCTCCTCATCTGCCAAAATCTTAATCTTGTCCATTTTGGGTTTTATAGTTCTGGCTGCCTGATGTGACTACAACCTCTTTGGGTTACAGACTGAGATTCACTTAGTTAGATATAATAGCATTATGCATAATAAATAAAGAAATGTGTCAAATGAAACTGTATCACCTGTGTTTGTGTAGAAAACACCATAAATATCACCTGCACTGCATCACTAAGCCCACGCTGTAGTAATAAATTACTCTGGATAAAGTGGAGAACAATAAGATTTAAATACCTCTCTCTCAGCCTTCATGATCTGTTTCTACATCTTTATGTTGAGAGGCAGACTTTTAAACCCAGATTTGGGGTAAAAGAGCTCAGCACAAATTCCTGACTGGCTGCAGCCTTGGTAATTTTATTGGTCTGAATTCACACCACCTGCACACAAACACATACACAGAAAACCAAACACACAATTCGCTTTAAAAGACAGAAAGACTACAATATGCACAAGCTTTGTGCAAAACTAGTTACAGACCTTTACATGACGCTGTAACACTAGCATGTACTCTCTGTGACATGATGTACATAATTAGAAGACATATTGTTCAGATAGAGTAACTGGATTGCACTGTGAGGCTGTACGGTCGACTGTGTGGGGATACGAAACAGTGGTGGGTTCCATGCTGGTGGCACATGTACAGTACCACTCCTCCTATAAGACTTGCTGCTCTTTAGAAATACACACACATACAGGCACACACACAGAGGCACTAGAAGCAGGCTGGAAGGGCAACACACAGGGTGAATAGCAAAGAAAGGTACAGGAACAGGGACCTGAGAAGAGAGAGAAGCCAATGACTATGCTGTCTACATACTGTAAAGGGTTACGTTTTATATGATGCGGTTAGAAAATGACGTGTATGTTTCAGAGCTGCCACAGAGGGAGGATATATTATATGGTATATGGAAAACAAGCAGTTCTCTGCCACTGGCCTGAATTTGGAGGTGAGCACATCTTCAAATCTGCAAAGGCATTATAACGAAGCTGCCAGTTGGGTGCAATTGGGACAGTGATATGGAAGAGAAAGAAAAGGCCAAAAAGGCAAAGAGCTCAAGAGATCACACACAGAGCTGCGAAAGCAACAGCATCTACCTGTTGTTCCAGTCTGATTGACCCGGTAGAGAGAGCACCAGCTCCGACAAGAAACATCGCCCAGCTGCCGTGTTTGAATGGATGCTCTAATTGTTGGACTTGAGGCCTCCCGGAGGCAGGAGGCATACCAACACCCAGTGAGGAGGAGGGCCAGCATGGAGATGCAGAGGAATATGTGATCAGGCGTAACATCTCCAGATCACCTCAGCTGCTGCTCATAGAAAGATGCAAGGAGGGGAAAAAGAGGTTGAGGCAATAGAAAAGATTAGGGTGTGGTTATATCATTTGGTAGAACAGATGGAAAATAGCAGCAGAGGAAAATGTAGAAAAAAGTGGAAAGTAGGAAGCTAAGGCAAAGCAGTCAGAGGTGAGAGTAGAAAATCATAAGGTGAAATAAGGCAAGAGCTAAAAATGAAGCACTTCAACAGTGGAATGCTACAACTTTAGTTTGGGTCATATCTGCCCTCCCTGTCTGACCCCCACTGAGAACCAACTGGATCAATTTATATCAGTGACATTAAATTATGTGGAAAGCAAGAAAAATTAGCTGGAAGAAACTAAGCTGCAAAACATCCAATACCTACAAATCATGAAATGAGTAATATCATTTCCTGCTGCAAGAATCCTGGCTGATTTGTAATGCTAAATAAAGAAACTCTATATTGAAACTCTATTTCTTTAAGAAATAAAGAAATGACAGACTAACAAAAGGAAAGAAAAAAATGTTTCCTAGACCCAGCAAACTATCAGATCTTTCTGTCAGGAAACCAGAGCATCAAAAAGCATGGTGATTCATCACTGCCTGGGCATACAAAAAAGCATTTGCTGTAGTAAATGAACTGCCACTAGAATTTTATTTGGGTAAATTAGGCATCTACAGCATCTCAAATGAATAGAAATGGGATAGTCGTATTTCATTGTACTGGACTAATAATGCTGAATAATGTTTATTAGTGATAAATTCAGTGTAAACCATGCGTGTGGAGAGAGAGTTACAACTTTAATTTCATCACAAGGCATGAGGTTTCTGACAAGCGTCAGATCTGATACAAATCATCGTTGGTATGCTGGGGTGAGGCAGACAAAAGTTTACGTTAAATCGGAAAGTCTGCTACAGCACTGTAACAAGGCTTCCTCTTTAGCCTTCAAAATGTCAGTCAGGATTTAATTCTTTAGGATTTCAAATTTCTACTGAATAAATCCAGCAATTACCAGCTAAGATGGTCGTGAGAGAAAGAAAGAAAACCAACACATGGGTAATCTACACAGAGGAAGATCATCGATAGTAAATATACAGCCTAACCACTAAAATGCCTCATTATGATAAAAGGCCATACAAAATATATAATCAAATGATTATAAATTGTGTTTCATGTACTGTATCCGAGAATACCTGTCCACTGACAGATCACTGACCTCTCTCTGTGAACTGTCCGTAGCACACCGAAGGTGCTTAGTCTGACACTGACAGCCCGGACATGAGAGGTGTTCCTGTACACCACCATACAGTCCTCACCGTCCAACAACCTCCTATCTCGTACCTGCAGAGTGAGAGGAGGAACATGGGCGGTGGGGGAGTGAGTAGTAGTGGTTGTAGTTAATAATAAAAGTTGATCTGTGCACTCTTATCTGGCATATAAATTGTCTATGTGTTACTGTGTGTATATGGCACGGGTCAGTGAAACAAACTAATAATCTAACACACAGCAGTTAATTCTTTAAATCCTCATATATACAATGGTATCTCCTGTTAACTTAAAAATGGACATGTTTTACTGTGGTAAAAAGACGGCGGGTATCACTCACTTCACCATGTTTAAGGTCTATACAGCTCTGCTAAATATTTAACATAAATAAACTGTTTCCTTGAATTTTTGACAGTTATAACAGGAAGCAGCTCCAGGTGGATTAATTACATTAATAATGACTGTAGGTCATTTACCAGATGAAGAAGGACTTAAAATCCAAATCCAAATGATACTGAGGCCAAATATCCAACAAAAATATGATCAGTATAGTTAGTGTATATTTTAGTTCTATCAATACAGTGTGAGCATCATATACACATATACATAACACAAGGTAACTGACAATGCCAGTCCTAACATACAGTATGTGTGTGTGTGTTAATAGTGCATGCGTTAAATGTACTCACTGCAGTGCTGGTTCCCTGCACACACAGTGGCTTACTGGGTGGCCGTCTCCAGCAGCTTGAATTCCAAGCAGGATGGGCTGGTCCAAATGTCCACCTGCGTCTGGTTGTTGTAGACGAGATGGTGACCGCAGGGGAGTTCATTACTGGGTGTCTGGGAAGCTAGGGGAGAGAAAGAGCAGAGTTACCATACATCTACTAGATCAGAACTGAAAGTAGAAGTTTGATATCCTGGTGAGTGGTAGTAAGGCAAAGACAAAATGAGCAGAGAGGAAGGAAGTTGGTATACTAGGCGGGGCAAATGACTGTTTATTGAACACCTACTGAAAACTGGGCGGTTGTTTACTTGATAATTCTTTAGAGGTGAGGTGAAGAAAGAGCAGGGGAGAGGATGGGAGGAGGAGAGGGGGAGAGAGAAAAGGAGAGCCAAAGACAGTGCAGAGAGGAGGGACAGAAAAGACAAATGTCAAGCATGGTGATACTGAAGTTAGTGCTTTGCTTTTGAAGTCACAGCAGTTTTTTTCACATTTTATAGACTAAACATTTGAATGCATTTTGGCTAGTTAGTGATTAGATTTAAAAGATAATTAAAGATACTGTTGAGCATAATTCTTGTCATGATGTTAAACTCCTGTTACTATACGTAAAGCAATTTTGGTTTACTGTTTGCTACAGAATGACAGACACATGCGCCTTGAATTTCTATATTCAACCTGCCTTTGTCCTGAGAGAGGCCTCTGAGCTACTGTAATTAGATTTTTATTATTCTAGATGTGACTGATTCCACCCTCCTCCTCGTCGGTCTGTGTGTGGTACTTGGGAGGGAGGCTCGCCCAGACTTGATAGATCAACATGATAGCTGATGGTGATGGGCGGCTCGGTGGCGACAGATGCGTCTGGCTGCCGAGTGTACTCTCAGTCTAGCCTGACTGAGGTACTAACAGGAATGGAGGCGGCGTTCCTGAGGCGCTGAGGGCTGAAATAGAAGTTAGTGTGAGCATATTCTCTGTAGTTTCAGCCACTTACACTCTCAAGCCTCTACATTTATTTATATGTCTCTTACGTTCTTTCTCTGTCCGCTCCTTCTCCTTCCAGTTGTATTGTTGTTGACGTTGTGGCACTAGGGCAGCAGGGGGCAGTATCACATGGGTGTAGGGATCCCACAAAGCCTGACCGCGAAATAGGGTGGTGCGGTAACGTGGGAAACGCCGCCGCACATGGGTGTGGTTCTCCAAGCGGTCCAGGTTCATGACTGTAGAGCACACAGAGAGATAAACACACATGGGAACACATAATTGGTTACAATATAAGTCACAATATAAATCACAGGTGTTAATCTGCAGTACACTAAACATATGATATTTACCAAATAGTTATAATACCTTGATATAACACGACCACAACAAGATAATGAAAATGAAATACAAGTTGCAGATTATATATACACACCACTCCATTCTAACAGCCTTGGCCAGACGATGTATTTTCTCATAGGTTTTATGTCTACGGTTCATTTTCTAGGATAAATGCCTATCTATAACTGTACTGGACAGTACAACCTGAGCACTTTATCATTTTAACAATCATTATTATCGAGTCTTGGTAAAAGGAATCTGTCAAAGCCTCATGGGACTTGTAATTGTTGAAAACTAACAAAATATCAGTCTTTTCTCTTTGTTGAAATTAAGACCTCCTCAAATTTTACAAGCCAGCTCAGAAGCAGACACTTATTTGACTAATAAGATCAGTAGCCAGCCTCTGCATAATCTTTTTGTTGTTGAGGAGGAATAATGAATGAGGCCCTCCTTGCAGAGAGCAATGAAAGCTCCTGGAACAGAAGCTAACCCAGAAGTGAAGCAGGGGATTTGGCTCTCTATCTCTACTATCCATGCTGTTCCATGTCTGTCTGCATTATTTTTTGCTCCATTACGAACTCAAGTAACAGAGGACCCAAATGTGGGAAATCACTCAGTAACACTAACTGGCTTATTGGAAGAGTCATTACTTTATATTATAATGTATTTCTGCACTGTACTAATACCCTGATGAACATGGTACAGGGCCTTCAGCAAGGTGTTTTACTTTAAACACTGATTCACTCAAACGCTTGCAAAAGATGCTAAAACCTTTGCTTGAATAGAGTTAGGTGTTTAGTGTTAGTGTTGCTGAGTAATGTTCAGTGCTTTTACAGTTCTCTTCCAGTGGAAAAGCAGCATGCCCTGTCCTGTTTTAAGATGTTAAACACTGAAGCAGATTTCTAGCCATGTGTGACCTTATGGTACACAAAGTAAACAGTTGTGTAGAGGTCATTACAGACTGATAATAACTGACTTTATCATCATAATACTACTGTCTCAAATTTAATGTGGTAATGATTTATTGTAGCTTTTGAAACCTACTAAATCAACAGTTGATGAAACCATAGGGCATTCTGTATCACACTTTTTTAAATAGGACCAAAGGTACAACAACTAGGATGTGGCCGCTCAGTTTTCAGTTGACAGTTGAACATCACTCTTGCTCATTTTACTCACATTCAGACTGGCTGCATTGGTTTATTCTGTGTGGATTTGTGTGTGTGTGTGTGTGTGTGTGTGTGTGTGTGTGTGTGTGTGTGTGTGTGTGTGTGTGTGTGTGTGTGTGTGTGAAGACCCAATGCAAAATCCATGAACACACACAGACTGCAGCAGAGAAACTGAGGTGGGAAACAAATTAATGTGGTGAACAGGAAGCACACAGTCAATGTGGAGTGTTCGATAATGACAAAAACACTTGACCCAGCAAACAGAAGTGGAACAACACTGAACACAGACAGAGAAATCACTCAGTGCAACAGACAAGTACAACTGCTGCATGTGCGTTTGTCTGTTTTTTAAATTTTAAATGTGTAGTGACAGTTTTGATCGATAAACAAATGCTTTACTTGTGAAATAAAATTGAGGAAATGGCATTAATGACTAATGACTGACAACAATAAAGAAAAAAAATTTACTCGAATACTGGAAGGTAGAAGGGTGTGTCAGATCCATCCACATCCATTTCCATGTTGTTCATCCAATCCCATTTGGCTGAGAGCATTAACCGTGTGTTAATGTGTGTAGGAGTGTGAAATTTAGCGTTGGCTGTGTTTCTTGCTCCTCATGCTCTCACTGTTGCTACTGAATCAATACTCTCCGTCTGGGAATCTGCATCAGGCTGTCAGTTTAAGGTTAGTTAACAGAATTTTGGATGAATTTCAAAGGGATAGCAAATTCAGTTAAATAAGAGAGAGAGAGCGATGAGAGTCACACAGGAAAGAAATAAAATGAGCCAATTCATGTTGTCTAGTTCAAGCAAGGCTGCTTTATATTTTCTTCAGGTTTGAGATTAGCTGTGTTAGCAAACTACACTGGAAGAGGTTGGTGAGGCAAAATTCAGTAGCTGCTAACTTTGATGAGTTTTGGGTGTCCGGTATTGTACAGGAATTCAATCTGTGTGTGTAGCTACGAGCTTTATCTGAGTGTGAAATTCATTGTCTGGCTTCATCCCTGCCAGAGCTGCTGCTGTTGCTATTTCACCACCTCTTGCTGTTGTATGTGGTGGAGATTACTCAACAGTATTTTCAACACTGCTAAAGTGACAGAAAAATGTGGAAAAGAGCAAAACGGAATGCCAGAAACTAAAATGACGCAAGGCACACGGCCAAACCTGCAAATGTGTGTGTGTGTGTGTCTGGGAGAGTTTTCTAACCCACTTTTCATTAACAGTTAATGCTAAAATAAACCCATTTACAAACCTTTTCATGAGCTTAATGAGCCTAGGTGTTCAGTAAAGTCATACTCCAGCCTATCAGTGTGTATGTGTCTGCGTGTATCTGTTATTCTGTGTGTGATCGTGTGTTTGGCATCTGTGTATCTAAATGATGTATGTTGGCTAGTGCTACAGCACTTCAGGGAAGCATCAGCTGCTGTGTGTGTGTAGGAGTGTGAAATTCATCTCTCTGTGCTGTTGCTAGCGCTCTGGCTTAACCATCATCATTTGCATTAGCGCTGTTCATCTCCTGCTTTACACTGAGTCATTCTTGCTGATTTCACAGCAGTGATTTACAGTATTATGAGAGAACCGCAACAAATCGTCTGTAAAGATTAAGATTTTATCACTGTTTTATTGTCTTTTATTGGGTCTGACTCGTGATCAGCTGTTGTATCGCGTCTGAACTGTGTCTGAACTCACCTATGTTGGGAGAAACCAGAGCCACAGGGTTGAGGTAGGTGAGTTTCATGTTCTGGGCCAGAGTCTGGGCATACTGCTCCAGCAGCTCTGTCAGCTCGGCCGGACCGCCACCTGGGATGTGGTTCTGACTCTGAGCGAGAGCTCGCCAAAGCCCGGAGGTACCAGGACCCAACAGCACGCTGGAGCCTCGAACAATGTTCTGGGAATGGCAGAAAGAGGAGCCGTTATTAAAAGAAGTAAAGAGAGAAAAAAGGAACACATGGAGGTAGTGATGATCTGCTCATCAGTGGCTGCTTCTGTTGACTTGAGGAATCAGTGACCACATGTAACTGTGTATTTAAGACAGAAGAAGAGAAAAGACATCAGATAGAGAAAGTACCAAATATTTCACCACTGTGGATCAGGAAGGGGAACAAGAGATGAAGAGAGTGGTTCTATTTTCTAAAGACTGTAAAAAGATTTGACAACAATATGAAGTGGCCTTTTGTTGTTGTTGTTGCTTAAAATAGTGTAGTGCACAGATAGTGTTAAGCACAGTATCCTCAACAGGGACAATCAGTTACAGTCTTGTCATCTAAACTTTTAATACAGCTTTAAACCTCTCATGGTTGCTATAAATGTTCCTCTATTACAGCAGTGGTTTTCATCCCAAGACTTTGAGATGAAGAACCGGCTGGTATGCATGGCATCCCAGTTAATGATTTACACCTGGAGGACCAGGTGAGCACCGGATGAGGAGCTGGAACTATACGACAGAAAGGCAGCAGCTGTTGTGGGCATGAGTACCCAATTACCAATGCATCTGTTTTTTCTTTATCTTTCTTTGTGTATGAAAGGTGCTATATAAATAACGTTTAATCATTTTGAATCACATTTGCATGTAGTTGACATTACATTGATACCATATCTCAACAGACTCTGTAGTTCTTCGGTATGTTGTAATTGTAATTCTTGTATATTGTAATCTATAATTACAGAATTTAGAGCAACAGAGTTTGAAAACCTATATGACAGCAGTGTAATGGAATGTAGACTGCAACCATATATATATATATATATATATATATATCTATAGAGGACACACAGGCTTTATATAGGACACCCTATGAAAGCCTGTGTGTTTTTTAACATATTTGGACATATGGATATTTAATATAAATTTTAAAAATACTGAGAGATGCAAGTAATATAACTAAACAATTAAAACTGAAGAAAAGACTTTTTTAAACTTTCTGTAAAATGTGACTTTAAAAAATACAATCTCTGGTGAGGAATAAATTAGGACATCCCCACATTTATTCCCACTTAAAGTGGCTAAAATCACACACAGGTGTATCACATCAGGTGCACATGATTGTTACTCAGCATTTTGAAGGAGGCTTGCCCTATTCAAACCTCAGATATTTAATTTGGTGTACTTCTGACTGTTGAAGTGAGAGTGACCACCATGGTGAGATCAAAAGAGCTGTCTGAAGCCTTCAGAAAGAAGATTGTAGCAGGTTATGAGTCTGGTAAAGGATTTTAAAAGAATTTGAAATCAGTCATTCCACTGCCTGGAAAATAGTCTACAAGTGGAGGACATTCAAAACAACTGCCAACATGCCCAGGTCTGGCCATCCAAGCAAGTTCACCCTGAGAGCCGACCGCAAGATGAATCGCAAAAGTAATCACCAAAAACCCTAAAATGTCATCACGGGACCTACAGCAGGCTATTGCTACTGTTGATGTGAAAGTGCATGCCTCTACAATCAGAAAGAGACTACACAAGTTTAACTTTCATGGGAGGTGTGCAAGGAGGAAACCTTTGCTCTCTAAGAATAACATGAAGGCCAGACTGAAGTTTGCCAGAGAGAACATAGACAAAGAGCAGGACGTCTGGAATAGATGAGTCGAAAATTAAATTATTTGGACACCACAACAGAGGCATGAACATGTTTGGTGTAAACCAAATCCAGCATTCCAGGAAAAGGACCTCATACCAACTGTGAAGCATGGGGGTGGAAGTGTCATGGTTTGGGGATGCTTTGCTGCAGCAGGACCTGGCCAGCTCGCTATCATAGAAACCAACATGAATTCTACTGTGTATCAGAGGGTGCTTGAGGAACATGTGAGACCATCTGTAAAAGCATTAAAGCTGAAGCAGAACTGGACCCTGCAACATGACAATGACCCAAAACATACCAGTGAATCCACCAAGGACTGGCTGAAAACTAAGAAATGGGGAGTCCTGGAATGGCCGAGTCAAAGCCCAGATCTTAATCCCATTGAGATACTGTGGGGTGACTTGAAACGGGCTGTACATGCAAGAAATCCCTCAAACATCTCACAGCTGAAAGAATTCTGCATTGAGGAGTCGGAAAAAACTTTCCTCGGACTGATGGGACTGGTAGATGGCTACAAGAAGTGTCTCACTTAAGTTATTGCAGCCAAAGGGGGTAACACCAGCTATTAGGGGGTAGGGTGTTAGAATATACACACTCTGTTAGAATACACATTTTTGTTGATATCTTTTGTTTAATGAATAAAACAAATTTTTTCACATGACTGTATATATATGAGCCATGAGACATGAGCCACCGTGCAAGTTCACATAAACTGTGTGACTAATTAAGCACAACAATTGGCAGAGGATAGAGAAGAGACAGAAGAGAAATATTGGGGCAGAGGGGAAGTCAGAGGCAGGGGCAGGAAAAGACGAGAAGATTGGGAGAAAAAGGACAAGTGATGTGATTGTGACTGTTGCTCAGGGCTCACCAAAGAGCCAGAGCCTGCTTTTTCAGACTTAATAAAGCATCAGGTCTATGCACCGTGTCAACAAAAGCAAAGAATATTACAGTATTGAAGATGGGAGGAAAGGGAGGAAGGAATTTGATACAGAGCCCAGGTGAGGGTTTGATACAGAACTGATAATGCACTGCAGGCTTGTAAGATATTCTAAGTGCAGACGGTGAAGCCTAAAAGAGGGAGTAGCAAAAGGAGAAAGATTGTGCCTGATCGCGGTCAAGGAGAGAGGGAATCTAAAGTGAGCCTCTTTGTAAAGCCTTCAGACTAGTTGCTATGACCAGAATCACAAGAACATGACTATAAATGTAAACACATCTAAAAAAAAAAAAAAAAAGAAAGTGACTCCAATCATAGCAAGTTTTACCACGTTACCATGTGGCCATTTCCATGCTTTCATGAAGTATTTGAGATTCTGGATGGAGGCCCGTCATAGATAGTCTGGACTGCACAGCCTTACAAAATGTTCTGAACAAACAAAGAGTAATATCAAGGATTGAGAGAGAGGGAACAATATAATTCCTTGCAGTCTGACTGCACCAGCACCAATAAAGCACTGCAGTCTCACATAATGCTCAGGGGAAAAAAATACGCAAGAAAACCTTCAGACAACAAGGAAAATAACATACAGTGCAGTATAGGAAGAATGTAGTGAATTGTAGGGGGACAGAAAGAGAGAAAGAGAAACAGGGATCGTGGATAAGTAAGTGACAAGGAGAAAAAAGATGAGAGAAAGAGAAAGAGAGATGAAGTCATAGACATAAGATTATGCTCAGCTCTGAGATGCAAGGAAAAGACAGGGAAAGCGGGACAGTGGAAAGTTATGATGAGATGGAAAATGTAAGCGAAGAAAGGTCATTGTTGGAGGCAGGAGACAGAGCACAGGGCCTGAAATGAAAATGTATGATATGGTGGCATTGCAACAAAAACACTTTTGGATTCCTATTCAAGTTTTTGGTCTTATTAGATAGCTATTCTTAAAAATACCATACAAGGTTGTTGAGTCGTGTTTATCAATTTATGTCCATTTATTTACATTTCCATTCATGGCTTCCTCTTACCATGTGGTCTTCTTTAGAGAAAATCAGGAGCAAGCCAATATTTCCTGATGAAACATGTTAAGGTGGATCTTGAGCTTTAAATTGAAGATATAGTGGCTTCAGAAAGCTTCAGAAAGAAAGACCCCTTCACGTTTTGCACTCTTTATTGTGGGTAGATTTAATTTTAAATGGATAACATTCCCATTCTGCCCATAAGTCTACCTTAATAACCCAAGATGTCGAAGAGAAAACATGTTTTTAATTTAATTTTAAAATTCAAAACTGAATCCCTCGTTTATAAAAGCAATCAAGCTGTTATTTCAGAGCAAGAGCTCATATGGCCTGTGTGTATCTATGGAAAAGAGGTGAAAAACAACCAACATGAATAAAAGGGAAAAGAGAGATGAAGAGTGCTGAAGAGGGAGCAGATGACAGGATTACAAGAAGGAGGGTTTGTGTACCCTCTGTCTGCCCGGCTGAAAGAGAGGCTGCATGAAGGACAGGCTGGAACATAATTCTCGCCCGATCACCTCAGCGAACAGATTAGATGTCACTCAAACAGCAACATGTTGTCATACTGGATTTTTGAAATTTTCTTCATCTCTTCCTTTCTCTTCTCATCCTTCATCTATCCTGTAGAGATCCCACTATGAGAAGCAATTACAAACCTGTTAGGACCAGGTGCAGTGCATTGTGCCATAATGTGGTGCCAGGTGTTTTAATGACTGTTAAAGAGGGTGTGATATCTGAAGTTCTCTCCCTCACTTTAAAACACATTTGGCACATTTTTGCTGAGTATGATGAGATGCAGGCCCTATCTGGAGGTACAGTCGTATCCAGATCGATTTGATCACAGCTTGAACATGAAAGGTTTTCAACTTTCATTTATCTCTACATTCCTTATGTGATAACTCTACTTTCCTCCCTGCCTTCTTTCATTTCTTCTGCAGCCACAGGGCTCTGTTACCACCACTGGGTTACTATAGTAACTGTGGCCTACATTACCTGTTCGTCTGGCGTAATAGCTGCTGTTTAAAGCGAGGTGTCAAGTATTATCTGATATATGATGTGTTTTTATTGTTGAAAAAGAATGTCCTATCTGCAGCTCCACTTCACTGCTGCCACAGTAAACCAGAGCTGCTGCATTAACTCAAGATGATGAGATGTAGGCAGCACGACTGATTTAGAGCCTGAGGTTGGGGTTACAAGTCAGGCAACTGTCAGATGACAATAAAAATCATTACTGCACTATTGCAGCGGCATATAACTGTATACCACCTAAACAAATGTTACACCCTAATGGCCATGTTCCTGATTTCCTGTCAGATGAAACAGTTCAGTGAAATGTCAGGCAGGAAAAGGTTTTAATTTCACTCGTTATAGGATGTCATTAGCGCTACTGCTGTGTTGCTATAGCAACTGTCCTTTTTGCTTATGTATTGATAAACTGAAAGAATGTGCTGTACGTGGCCTTAAACTTGTCATGTTGATTTAAGATTGGTTAAAAACTAGTTTTTATTTAATGAGTCAGTCCCTTCCAGCTGTCGGTTAAGAAGAGGGAGTAATTTGGACATTGAGCAAAAGGCACACTGAAGCATCACGCTGGCATCCTTTTCCTTCTATTCACTGTTTCAGCCAGAGCAACAAGTATGTATTAAATCAGATAGATGTGAGTGCATTTTATTTCATTGTTCACCTCAGAGCATAAAGTGCTCTCTTCCACTTTTTAGCCACTGAATTTACAGCACAGAACACATAATGTGATATAATAAAAAAATGCATCATGCATTAATGTAATTAAATATCTAAAACTCAATCAATCAATGTCATTTAAAGGTCAATTTTTCTCTCAAAAAGCATGTTTTTGTGTGTTTACAAAAATATAAAGATTTGCTCCAACTATCAGATGTTACTATCACAGCCAGTGATATCAGTTTCTACAGCAACTCGTTCTTAGCCGTATAATGACATTATCCATGACTCAACCTGGTTCAGCACTGCAGGGTGTGGCTACTACTGCTACAGCTGCCATCAAGTTAGCATAAATTATTAGAAGCTTCACTGTGTCAAATGTAGATGTTAGAGAAAAACTGTGAGAGCAAAACCTGCCTTTTAACTGTCCACCATGTACCATATTAAATATGAATAAATCACCTCCTGGCTGCACAAATCAAGCTCAAACTAACTCATCAGCTAAAGATTAATGAGTTAAAATGATCAGATAGTGTGAGATTACCATTCATGACCATGAACATCCTTTACTTTTTTTTTTTTTTTAATTATTATTTTTTTGGCTTTTTGCCTTTATTAGACAGGATAGTGGAGAAGAGACAGGAAACAGGGAGAGAGAGTGGGGGAATGACACGCAGTAAGGATCCGGCCAGACCGGGAGTCAATCCAGGGACCAGCTGCTCAGAGCGCTTAGGCCTATGTGGTACGCGCCCCAACCATTCGGCTATTGGGGCGCCCCGAACATCCTTTACTTTTGACAGAAATACCACTGCTGCTACTACTTCCACTAATATAGTCACTAATGCTACTATTAATACTACTGGTATTGCTGGGAAACAATACAATGATGTGTACTGTACTGTGGCCTAATTCAATTTTTAAGATTTAATTAAGACTTAATACTAAAATTTTCTTTGTGAATGAAAAAATACCCCACATGCTGATACCCCAGAATGTCGGGTATCAATTTCATCATGGTATATCATATCATGGTTTCCATTTTAGCGAGCAATTTGTCAGTTACTGATACACAACCCAGTAAATTGAATCAGTAATTTAAAAAGGTAAGAGGAGGGTTTTAGTTTATAGCTTCAGCCACTTCCATTTGATTTATGGCTGGCTCATTTCCTGTCAGCCAAATGTGATGTATAAGATTAAAAATAGCGAAATGACATGGAGATGTCTGTTGGCTCCTTTCTGTCAAAACGCCAACATGCTAAAATGATCCCATGTCAGCGTCCTCAGCTGAAGCTGTGTTATCAGGTGAAATGAGACTCTGTCAGTTAATATGTGGAGATGACATGATGCAATATTTCATGAGCTACTGTCCCTCAATCGCCATAGCAACATTACCTCCCATTTCAGAGAAAAGTCATCTTGTTATACTATCTAGTCTATGTGGTACATAATGGTACAGTATATCAATCATATCTACATTTCTAAGTAACAGCAAGTATTTTTTGTCTTCTGTCAGATTCTGGGCAGATTTGTAGATGCTACTAGCAGGAATGTAGAGTTTTAGTTTTAGAACTTAACAGCTTAAATCTTATATCAATCATTAATACAATATATTTGTCATCAGTATTAAAACTAAAACTCTGACACATTTATTGTGGTTGGACAGTTCTCCGTCATGTACAAAAATGTTGATCAGCCTGTCGGTTGACAATGTCAATTAAGTCTGTTCACAACAGAGCTGGCACAGTGGCAGTGACAAGTTTCATAACATGTTTAGATTTTCACACATATACAAACACACAATATCAACAGCATAAACTGATTATTTGCTGTTATACTTCAATATCTGGCCTGTCTTGTGCATTTGCTGTATTTTGAACATCCTGTTCATTACTTCTCACCAATACCTGTGCTTTAAATGTCATGTAATGAGCACTTTTAACCTTCAAAAGATCAGTGCAACTACAAATTAACTCAGATAACTCGGCTGCTGTCAAGATAATAAGAAATAAATTGGAGACCATTTTTATCCTCTGTTTTTCAAAGTTAAAAGCAAATTTCCCATGAATTGCAGTGATAATGCTGTTGTCCACTCTTTTCCCAAAGGAGTATCTTGGATTATAGCACCAAGGTGAATCATTACAATAAAGAGCCCTTGTTAATGCCAAAATATGTCTCCCTTTGTTCCAGCATATGCTACTGCAAGAAACACTTCCGCTGTGCACCTGTCCCCACTCCTCACTGCCCTTGTACTGAAAAGTATATATGAATGTCAGAGTAAAACACATGAAGTGTGTTTGGTTAAAAAAAAAAAGGAGTGAAAAGGATAATTGTGTTCTTCTTTTTACCTCATTGAAGTGTGCGTCCTGAGTAGCGGTGAGTCCGAAGCCGCTCTGTTGGGTCTCGAAGGTCAGGAGGCGGGAAAGTAGACGTTCGGCGATCTGTAGGTCGTTGCCGTAGAGTCGGGCGGTCGCCTCAGTGACGTCACGGAGCTGGTGGGCAAGCTTCTTCTCCATGATGGTGTTCAGCTCTGTCTCATTACGCTCCAGGGAATCAAGCTAAATGTATAGACACCAACAAAACATGAAAAAGGGAATCAACCCCTGTTTTACATGTATTTAAGAATTACTGGGATTTAAAACAAGCAACATTACTGCATGTCTACAGACAGGTAGTGTAACACATCCAGTTTCTTATGGATAGAAAATATCTGCATATTTCATGTCTTCATGCAAATGGCAACACTGTTCTACTCAATTTTTTAACCAGAAGGACTACAGCAAGACTCATGGGTTCACACCTTGTCCATCTCCATTCCAGGTCCTATCTGACTTAAATTGCGTGCTCTTTCTGTGCATTGTTGTTCATCAATAAAAATAAATCCAACTGTTCCAAATGAGAGTTAGAAGAGATATTCCTGTAATATTCCTGAGATATTCCTGTAATGGAATTTTTGAATTTCCAAGTTAAGAACCAACTAGTTTTTAATCAGAGGGTTTCCAAAACAGTTTGGACACTGAACGCACTTCTCAGCAACAGGGAGCATTAACCACTGGATTCTTCTTCATTTGTGGATTACTTTGTTGAACTCCTTTCTTTCTTTTAATTGAGAGGTACATCTTAGATTTAGCTGAGATTTAACACCTGATCAGGTACAAGGTGTGGCATGACATAGACAAGATGCGTTAAGTGGTATTAGTGGTATTACTCTACATACAGCAGCATTGAGCTCAACAAATGGCGGGGAGGTGCAGTTGTAAAGGTCTGGCTCCAGCCATCCTCTCTCTACATCACAGTGTCTGATGGCTGCACCTGTAGGGAGGAGAAACAGGACATGGATTCAAGTTTAAAACTGGTGTTAGGTTGTATGTGAGTGTTGAATGCAGTCACGTTAGTGTGAATGAAGGTGCACAGACCGACAGAGCCTTTGGGACAGGGCACTGCAGCAGGCAGGTTGAATTTGGTACGAGGCCACCAGATCCCCTGAGTGATGGTCTTTGGACAACCGTCATAAATGACTGCAGAGAGAGAGAGGACATCATTTAAAATTATCCTTATCAATTCCATGAACTTTTCCATTAAAAACATAACAAAAAGTCACAAATAATGTGGAAATGTTTTCCTTTTAACTTATAAAGATGAAAACGAAAATGAGCGTGAGAGAATGCAATGCCAGTTACAAATTAAAGGAAGTAATTACAAGCAGGAAAACCAGAGAATGACAATGCTGCACAGAAGAGAGACGGAGAATTAACTGGAAGATGTTAAATAGAAGATGAATATAATTACAGTTTCTTTGTTATTTCAGCGTTGGCCACAAGTTTGATAAACATGACCATTTTGAAAGACACAATACACGCACTGAAAACTGAAATCCTATGATTACACAGTGTTGAATAAATACAGTGGAAGCTCAGTAGTGCCTTATTATTTTAATTCATGCCTGTTTGTCTCTATGGATAATTTACTCTGAATACTGGTTTTAAATCCAGCTTGAAAATTATATATATTCTTTACACTTGCACAGTTCTCTGTAGTTAATCACTTATCTACGGATGCTTCTACTAAAGAAACAATGAAAGTAAAAAATAATTCTGGCAACAACACAAAGCCTTGCACACCATCATTCAAAGGCAGATAATTTTGGCAATGTCTTTGATTCTTTTTGTCAATGAACCACAAAGGAGCTGCAAGATGGCAGCACATTTTTACAAATAGGGTTGTTGGTGGAACAAGTCATTTTCCAGAAATGATTCAGCCAATAATTAACATGTTCTTTCAACATGTAATCTTAGTACCTCTTGCCAGGCAAGTTGCTGTTATTCTGGAGAGGACACAGTGCAGCAGTGAGACGCTTCAAGTTCTTTTTAAAATACAATTTGCTGTGTCTGAGATGTGATGCTGAGCGCAAGTACAAATGAATGAGTGAATAACGTAGCCCCCCATTGGTTTAACCAGAAGTACAACAGTGAGGTACATAGTTTCCCCAAGTTTGATCAAAATAGGAAATACACAAATAAACCAACAAACAAACACCAGTCCTCCCCTGGTGATCAACCGAGTGCAGTTTGGAAGACAACTGCATGAAGAAAAGAAAATGCTAAAAGAACAAAAAAAGAAAAGAGAAACATCAGTCTGTGGTTCTCACCTTCACAGCCTGAGTTTGTGACCTCAGCAAAGGGGTTGTCACATGCGTTGCACTGGCGACCAATCACACCGGGCCTGCACTGACACTGGCCGCTTTCTGGGTCACATGACCGTGAGAAGGAGCCCACTGGGTAGCAGTCACATGGCAGGCAGGTGTCGGAGCCCCGCGGTCGATAGTGAAACTCCTGAACACGCACACACAGACAGGGTGTGCATATGAGGGCACGCAGACCAAACTCAGTCAGATGAATGGAAAATGTCACAGTGCCAAGAATAGTGTAAGCCATTACATCACCACATGCATTAGGGCAAGATTTATACAATGACACAAAAGGGGACAGTGGTGTAACAGAGACATGAACACAAGGGCAACCATCCATGCACAATGTGTAAAAGTGCCAGAGATAAAGGAGGACAGTTAATTATTTAGTTTGGTAAACTTGCATGAGAATATATACAGAACACAGCATTACTGAAAAAAATGACAGTTACAGCTACAGTAGAGAAGGATGGTGCAGGAAAACCTGCCTTTACCAAACATAAAAGATTATCTCTGACAACACTGTCAGCCTCTGGCAGCTTTATGTTGCATTTTACAAGAGCGAATGCTACAAGTAATCTGTTCTTACTTGGAGGAACAACAGTGTTTATGGGAAATTAATTTTTTGATCATTACAAAAGCTACACATTACACCTTAAAGGAAAACACTTTTTTGAACTGCAGGTTACTCAAGACGACTAATAGCTGCCATTTTACTGTGGCAAGAGCCAGCTTAAGATGTACACTGTGATACTTAATGCAGAGCTGTGAGTTTCAGCCTTGACTTGAATGGTATGCACTGTGCGTAGGCTAAATGAAAACATGTTTACACTGTGAGCATGACAAGCACAAAAAATATTTTATTTTAATCATTTTTTGAGAAAATTAAGAACAAGAAGCTAAAGTACACTTGAGTGTTATTTTCTCTTTTTTTTTTTCTCTTATTTTCAGGGACTGCCCAGTCAAAAACCTCTATGTCCAACCTCTGGGCTCCTGATGTCTGCATTAGAATACCAGATGGAGGGTGTCTGTATTGATATCAGTGTAAATCCCCCATGGGTGTACATGTCTACATGTGTGTCGTGTATGTGTCAGGTTTATATCTGAGGTCAGTATCAGAGATTAAAGATTAGGGTCGAAAGATCAGATTAAGGCCGGGATAAAACACGGCTAAACATGGCTACAACATGTATGTACACTCACACATTCACACAAGGCAGAGATATCAATATGAAGGGATGATCATCATATCATGGTTGGTGTAGCTGATATGTCTGGATTAGCCCGTCAGACCGTCAGACTGAGATGATTATTGTGTGTCTGGGTTTAACTGAAGCTGGACTGATCTATAGTTACACCGCTGAAGTCCTTTTAATGATATCAGTGTAAATGTTAAAAAATCAGCATCAAACCAGCAGGTCTCAAACCATTCACATTAGTTTTGAACAGACACATCAGCTCTGCAATATGACAAATGACTAAATAACACTGAAAGATCAGCCTCTGATGCTCCAGCCACTGTCAAGGTAATTAGCCTATGATCTCGTTTCCATCAGCCTTCATCACATCTTCTTGTTACATCAACTTCTCAAACTCTATCAAGCGTGTGCACGTTGTGCTCTGTATGTTTGTGTGTTTCCTGTTTACCTTGCAGTGACAGTGTCCGCTGATCTTGTTACAGTCAGGGTCAAAGCCTTTATGGGTGTCACAGTGACATGGTCCATGCATGTCGGAGATCCCCACCAGCCCCTGGGGCACTGGTGATCAATCCTTTACGTACACACACAAACAGGTAGAGTCAGTTAATATACGTAAGTAGAATCAGTACGGAGAAAGAAAACAACAGAGCGTGTCAAAAACCTTAATTTGTTCTTCAAAGGAATCATCGTTCCCTCTGATAACTAAAATGACTAACTCACTAATGAGTCAGAAAGAGGATGAAAGCAAAAAGAGAGATGAGAAAGAGAAAAGAGAATTGGAGGAGTAAAAGAACAAGAGAGAGTGGAGTTTGAGAAGCCAGAATGAGTTAAAAGAATATGTACTAGCAAATGCTGAGTCATAGGGAGCAACTACCATTATCCAAAATATTAGGAATTGACATTTATGTAATAAAAGACCTTTAGAGCTTTTATTATATTCTGTGGAATCATAAACTTAAAAATTAAATCATCAATAACTTTATATTGTTGGTAACAGCCACAGTGGTTGTAATTTCCTGAGAAGAGCCTCTTCCTTATTAATAACAGTTGTTAAGATATTCATTTGTTTTAAAATCAAAGCGGATTTGGATTGTTTCTAAACTGGAATCTCCTCTGAGAAATACATAATTTCAGATTTGGATCACCTGGTTTACTGTACGGCCACCACTTAGCGCCTTCGTTTTCTCTTTCACTCACATCTCACTTAATGTGCTTCTCCCGCCTGTTCTCAGTGTCTAATTGGATCACTGAGGAGACAACACTCTCACAATGCAGATTCTCCAGCATTTCTTTTATTGTTCCTCATGGGAGCGAGGAAAGAGAATTCTGATGTCATGATCTTACAGAATAGTGATTGACTCTCTCCAATAGACTTTTTGCTATGACATCTCCGACTGATCTCATCTCCTTAAATAAAGCGATTCTCACAAGTTTGGCTGCTTAGTATTTTAAAAAGGCAAAATGTTTTGCCTAATTATCAATATGGAGGAGGCTGGTCTTAACAGGAAAGCTAAAATTACGTGGTTAAAATGTGTCTTGTGAGTCTTCCCAAAAAAAGAAATTAGTTGGAACTGCTAGTCATTTAAGACTATTTATCATGCTAGCTTCCAGAGTTGATAAAAGTTCCTAAATTTTTCTCATTTTGAGATGTTATTCATCTGAAATATAGTTGAGCTGCAGCTACTGCAACAAAAACCTTTATTGAGCGTAGTATATGTTAGGTATTCATTTGAGTTTCTAAAATGTCTCAAATGACCAGAGAGAATAAACGATAATGTGAGCAGCTTAGTAAAAAGTTTCATGGGGATGTTGGATGATTTTAGCACCCACCTTCCTCACAACCTATCAAAGACGGTGCTGATGAGCCAAATTCCTCTGTATGTCCAATATAGAGAACTGATAATAAAAACTTTGAATTCCTGAACCAAAATGTAGTTCATTCAGAGGAGAGAGAAGAGACACATCAGGGGAAATGAAGAGAGAGACAGACTTATAGACTTAAGGACAAACTTATATTTCATCAGCAGACGATGATGTGTGTCTTCATGAAAAACACACACACTAACCAGATCAAAGACAAACATCTGAGACACACACTGGGCTGGTCATGAGATAATGTAAAGCTGTGTGGATTTCATAGGCAGGAAGGAAGGAAACACGAGGTCAGTTCAGTGTAATGTTCACTTCACACAGTTTAACACACACACATACACGCACACAGATAAACTTAGTGGGTGTGTGTGTGTGTTATTACATTAAAGTCTACACTCATCCCACAGTGGATTACATGCAATGCTGGAGATGTGGGACAACAAGGCTGAACGAAAGCTACTTGCAACGCACACGCACACGGATGCACGCACGCACACACACACACACACACACACACACAAAGATTAGCTGGGCAATAGGAAGCATTGAAAAGCTTTACACCATATTGGCATTTCACAGGTAAACTATAGTTCAAATGTTGAGTCAATGGTGTATAAGTGTGTGTGTGTATGTGCTCGTATGTGTGTGTACCTGTGTTGGCAGTACTGCCCATAGTGGTTGTCTCCACAGTCACAGACGTATCCATGGGAAGAGCTGGGTTTCCTGTGGCACTGGGCCTCGTGTTCACAGGGATTCAGGTGGCAGGCGTCAGTGCAGCCTTTCTCCCAGAACAAGTCAGAGAATTAGAGTAAAGAATGAATTCCATAACGCTCAGGTACTTATGGCTGGCTGAGTGGAAATGCAGCTGGATGCCATATCCCCATAACTCACATTAAGCAACACATTTAGTACATATAAACCCATCTCCTTCAAAATATGTTTGTAATAAACTAATTTAGTTTGTCACATGTTCGAGACACACTGCAATCTTTTGACTCATTAATTGAAACGCATAGTACTTTCCAGTTGAAGTGTGACAGTTTTATACTGCTCCTGATGGGGAGTGAGATATGAGGATGTTTGGGCATTGAAAGTGCCAAATTCTAAAAATATAAAACAGGAAAGAAAGAGACCTCATATGGGTGGAGTAACTGATTAATATATATATATTGAGAAGCATTTCAACACACAACTTAACAAATGAAATAATTCAGCTAAAACAGGGTTTACAGAAACACCTACTAAAGCAAAGTTTAAAACAAGCTCCTCTTAAAGGCCTGAAGACATATTTTCTCAATCAGTTTATTTTGAGCGTTGATTCAACATTAACACTCATTGTTCTGTCAGAACAGTTTGCTGTCACGAGAGACTTCTACATTTCTGTTTCTTGCTTTTCTGACTGGCTTAGCGGCACCAGTCACCAGTCAGAGTTTAAAACATTTCAATTGGGTAAAATGTCATAACAGCTGTAGATGTCTTTTGGTTGCGTGGCCAGCACGATCAATCAAATCTGATCAAGCCACACTCCACCCAGCCTGATAAAGTAGATTAGCTAGGTCTCGAGATTTCAACTTAACCCTAATGAATGATGGGGTGATAAATTATGTCAATCTTAGAGTTAATTTCAATTTAGGTGGCAGAAAGTTCAGTGAAGGAAGAGAACATCTATTTGATATTCTTGGTCTCATACCTCAAACAATACATTATATATTTGATTTATTTTGAAAAAATTGAAATAAAATAGACACAGAAAATATAATAAAACTAGAGGGACCTGCTAGTAGTCACAAAGACCATGTAGAACCCCCTGGCTGTAAAATCACAAATGAGAGACACAACACAAATAACCATTGAAATCTAAATATGAACACAGTCATTTCCCATCCATGTACCCAGAGCATAATAACCTGTCAGTTCACAAGCACATACCTATCTCAAACATCAAACAGCGATTACCAGCAATGCTGTTTCCTGACTACGTGCAGGTGGAAAGCCACTGAAAGCAAGCTGTAACCAAAATATAAAGTGTTGTCATCCACTGAAACATGCAGGATACTCTCTGAGGGAAAATTACCACTGCTTAAAGAAATATTGTAATTTATTTCACGAAAAAGCACAAGCTAAGCGCTGGCGAAATGCATTACACGAGCGTAGTGAACGGCAAAAAGAGGCCTAGTGAAAAGGCTCTTTTGTGTATTTCTCTGTGGTTTTGTGTAGTTGGACAAGACCGCGTTTATCCAAAAATGATGATCTCGATATCACATTAGGTGATATCTTTCCATTTCCCTGCCAAAGTCAATTAGTTGCCTTTCCAGTTCCTCTGATGTTGCTGCTTTTCCTGATTTTTATTTTTATTTTTTTACCTAAATATCTTTGGTTTTTTGGACTGTTGGTTGACCTAATAAATATGAAGACGCCACCTGACCTGGGAAAACATTTCATTATTTTCATTCTTTATTAGACTAAACAACATGATCAAATCAAGTAATCCAGAAAATAATACTTACCCATTAACTGATAGCGAGGTTATCTTAATGCTATTTTGACACTCTTCCTCACACAGTCAAAGCAATAATGAATTGAATGTGAAGTGCTGGTGCAGGTGCAAACAGGGAACCAAACCAGGTGGAGCCAAAGAAAGAGATTTAAAAAATATGAAGTCACTCGATAAAAAGTTTAAACACCTCTACTGTATAATAGCAATAGAAATTTGTCTTGGTAAAAGCACGATTGCACACCTAACACTGCTAATCAAAACTAACGTGTACAATACATACATTTGCATCACATCAGTAGTACCCGGTGCAGCACGGAACGGCTATGACACTCAGTGCAGTCTCGACACTCCACACAAACACACTCAGTTTAAATGGTAACAGGCCAGCACATAATACCCTCAATCTAATGATTGAAAAGCAGAGGCGCTTCACACACACTTTGGGGTGTATTTAGCACAACAAAGACGGCTTCACCCAGACCTGCTTTTAATGGAAAAGAACATAGTCGTTGTATTTAGACTTTAAGGGACCCATTAATAATTGGATTAAAATATTACAGGACTAAGTGGCTCCACATGAGACCCCACTTATTATTATTTGATTGATGGTAACCATCTTATGCGTGTTACCTGCGAATTTGCGAATTTTTGTAATTTCAGTAATGAGAACTCAGCGAAATGCAGTTCATGTTCAGAATATTTTTAGTATCGGGTTGAAAAGCACATGTACTGCAAATACACATTTGAAGTTTCTTAATTTTTCACTCTTTTTTCCCCGCTTCTATCTCTTTTGATTCTCTGCAAATATTCTTTTTAGTGACAACTACTCTGAGACAAACACTCATGTTAATATTACATCAATACAACCACTGTGTATAAATAGAAAACAATGTAATCTGCAGTAAGATGTCACATCTTGCCCAGGGCATAACACTGATCACTCTGACTTTCTCGCAAACAAAATCTCTGCCTCACATCCAAATCAGCTCTGTCCCTCAGCTGCTGTAGTTCTGCTTTCAGGCAACCTTTAATTTACAGTACTGGAATAGAAGAACGTTTCTATTGATTGAAGTGTGACTGGAGGAGTGTGCAGCTGAGGTCTGAATTTCTCTGAAGCTGAACATGTGAGGTCTGCTTGTTCCTCTATAGAAAATACAGAAACCACTTTGCTTTCTGCCCGTATCGGGCTGCAGCTTTAGAGACACACACAAGCTTTCCAGTGAATCAATTTCTATCTCTCATTTATTTCGCATTCTTGCAGAACTTCGTGTCCCATACATACTTAATTTGCAAAAGACATGCCAGCTTTTTTTTTTCCCAAATTTCCATATACATGATTTTTCAATTCCATCAACCTTCTTTGTCTTGCTTTGAAAATATTTCAGGAATTATGGATAAAAAGAGAAAGACACCAGCAGCTATTGTTCAGTTTTCGACATTTGTCATTGCTTCTTTTCACATACAAATGTAGGACTGATCAGGATCAAACCGCGACACAGAGTGGCAGCATTCTGTCTTTATTTGTTCTATCAAGGATCCTCCACCTCTATCTCCAACTCTGTTGTTTTCCGTACTCCACTGCTTTCTTTTCAAACACAAAACACACATGCTAAATCATTTTCTATCAGCCTTATACATCTACACTTTCACCATGGCAACTAAGGAGAGACAATAACGGCGGCCTTTGCTTTTGTTTTAGACACTTATAATGACATCACATGGGGCGCAATAGGGGGGGAGCAGAAGAGAGAGAGACAGAGAGAGACTCAAGAATAACAGGAGGTGCAAATCATTTGAGTGTATGTGTGTTTGTGTTTCACAGCCAGGGTCCAGGGAAAGTTATGCCTCTAAGCTGCACATGTGCGGGTAACTTACAGCTTCGTCTTACACTTAACGCAGAAGATCAGCTTGACTCTTCCAAGATCACACGTAGGAAAGACAGACATGAAGAGCCATCTGTTCACTAAATCCATTAATCTGTTGTGTATCCAACCGCCTTCTTCGATAGTGGGAGATTGGTGATATCAAAAAATATCCAATAAAATCTGCTGGTGGAAAACACAATGAATTACTGTATAGTCCAATGACTGTGTGTGTTATGTGAAAGTGTTGAGCCTAAGATGAACCACAGAATTTATTACAAACCCCGCAGCTCTGCAGGCCTTTAGCCTGAAGCCATTGTTTTAAATTTACAGCATACTACTGTATTAGTATTAAAGTATTACATTAGTATTTAACAGTATTTAGGAACACAAGAAACAAGCCAGGACCACACTCCATCATGTGGAGTTGCACCTCTTCCAAAACCCAATCACTGTTGAAAAATAAAATGTTAATAATGTGACAATACTATGTTATGTCAATTAGGGTTTAAAAAGTAAACAACTTATTGGTTTTAGAAGACAGTTTAAGCTAAATATCCGTTTGGTTATTAGAGACTTTCGTATCATCATGGTTGTTGCACATGTTGTTTTACTGAAATAAGCAGCCTAGAACTAGAATCCATCGAAATCAACAAGATATCATATCGAATATACTATGTCATTAAGTTGATGTTGCCCAGAAAAGGTGGTGGGTTGGGCTATCCATTCATATCTTGACAATAATGTGTTGGATACAAGGAACCACTGAGACCTGTGGATCGGGTAGAGCGTCCCTAACCAAGAAAGAACTTAAGTCAAAGTTAGATTTGAAAAAAGAATACACAAACAAAACTAACTGGCAGGTACGTTTAAGCATAAAAAATAAGCAAATTTTTCATTTTAGACAAACTTTACCTTCTTTATGTCCGGCATTCCTTCTACGTGGCCATCCAGCACTGCCAAATACCTATTTTAGTTTTGATACTAAAGCTGATCATAAATGATATCTTAGTGAGGCGCCATTGTCATAGAGAACAACTTTGCCCCAATTCAGCACCTTTAAGTGATACTACATTCATTGTAGGTCTGGAATCGGATACTCAGCTTGGAAGTCATTAATCTCTCCTCTCTCCCAGAGGGGTTATTTTAACACACTGCAGCTGCACACCACCCTAAAAACAATAAAATGAGTATAATGTAATTTTCTGACAAAACTCCATCAGAGGAAACATTTATTTGAAGGGTTTGTTGTTTCTGCCAATTACCTTTAAATGTCATGACAAAACAGGAAACAGTGAAAATGATTGCGATAAAGAGATTGAGAGTTCTGGTTCCTGTGAACCTGAATAAGTGTTTTCTGTGTGTGATTGTGTTGGTTTTTAAACAGCTCAGGGAACTCTAGCAGACATAAATCAACATGGCTGTAATTTATCATATTAAATTCAAATTTTCACCGCTGTGAATTTGCTTTTAGGAACTGGCAGCAACTGTCACGTAACCAACACTTACACACACACAGTCCTACTACATATTGTATACTTACTCAGAAACACACAAACACACACAGTGAGGAGATGAGAGAGCAGATGTCTCTAAGCTTGTCATGCAGAACCTTGTCTCACTGTGTGTGTGAGTGTGTAAGTGTTTGTGTGTATGTGTGTGTGTGTGTCTGTGTGTTTTCAAGGATGCTATATTGCACAAATCAGAGATGCTGTCAGTTGTGTGAGAGATCCATTAGGGTAGTTTCAGTAGCAGCCAAAAACACACACACAAACACGCATGAAAGGGAATTATTCAGAGTGCACCTCTCTCTTCTTTTTTGTCTCTCTGCTTTTATTAAACTTTGATTTGTCTCTAAGCAGCATTCATTGTACAACTGTTTTTTCATGCTCATTGTGCTGATGAAATATAATGATAATGAGAGCGAGACTGTGTGTGTTTACAGTAAATAAGCACATGCACATTAAGTTTGTGGATATGCTCTGAGTGCATGTGTGCGTGAGTGTGTGTGTGCGCGCGCGTGCGCTCTCTCTCTGAAGTGTGCTCCACGTTAATAAGTCAAGGTGTTAGCATTAGCTGGCGGGCTGGTGCAGGATGCTACAGGGATAGCAGCGCCTCTCTGCTTCCTCTCCCATGCTGCCACCCCTGAGGCCCGCTCACTTTACCAAACTGTATCCGCCACGTAACACACACTCTCTCCCTGATTCCTCTTTCACTCCTTCCACCTCTGCTTTAATCTCGTGCTCTCATTTGCAACTTTTCGAACAACTTCCTTTACTTTTCCTCCATCATCTAAAAGTACATCCTGTGGTAGCAGCCCATGCGCAGGATGCACGAATAGTCAATTTTGTTCGAAAAGAGGTAGTCTCACCTACATGTAGACATTTACAGCTGAAATGATAAGATACTGCCAGTCATACCCTTGGCTCTAGCTTTGGTTTTGAAGCAGAGCTACCCAGTGTGACCTTAGCAGCTGAAAAGAACAAAAAACTGTTGGTTTCTCCTGTGTTTTTGTGGCAGCAATGCAAGCACAATCACGACTTCACTTAAAACACAATGATATATTCTTCTTAAAATACAAGTGACTGAAGCATTAATCAAAATTCCCATGAGCTGCACATGCTTTACATACAAAGACAACAATTAGAGAGAGAAAAGGGTCATCACTTCTGTGTTGTTTGAAAGGTAAGATCCTTGTAGTTAAATGCTGTATTAGCCCTGTAGCGTATGTACTCTTTTGTGATATTTGCAATGATATTGCAGTGTCATTCCTCTATGGTTTTCTGCAGATGCAATATTGAATATTATCAAATGTTTGTACAAAATACCTGACTGTACATTATGCTGCACCTGCACGAGAAGGAAATACTTGAGTTTGAGGAAAATGAGGAAAGAAGTTTTGGAAGTTCATTAAAAAGAGAAGGAGGTGATTGATGCTGAGAAGATAGGATCGATATCCTGAAAGTAGACACAATCTCTCTCTCTCTCTCTTTTCGCGTGTGGCGTATTTTTCCTCTTAATTTGCTATCCAATCTCTTTGTCTCATCTCTTTAATCATAAATATAAATAACTTTAATCATCTCTGAACTGAACTGCAGCCGTTGCATCAGTAGCTGCCAATAAAGCTCCAAACAAATATCATCATCCTCTCCTTCACTTTCACACTCTGCTTCCCCCACAAAGTTCACAGTGTTAATTTTCTCTCACTTCTATGATTTGTGTCTCAAAAAAGGCAATATGCCAATGGTGTGGATTCATTCCCAAATGTGTCACCAGTGCTTTCAGGCTGTTTGATTTACCTTCGCGCCTCTTTCTTCTTTTCTTTCCCAGTTTCAAAACTTTCAAAAGTTTATTTTACACTACTTCTGTCAACAAGTTTTCTTCATTAATGATTGAGTATTTTCGGTTTCTTTTCATCCTCTGCCTCTCTTTTTTCTATCTTTCTATTATTCTTCTCTCTCTTCTCTAATCAGTTTTCCTCCATTAATTCAGCCCTATTATATTCTCCACCTGATTATGAGATTTTGGAAGTTAAATTGAGTCGTCTCCTTCTCAGTCTCAGGTGATAAAGGAACCTCATTATGTGGTTCTAAATATCCACTAACCCAGTTAGAGTGCCATTACAAGACACCCACGAAATGGCCATTTATAATTATTCCTTTCTCTCTCTCCCCAAGTCAGCTGGCTTCTTCACCTTCCTCTCACACTTATTTTCTTCTTATCCAATGTCCAGAGGTGCAAAATGTAGGTCCATTTTCCTGGCACAGAAGTTAGCCCACATAAATTAATTTAAGGGCTGAAGAGGAATCGTTTTGGCTGGTGTTATTTGGCCAATTTATTTAATTTATTCACTGGCAAAGCTCAAAACACAGTGAAGTACAGCACAAAACAAGCTTGTCCCAGAAAACTGTTCCAACTATTTTTAAACTATAAAAACGCCAAAAAACAGCAAACTCTCGTGAATTTAGAGTTGAAGGAACCAGATGTTTAGAATTCAGATTCATGATCTACACCCTCAATGGATCATCAGTTTACAGCAGATTAATTTTCAACGAAACTATTATTACATTTAGTATTACTTTGTAACCTCCTTATAACTGAGGTTGCTTCGAAAGGTAAACTGAAAGGAACATTTTAAGCAACTTGCACAACTTCTTAGTATTTTGTTCTTTTAAGATCTGTAATGACTTTTTCTGTATGTTTATGCTTCTTTTAGAAACTCATCAATATTCTGTGGGAGTACCATATTAACAAGTCGAAGCAGGAGAGCACTCATTTTGAACTGTAAACAAAAAAGCATTGGGACAATAAGAAGGAGGTGGGTCAAATAGCAGAGGGGCTAACATGGCTTAGGCTAATAACTATACTTCTCTGAACAAGTTTCAACACCTGTCATCAGATTAACCCACTTATTGTCTTGTTCTTATTCGTTATAATTTCACAGTACAGTTGTATAAATGAGGCAAAAGTCAGTCCCACCTCATCTCCTCAAACTGGCTGGCCACTGGAGACCCCTCATGATGTCAATCCACAGCCAGCAATGCGAACACCTTCAGCTGGCCACAAAATTCAACATCATTGCTCTGTTCACTACCAGGTTCACAGACATGTGTGCCTCCCCACTGGTCAGGAACAGCGCTGTGGGCGGGCAAGGAGATCAGACGTAGGGGCTGGGACGCTGCAAGCCAGTTCCACTTTGACAGTTCTGATGGCGGGCAGGGAGAGGGGCGCCAGGGTCAAAGACAATCTAAATCCCAACGCCCTGTAGAGAGATTGTAAAGATAGGTTTAAGTTAAAACAATTATTTAAACAAGGAAAGAAACCGACAGCCACTCCACGGCATTGATATCTGTCTATCCCAGACTCACTTTCAGCATTTCCATCTCTTGGGTGCTAACATTTCTAGCTTCTCCACACCTGTATCAATGAACATTAAAAAATTCAATCCATCCGTCTCAGCCTGTATGTGCATCCTCTGTCCCGCTCTGAACCTCTCCAGAGCCCAAAAGTGCAGCACCTCCCACAATACGCAGATGTTTCACCTCTGCCATGAATCTCATTTCCCACTATCAACCCCCAATGGGAGAGAAACAGGAGAGGTGGGTGGGGGTGGTGATAGACAGGAAGGGCAAAGAATATTATTATTAATAGCTAGTATAGAACTGCATACCTGACACAAGGTATATACACAAGAAGCATGTTTGAATACCACATATTTAATTAGGTGAAGAAATGGTGTTGCTTCTCTGTTCAATATTGTAAGGTCTTGATCTTTTTCCGTAAAAGCCCTGTTGAATTTATGCGTTGTGACTGAAATCAAAACTGAATTTCCACCACTGAAATGATATGTCAAAGTATTCTTTTTATTGAAAGAAGATATAAATGTTTGAAAACATTATTGGTTTTTCCTTTTTCTGATCAAAACTGAGGGTCATGCTTCTTTCATATTTCTACCTACCACTATATCACTGAGTAGTCACGTTATTATGACACTTAAGTGCCGCTGAGGGAGAAGGGAGGGAGGGAGTGTGAACGGAGGGAAAAATAGTCAGAGCCGCAACAATAAAATGATTGACTTGATTCAATAAAGGAAAACAATACATGGTGAGAAGGTCAATGCTCAAATTGATAACACAGACAGTGTTGTGAAGCAGTGTTGACAGGCAACTTGTCAGAAAGTAAACTAAGGAAAACAAAATCAATGATCCCTACTTATCAGCACTTCAGCAGTAGTGGAAGATGGCAAATGGAGGGTGAGATTCAGAGATACAGCCGCTGCACACATGCCAAATAATTGGTAATTACTGTTAAATTGGTAGCCAGTGATGTTTAATAATACTCACATTTAAAAGTGTTTTCACCCACGACTCCACGTAAGCGTTTTATGCACTTCAAATAGCCTGGTGAATCACAACAAAGATTAACAACAAGACTAACAAAGATAAAAGACTTTAACTTGCTGGCAGATGCACTCAAGAATTAACTCAACGTGAAAACAGAACAAAAACTGCTGTTTTATTTGAACAAAGCCAAAATTGATATGTACATATCTCATACAACAGAAATCATCCAGTACAATTTGAGCTATAATCCACTACAAAAGGGAACTAGATTACCTAATGCTTTAGAGACTCAGGCTATCGGCGGTTAGAAAATCTATGTGTAAGCAGTGAAATGTTTGTGTGTATGTATAATGTACATGGTAAATGGTAAAGAATTCATCAATCTATCCAAAAGAAAGTCAAAGTCATATTATATTATTCTAAGTCTTTGATTGAATACCTTGAATCTCTGAAATGTCATGTGGCAATTAGTTGTGATATTGTGACCAAGGAACATACACCTTAATGTACCATGCGCACTGAGATTTTTTTTACTCGATTAAAGTTCTTACTCTTTAGCATGAAAGTAAAACTGGGTTACGAAAATCATTTGCTGATACCAGTATCTTTGCAGGTTCTCCCACATACTGACTCATAGCTGGGAGTGAGGTAGAAATCCGTGTATATTTTGGATTAAAGGATATTAAAGGATTTCTTGCTCATCTTATATTAAATGATTTACAATCTAGATATAGAGGTCTCACTGATTAGAGGAATAAGTTGTCCATCAGAATATCTGCAGATCAACACCCAAATTAAATCAACAAGAATTAGAGCTGAGTTGTCAGTTTCCAACCGAACATGGTTAATTGCTGTTGCAGAATCATGTAGGTAGCTGTGGAAAGGACACCAGGAAATTAACTGTTAAGGAAAATTAAGTATTATTGATTTGTTGGAAGGAGATATGATGAAAACCTTGTTCATTACATTTGTACTTCAGGCAAATGAATCATTAAAATACTGTATTTACCTTTATTTTAGTACTTTGTGAGCAACTGCAGGTCTTAAAATGCCACTGCAGGCCTGCCGTAATAAACTGTGTACTTATTAAGTCTGTCCAAAAATGTCTCTTTACCCACAAAGTCCAAAGTCGAGTCAGCAGTGGCGACGACCACCACGGCCACTGCGAACGCCCTTTAGCCCAGTTGAGGTCATGCCACCGTCCGCCCAAGCACCTGAACCTGGATCCAACCGCAAACGCACCGGGTCTGTTCCTCACGCGGGTCACCGAGAGAACACTAGCTGACCATTTATCACCTGAGAGTATGGGGAAGTGTTAAAGACATATACGACACACACACATGCCAGTGGAACACCCGAAAGAAGGGAGAAAAGAGGATAGGATGAAGAGTGTGTGTGTGTGTGTGTGTGTGTACATGTTGTTTGTGTTTGTGGGAGTGAAACTGTCTTGGCTGCACTACTTCACTTGGCTGTCTCTAAATGCATTGGAAATTTAAACCATTACAATTTCAAGGACAATACCATACTTGGGATTTGGTCTCACATAGGAGGCTAGATAATTTCAGACACACACTAAAGAACCACACTATACAAGAGACTTAACTATAATTCCATAATCAATGTGGTCATGTAACACATTGGGTTAGTTCACGAATATTTTATATCATGCCACCTGATGAGATTTGGCTTAAAATGTGTGGTACTGAATTAAAGCACAATAATAATTGGTTTAGGTACAAAAGAGGAAGAGGGTGTTGCCATCTTATGTTTCTAGCGGCGGAGCTGGAAGCCAGAGCTCTAAATGGTGGAAACATAGTAGAGGGAAAAAAAAACATTGCTACGCTCATCCCTCTTCAACAGAGCCAAAAGAAAAACATCATCAGCCAGAGAGGGAGTACAAAGACTATCCAAACCAAACTATGAGAGAGGCACTATAATACTGTTCTTTACAACAGGAATTAACAGCTTTATGGGAAAATATGTCCTTGTTTTCAGAAGCACCATCCTGGTTGTGATTTCAAAGTTGACATTTATCTCAGCCATGGTTTCAAACACGAGGCACAAAACTATCACAAATAACTTTTCTACATCCAGGTGTGTGTGTGTGTGTGTGTGTGTGTGTGTACGTGTAGTGTTCTGTGGACCTGAACAGAGGTTGGTGTATCACAGCTCATCAGCAGCATCCTCTGCCTGGTCCTGAACACCAGGCCCAGTACCAGGGCGGAGATGGTCACTGCTCTCAGGTCCCACCAGGTGGCACTACCTAGAAGCGATGGGGGTGTGGCATCACTAAGGTGGAAGGCAGAGGAGGGTGACTGTGCAGAAGTATTGAGGTTTCAAACAGCCTGAGAATGTTTTAGAATTATTGTCAGGCTCTAAGTATTTATGTTAAATGTTACGTGACAAGTTCATCAAAATAGCTTGAAGATGCAGCCCCAAATTAGTTTTTAATTTGTACGTTAAATATTCATTAAAAAGCGATGGTAAAAAAATGCAAACTAATAATCAAAAATTCCAGTGAGGAAGCACCTATAGTTTGGATAGCTGAGAGATACGACAGCTGCAGATCCATAAGTGATCAAAAGAGTTGAAAGATGACATGCTGCATGTCACAAAGTGTTTTTATATGTCTTTCCATCCTGATGACAAGAATTTTCTGTGTTATAATTGACAGGCTTACGTTCAAATAGTCTCATAACTTGTGATCATTTTTCTTCAGAAAACAACTGAATTCTCGCTCCACAGGGGCATTTTAGACATGATTTCCAAGTCTGACCATCTGTGCTCGCAATCAAGACATACAGTAAATATGAATGGGTAAACTGTCATCTTGTATCCACCTGATTCAGAGTGGCATCCACTTATGTGGGAACTCACCTAGGTTTATCTAGGTCCAATTATATACAGAAATAAAGACAGAGATTCATAAATAACCATTTCACATGCTATATATAACTCTCTATACAAGCTTTTACTCGTGTATGTTTGCAGTTTCAGAAAATATTCTGGAATAACAGGGAATAATCTAATTTTCTTTCTCCTCAATATCTAAAAGATACCTCAACTAGCTATCTACCAGTGAAATATGTATTCCACTTGATTCCCTTTGGGTAAAGTACTCATACACTCAGCCAGGTAGGCCTAGCAGAAATGAGAAAGAATGATCATTAGGGGAAAATGCTAGCTATGACTAAAGTTGGAAACGAATGAATGAATGATGTAGCATTTCGAATCTGATGGCATGAGCTCATAAAAGCAGTCTGATTTCTGTAATTTAATTAATGAGTAAATAAATAACTATACAAGTTTAAAGGTAAAGTTACCTGAGCATCACTAATTAATTGTACGGCAATCACAGCCAACAAATAAAGGCTCTGAAGATCGCAGAGCCTTTTGCTGCATTGTTAAAAACATGACCACATCAATACTGGCATGTCAGAGCCAATTATCTCAGCCATGTCTCACTTTTTATTGATAATTATAGCAAAGCAGCAATAGACTTGACACTGTTAAAGGCCAGTGGTTAAAAACATGAACCAAGGTGGACCATGAGGATGAAAAATAAAATCATATAGCTCTCACCGTGGCTGCAGTCCTCCATACCCTAGGGACAGTCACAGGAGAAAGTCTCCCAGCTCACCCTGCAGGTTCTCTCCATCTGACAGGGGTTGACTTAGAACGAGTTGCTTACGCCAGAGCCTAAAGAAGTAGCAGAGACAGGAAATATCATTAATGACGTCAACATGTGTCACTATGATGTACAATGAAATGCAGTATGGAACAGCTGCATAAAATAAGACAATGTGTATATTCAGAGGAATTCATCTTTAAAGGCTACCTAACATCATTATCATCAAGAGTACATTTAGCATTAGTGTGTGACAATTTTTGGTTATTTGCATTTTTGTTAAATTAACACTTGAACTTGATGTATTATGGTCTAATAATTCATTAGTAGAATAATAAACAAAGAAAACTTTTCATTTCATAACATATTACAAAAAGTACATGAAGCGCCCAGTCATTGTGTGAAAAATCAAATCAGTTCATTAACATGATGCAACATTGAAGCTGTAACCTAGATGCTTTACTGTTTACCACAGCATTTGGAAACATTTAATAAATGGTTTACAGGACACAATACCCAGAGATGCTTCAGTTGATTACAACACTTGCATCTGTTGTCATTAAAACAGTGACAAAGGGCCTTTTGTGAAGACCCAAATGTTATAAAATGTGTTATTGTTCATGTGTTTTTTGGTGGGCCAATATGATTAGCAGTGCTGACGATTGTTCCATTGTTAGTTATATCCAGCCAGTCCAGCGGCTTATTGTCATCGTGCAGCTCCTTCATACAGCCGATAAACCTCGGTGCTGTAACGGGAAGTTGTCTGGTACGCTGGGAACCCACCAGAACAACGGACCAGTCAGATCCAGAGAGATCTGTGAGAGTGGATAAGGGAGGGAAGAAGAGTAAATATGTGGAGAGGAAGGGAATATGAAGAACAGCGATTGTCCTCAATGACGGAGGGGAGGAGGGAGAGAGGGATGAAGGAAGGTGGAAAGGAAAACATGAAAAGAGGGTATGAGAGAGGCAAGGATCAAAAAGACCTTAGATTAAATGTGTCATCAGAGGTAAATGTCAAAAGAAACAAGAATCGGAGAATAATAGTGAATGTTGAGGAGAATGAGACAACGATGATGTTGTTGAGAGTAAAACTGAAAGAAGAGTGACAGACGGAGACACAGATGAATAAACAGGATTAAATTTGAGTTACAGCAACTATCAGGGAGAGAGGAGGAAAGGTGGATGACAAGGCAGAAGGGAGAAAGGAGACAGAATGGGCAATGAGAGGAGGAAGACAAAAGGGACGCCAATAAATAGTAGAGCCAATGATGAAAAGAAGAAAAATGCGAAAAAAACAGCAACAACAAAAGGGAGATGGAGGTTGCCAGGGAGGCAGATGAACAAACAAGAGATTATGAGTTACAGCAAATATCAAGAGAGGAGTGTAAAGGCGGATGACAAGACAGGATGAAGATGTAAGAGAAAGAAATGGGAGAAGAGGAAGATGTAGGAGGCAAGTAACAGTTATGGGCTGCATGAGTGAGAAAATGAAGACAGAAACAGTTGGTGTTATCAATCTGAGAGTGTTATACTTTTGTTTTTTCATTCAGTGCAAGTTGAGGCAGGTTTTCTTTTTAGTCAGCTTCAAGGACACATGCCATGTGTCGTAGCCAATAACCAGTGAATATTAATTGAAGGAAGCGGAGACAAAAGGCGCCAGAGTCAAACAAACAAGAGACTAAGAAGTGCAGTTACAGCAAATATCAACAGAGAGCATTACGTACGTTTTCAGCGATATGAACTGCCGAAGGTGCAGTTTTCGGTCACGCTGACAGAAATGGTCAATTTGTGCCAGGTGATGACCGCAGCAGTGAATGAACAACCGATTAGAAGGTTTCGACTGGTGTAAAATGAGTACTTTCCTCAGCTGTGCCCAGAGGTTGTAATTTTTTTCATAGCACAACAGCCAACAGGCCATTAGCCTGTTCAGGTTTTCAGGAAGCATTGTTAACTCAGCAGCGCCTGCTTTTTCGTCGTACCACGAACTGGTTTCATTACGCCAAAATGTTCAGTAGCGCTTGTCGTCAACATTGTTGCTGGGTCCGTCTCAATGTCGCCACGAATTGGCTGCTGCTTGTTGCTGACGCCATCGTCACCCACCAGCCGCCTCGTTATACTTAGCACAATGAGTCCCAGCAGAGCTTTTGCTCGCTGCCACGAGCTATTACAAAGTCCTCATTTACAGGTCATCGTTGTGCCTTGAGATGTTAGCAGGGTTGGCCATCATAGAGCCTTATACTTCACCAACATCAATTGGAGAGGCCGAGATGTGCACAGTGGCACATGCAGATTGATGAACAGGGAAGTTATCAGTTCAGCAGCCCAGCCTGCAGCAGTACGCCACGTAGCACAGCTCGCTGAAGAAGACATGCCAATACTTTACCAGCCAGGTAAACACATTTCACGCCGCATAACACGCCGATACTCAGCATTCACCGCCCGCGCTGTTTAAATTGCAGTATGCTCATGCTATATTTCATCGAGCAACATGAAATCGCTATTTGTTCCGGACTGCTGGTTTCAGGAATTGCAAACCTGGTCTTCGATCGAATGTAAGATCTCCAGAGCCGCCATTTGGCCTCGTTACGTGTTTATTTTTACGGGATCTTTCTGGTCGAGCGTAGTGAGTAAGAAATTATCAGCGATGTTCGTGAAACGTTAAGAACCAGCCCGATGGCAAGGAAGCATACGGTTGCCAACGACGGTGTTATTACGTCTGTATCTGTGTCTGGCGAATGGAATGACGTGAGGCTTGATCCGCAGGTTACGGCAACAGTCAGAAGATTCTGGTTCTCGAGACTTTGCTTTATTTGCGAGGCTGAACAGTCCTTTCTTCACTTTTAACCCTGACGGTGCGTGCCGGCGCAGCCAGAGAACGCTGCAGCCCGCCTGCGCCCACGACATCCATACGTACCGTCATCGCCCGGCCTCAATTCAGTCCTTCTCATCACAGTTCCGCCAGACGTATTGCGATCAGTTCACTCAGATTTTTCTGTTCGAAGCCTTCTTCAATAACCGGCAGCTGACGGTTCACCACCTGCCACCTTCTTTCTGCCAGCCCGGACCACCCTCTCATCCAGTTCAGCATCCAACCACCCCTCGTCTCACCCGTCTCCAGCCTCATCTCCAACCAGCATCTTCTGCCGCGAGCAGCGCGGTTCTCCGATCTGTTCAGTTAGACCAAAACATCTTCAGCCTCCTTCACCATCTCTGTTCCGTCTCTGTAACCTCACGTCTCCGGATTTCGGCGCATCTCACACTGCCCTTGCCGAAGAGTCGTCTTGTTGAAATTGCGAACATGTCAGCAGAAACTGGCATCAGCCCAGCGGCCGGTAGCGGAGGCCCAGCCAGCCTGTTTAAAGAGGCCAGTTGCGCGATCAAACGAAATGAATCTCGCCGCAAAGCCCCACTGCCGGACTGCCAGCATCAAACGCCCGCCAGAAAGTTTTGCTTGTTCATTTGAACCGAGTTCAACCCTGGCCGATTCACGCAGTCTGTCAGAACACACCGATATCTGATTTTCACGATCTCTTTGGTCAATCATCACGCCCGTCGATCGAGTAAACAACCATGGATACGGAGTGAACCTACCGGTAAGAAATGACGGTCGTCGCGGCGACGTCATTTAGCGATTGTCAAGACGCCGTTCACGGGGTTAGAACAGTTAAGTCGATGTCACTGCGGAGGCAGCCGTTGCGGAGATTGGTGGTCGCGGTATTTCAATTAGCTTGCGGTGACAGTTGGTGCGGTAACGGCTTTCGGCACCTGGTGGACGAGCTCACCGTCGCTGCAGTTCCTTTCCCGTCCGATGAGTGGGACAATAAATGACTTCCAAATAGTTCATCATTCTGCGAGCTTGCGCCCGAGCGGAAGACTCAACGTAGGCGCCGTTAAATACAGGCTGGCGGTAAGCGCGAGCAGCCACCGGTTGGAACAGAGCGTCGCCCTTTCTTTCAACAACTGTTCCCTGTCTCCTGACACGGATGGCCGAGCGGTCACCAGCCTCCGGCGTCACCGAGCCGATCGACCAGCTTTCACGCACGCTGGCAACATTGAAGTTTCGCTGACGGTGAACACATGCCGCCTAAGCTCATCCCGCTGGAAGTTATTACGTAATTCGATAGAACAATCAGTAGTAAACCAATCAGATACATCGCCGTTATTCGACGCCCGCGCGTTATCTCGTTACCAGCTCGATTATTAGTGCCAAACATTACGCGTCAGCGAGCATCACGCTTTTATTCATTTCAACCGTACACCGGGAGATGCATAATAGCTCAGCAGCGCCTGTCAAACCGAATATTTAACAGCGGGGAGTAGCGCGTAACAGCCATCACGTAATACCTTTCCATTTGAGTTTCGCGCCGTACTTCAGCGAGTCTCATCTCGAGGCTGGCCATCACGTTTACCGTCTCGGCAAACAGCCCTTCAGCCGAATCTCCAGACCCGCCGATTCAACATCCTCCCCAGTAAACCCCGTCAGCCAGCTGGCGGCCCGCTGAGATCCGCACGTCAGACGTCATAAGCACCGCCGAACCAGCGTCACGCAAACAGCGATGCCCAGCCGGCTGAATAACCCAAATACCGCAGTCATCAACATTCTTCAGACGATCACCAGGCAGTGCCGTTGTTGATAAGAGCCGTCACAGCTGGTACGCTTCGTTACCAAAGAAACAGGTCAACACACAGCTTGGTGAGGCTTACATGGTTATTGAAAACGCAGGTTTGATCACAAAAGAAGAATGAGGCGCATGCCAGTGACTTCGATTGAGCGGGCAGCCACCGTTCAGCAGTCAGTGCGGTCTGTAGCAGCCCAGACCCGTTACAGTGCTGATTATTCTTTCGTTGCGATCACGGTCTTTTCAAAGAGCGAAACCCAGGCGAATAATTTGGTAAAGTTTTACCAGTTTGACGAGCTTAGTCAACCAGCAGTCCGGCCTCTGTGGCCTCGGGCCGACGATGGTCAAATGAAAGAAGCGGCGGAGTCTTTTTAGTGATTGTAAACCTGTTATCTGTGTTGCAGACAAAATAAATATGTTCTAATATAAACAAAAATGTTGAGCTTCACATCCATAAACATATTTTACATATTTAAGAACGCAAAATACGTATTTTACTATATTTGTAGAACACACCATATGGGGCCATGTTTCACAGTTCGATCAAAAAGCACTGTTGAAGTTTTTTTTACTACTACAGTACAGATGACAAATCTTCTCTCTCTCTCCCAAGCACAGAGAGAGTCCCATCAAGAAAATGTCCACTTTAAAAGTACTTATGTCTCATTTGTGTCAAAACCAAATTTTTAAAATTAGTTGGATCACAATTTCATGGTAATTAAAATAGAAAGTCATATTAATAGCTGAATCATATATAATTGAGATATAAATGTCTAATTTGTTCACTACCACATCAAAACTGTTAAACTTGACGCCTGCTGATTCTTGCAAATTGTCTCTAGGTTTTCGCCCCAACAGTTTAAAGGTGTCATAATTGACAAATCACAACAAAGTCATCTCAAAGTTAATTTTTACATACAGGTCTAGACCAATTTTAAAACAGGGTACTGCTTGCTGTTTTATGAACTGGTGGCTATGTCCAAGTCCTTGAAGGAAAAAATATAATTAATATTCTTGTTTGTTGAATCAAGAATATTCATGCTTTTTATTCTTGTCTTAAACATCCACCAAAGATCAATGTGGTTGTAAGAGTAGGTACATTACCGTAATACAACAGTGTGTTGGAACGCACTAGAGAATACAGCATCTATCGCCATTTCAATCATAACAACCTTATACCCCTGTTGAGATCTGATCTGAGAATGTTGTTATTGTCTAAAATAAAACCCAGGTTATCTAACAGCCGACATGTATTGTTTGCATGGTTACGCCAGTAGTTTCAACAGTACTAAGGGCATCCATCTTTGTGGCATGTGATTCAATCTCTTCAAGCCACCAGAAATAGCTGAAAAATAATGTAACCTGAGTTTTACCAGGGAGAATGTGGAGGAGTCAGCAGAGATGCAGAGGACCCCTGTAAATTTATTAACTGAAGCTGAAAGAATTGCACACATGAAAAATAATAATATGAAGTGACTGTTTCCTGAAGGCAATAAACCTAATGATAAATAATGTATAAGATCAGGAATTGGAGATTTTAAGTCTTTAACTGAAAACTCAAATGAAATGTACATGATAACAAACACACTATACAATACCTCCCCCATATGGCTTAAAAATACCTATTCACTTGGCAGTAAAGACATGTCTATACTGTCAGAGCCCTATACAACAGAAAGCTTGGTTATTGCCCATCATAAAGCCTCATACAGTATACAACAGCTAAGTGGGAATATAAAAAGCGATTTTTGTAGTGGAGAAATAAAAATGCTCTGGGAGAAAGTGACTGACATGAATAATGATTAAGTCCTGTTGGCCCTAATGTGGAAATTGTACAAGGAGTGTAGCTAGCAGCAAACAGGATGCTGAATAAAACACTGACGGCTAGGTAAGAAGGCTGCGTGCGTCTGTTAGACTGATGTGTACTACAGTTGGACACCACTGATAGTCATCAGATTACATGAAAGTAGCTTTGCCCAGCAACAATAGGAATAGTGACTGGGTTTTGAAATGACATGTATTTCACCGTCTTGAAACTACCAATGTGGTACCCTTGGGCAAGGCCAAACAGAGTATGCTTCCATCCAGTCAATTAAAAGTTGAAGCTCCCAGGTGAATGTGTTCGATCAGAGGTAGCAGCATAGTTCTGCAAAAGAAAACATTCAATTATCTCTTCAACCACATCCCCGCCTTCCTGGGCGGCCGCGATTGTAGCTGTCGAAAGGAAAGAACATTACTCACTTTTTGTCTCTCAGATTTTTCCAACCAGTTTGAGATTAAACATCAACTACCGGGCCAACCACCATCAACCCCAACAGCATTTGTCTGCATTGAGTCTTCCATCGGAGAAATGTTAACACAAAACCTCTTAAATACTCATAAAGTGAGTAAGACAGTAACAGGAAGACAGTAACATCATGCTTCAGTCCCTGACTTACAATCCCACACTCTGCATGGTTGGGAAGGAACTACATGACAGTGAAACAAATTACATGTAGTTCCTTCCCAACCATTTACGCACCAACGATGCACAGAAGCTAATTTAGTAAGAATACCACGACCACAGTATCTCACAGCAACCTCTCCACAGTGGCCACATCAGCCTAGCAACAACCCCATGGGCAACGTCACCCTAGCAACAGTCATTAAATGACATCACCCATGGCAACCATCCCATAACCCTGCCTGACCACTCTTAAGGACCACTCCATATCTCCCATAGACGACTACTCAGTCAGCAGGCGAAGTAGCAGCAGGGAAACGATGGTGGTGGTCAAGCAAAGAATCCATGCAAATCAGGTCTCAGTCATGTGTCTCTGTGGGTTGCATTAAGGTCAGCACCCTTATCAAGAGGGTTATCTAATTTAATTTCAGTTCAAATGTTTTAAAAAGGTTAAAAGCTCTGGCAAAGATCTAGAAAGCTCAAGCTTTGTTTTGAGTACTACAACTGTCCATTTCTGCTACTTGTAATCAAATTATTCAATGTTTTAATAGGAAAAGCTGCAACAAGTTATTTCATTTGAACTTACATTAATGCACTAACTTTAGCCTCTTTTAAACGTTAAAAGAACAGACCGCAGCTCTGTGACTACCTCCACTACCGGCTTATAGGTGGGACAACAATGCACCCCAATGCCAAGTTTCTACCTTGTGTACAGACTGTAAAAATATAGATGACTCCTTAACAGAGATAGTATGAGGTCACCAGAAATGTTGCATTTGCCTTTGGAGACTGAAATAGGAGAACACAGGGGTGACAAGAGATAAGAAGAGAGAATGGAAAGAGGGAAAGCAAAGGAGATGTAACTGAGTCCCTGTAAATTGACAGATGAAAGAGGAGTGAGAGGAGAAACCGCACTTCTCGCTGTAGAGAGAGGTGGAGGCAGCAGAGAGAGAACCCATGAATAATAGGATCGATCTCTGAGACGGAGATGAAATAAATTGATTAAAGTAAAGAGGAGAGAAACTCTGAGCACTGAGAATCAAAGAGGAGTGGTTATGGATCTCCGTCTGAGTGAAACTGGATGAAGAGTGATCGGAGCTGACAGAAAGAAAGGAGGGAAAAACAACAGAGTAGCTAAAACAAAAAATGAAATTTGAATTGTCAAATATTGAAATTTAATGAAGAAAACTGAAGACAAGATGAAGAAAAAAAATCCCAAATTGTTCAATCTACTCACGTTAATGAGATAGAGAGGTGAAATCTCTGTCTGAGGCCCCGGAACATGATGAAGGATTTGGGTGGGAAGGACCGGGCGGTGACGGTGCAGTATGGACGCTCATAGTCTCGTGAAGGGCACTCGCAGCGGAAACCCCCACCTGAAAGCTCGTGACATGTTCCTCCATTACGGCAAACACCCGGCACACACCTGCCCTGTCGCCGGTCAAACTCACATCGGTCACCTGAGGGTTAAAAATGAAAAAAGAAAAAGTTTCATTTCAACCTCACAAAAAATCATAATAGCACTAGAAAGCCAAAAATCTCAGAACCAGGAATCTTTATGACTGTTACAAATAATATACTGCAGATCAAAATCACATCATTTCATTCCATTCATAGTTTTTGGATACAGATGTAAATAACCACCACATTTCCATCATTGTTTAACCGTATAAACATTTTACCATCAGAACCTGGACAGTTTTCTCCATTTGAAGCTTGTTTCACAGACACTTCATACATTAATTTCTTACCTCACTGCACTCATTGGAAAGTCCATCAAAACAAACACATGCTGTGGAGCCAAGAATTGCTCAAACCCACGGAATATTTTACATTCCAGTCGAGGTCCCAAGGTTTACATGCTGAATATAAATTATGGTTGAGACAAAATATTGTCTTGATTTTCATATTTTACTCATTAGGCTATAAGCATGACATACTGTAATTTAAATTATGTACTAGACGAAGTGGATACTGAATATGTATCAGACATTGTTATACAGTGTGGAAAATAATGTTTTACTTACCCTGACACAAATTATTTCAGCAATACCCAAAGAGTGTTAATATGCTCTTCTTGAACAAGGTATCTGCTTTCCCCATCTTTAGCATTGCCTACTCAGAAAACTACTGCCAAATTAAGACACTGAACTGGTATGCTCCTGGTATCAATCTACATGTACTATTGCACATCTGTAGCTTAGCCTCATCTCTCCATCACTGCTGAGGTGAATGTTACAGGTGAAATTTATAAAGGTGAAAATCTCTGCCATAAACCAACCAACACAGTGTCTTCGATATAAAGACCACATACATATACTAACATATCTCCAAAGGCACAAACTTCCAGAGACTTGGTGAATAATGCATGTGATACAGTTAATACACATTGCTTCTCTATATAACAGTACACAACAGTGGTTTTGTAATGGCTCATTAAACATGAGCTTATAGAACTCTACTTTTAAGGTTTCAATTTAGTACTCAGAATATAAATAACAGAAGGCAGCTGGTAGGTTTGGGAGGTTGATGTTAGAAAACATATTCAATATGCTTGCTAAAAAACTAGCTTAATAATTGGTGTGTTAGCTCATTAACCACTCAAGTTTGCTTGATAACTGTTAAGTTGGATTGCTAACGGTAGTAAGTGTTGAAACTGTTGACCAAACCTGATAACTGCTGGGCTAGTTTTTTAACCGTGTAGGATAGTTTGAATTGTTGAGTTACCTTGTTGAATTTAGCTTGATAACTGCTGAGTTAGCTTAATAACAGCTGAGTAAAACCCTGAAAGACTATGGATAAAGACCCTAAAGTAGTATGTTTAGTAGTAGTTATCTATCTGAAAAAATTCTAACCTTCCACAAACAGCAGGGAGGGTGACTATCTCTTCTCGGTTACTTTTACATAATACAATCAGAGTAATACAATCAGTTGTTCACGTTCACTGTTGCTTTGAGGACCATCACTACGCTCAACAAAGGTTGTGTTATTTCTGTCACGTCAGAGCCTTCTGTTGGTGCCGAGGGAGGCTACTTAACATGAGTGTCTTCAAATGGCCCCGATCTATAAAGCAGCGGTTCTTTTTCCATGTCCAGCTTATAAGAGTGCTGCAGGTTTCCTTCCCTATCAAGCAGTGGACTGCATTCACCAGATGCTTTAGATGTAAATTAGTCCTTGATTAGACAGTGGAAGCAGCAGGGTACTGATTCCTGATGAGAAGGAGTAAAAGCAACTGTTATATAAAGGTCTAACCTTTACCATCCCTCACATGAACACAAGAATATAAAAAAACAAAACTGGAGTAGACAGGGATAAAATAGTCGCTGTACAGTATCCAGAAGCATAGTATTTTCCTGTCGACTGCGATTCTGCTGCTTTAGAGGTGTGTGGAAAACAAAAAAACAACAAATCTGCAGACAAGAATAAACACAGATTTGGCTGCCAGTCAACCAAGCGCCAGTCTGAAGTGTCTCAGGAGGCAGAAACACCCACGCACATGCACACACACACACACAAATAACCACCCTTGTAAAAAGGTAGGGGGAGTAGAGGCTCATTCTCTCTCTTTTTGGTCTTAACTTTCCTTGAGCATATTTGGACTTACACATTGTCTGATATTTAGCAGCTGCACAAAAAAACACCCACACCCAGTGCCCTCCATATAACCAGAGCAGACGGGGTTTGAAACTAGCCTTAAGACAGATGGCTCCTTAAGGACCCACTTTAGAACCTGCTGACGGCTCCAAACACAAACACACACACTCACATACATACACACACAGTAAGATGACAAATAAACAACCCAAAATGTACACACATTAATAATGAATGCAACAGAGATTTTTTTCTTTCTCAAACAAAGACATAACACACACTGAATCTCTCTCTTTTTTCTGTCCTTTTCTCCCTTTCTCTCCCTCACACACACACACACATACGCACACGCACACACACACACACACACACACGGATCATTGCCCCTGCCCTCAAGGCTGTTGGGTTTTATCATGTAGCTGTCTCTGATAGCACTTTGTTTGAGCTGCTCTTAGATGCCAAAGTACCCACTGGCAGAGTCCTCACACCTTGACAGCCAAACACACACACACACACACACACACACACAAAAACAGATGACGTACTGTGGTTGCAAGTCAATAGAAGCTTTCACGTTTCCTCATGATCGTTTGGATACAAATATTATCTGACACACACAAGACACGCACAAACAATCTCTCACACACAGTCAAACACACACAGACACACCTGAGGGCGAGTCATGACCACACACACAAATGCACAAGTCACACACTGAGACACAGTGAGAGAAAAGTTGTAAAGGCTTAAACACATTTGACATGCTCTGATACTCACTGTGCCACAGTATGATGTACAAGTGTGCAAGAATCTATGTTATATACTAATGGAATGACCTTCCTGTCATTCATCCTTTTCTTCATCTCTTCACTATCTGTCTATCCTCTGCCCTCCTCCATGTGAGCCAAAACTGCAAAACTTTGAAGATAACAAGCAGACGAGGCTCATGATACTGACTTTCCTTGCTCTCAAAACATTGTCTGCACTTGAGTGTCCATCTATCAAAAATCTCCTGAATCTACTGCTGTTCTTCTTCATTTCATCCATCCATCACTTACTCTCTTTGTCGCTCAGTTTGTTAATTTGTCAATCCTACTTCACATCACTCCATTTCCCCATACCACCTCCCTCCTCCATGCCAAAGGGCAGCCAATATCTGCCAGTTTTGGCTGACAAACATACTCTCTCACACCACCAACAGCCTGAGGGATGACCACCACCCCCCACCCCCGCCCACACACACACACACACACACACACACAGAGTTATCCAATCACACAACCAGCTCAGCTAACAATAGCCCAAGGACATTCAAATTATCACATCTGTCTGTTCATCTTTAGCTTTCTCTCATCCTCTCTCCCCTCTCACATTAAACATATACCTCTGTGTAAGTGCACACAACAGGGAACCAATTAAATACAGAAACACACACACATACACACACAATTGAACACAGCACAATTTCCTGCCTTTGTTAAAATCATTCATCCGTGATAGACCCTCTCATTAATATTAAATATATATAATGTCTCATGAATTATGCGTCTGGTGAGACTTCAACACACGCACCTACTAACACACACACACCCTGGTTCATTGTGCACACCCAGATGCACACAGGTTGACAGACTGGCAGGAAATAAATTGACGGAAGAAGAAGAAAGACCGAGAAACGAAAAAAACACATTTCTACCGTATGCACACACATATATCAAAAATAAACACAGCAGACCAAAAAATAAAAAATAAAAGAATACACACACACACACACACACACACATATTAATTAGAGGAAGTACAGCAGAGCAAACGTGATCTGCGACTGATTCAACGATAGTCTTTTAATAGTTGTCTTGCCCAGATGGTATGAGGGCGATAGATATACCAGAGAGGAAACACACGCAGACACACATAAGATACAACTTAATGCATACATGCAAAGATACCTAATAAACATACAAGCTTTTTATGTTCATATTTGCTGAAAGTATAGTCTACTTTTTTAATTTTGAGAGGTACTTTACTAACTGGTTTGTCTATAAAATGTCGGCAGGTAGAACCATCCTAAATCATAACTCCTTGAAGCCTAAGGTGGTGTCCTCACATCGTGAAGCCGGAAAAAGCTGGAAACTCAAATATAAAAGATTTTTGTTTGATAAATAAATCAATAATTGATTAGCTAAATTGCTGGCCAATTTCCTGTCATTCCATTCACCAGCCAATCATTTCAGCAGTGTACCCAGGAGAAGCTAAATGAGCTCCACTTCAACCAGCTACAAAGCAATAAAATGCTGCTTAAATATGGATCAATAATATTTGCTAATACCACTTCTGTTAAAATATAATAATAGTTACAAAGCATACTGTAAAATGCTGGAGTTTCATTGTGATGGATAGTTTATTATCAGGTATTGCTTTTTATTAAAGTTAAGATTGAAATTTTTACCAGCAAACACATCAACAAAGACATACATTACATACACATAGTCGAAATATCAACTCCAACACAAACTTAAAACAACCTCTCAAGTCTAAAAGTTTTTTTTTCTGCTCACCCGTTGCCTTTATTGTTTGGTAAAAGCTGAGTACTATTTCAATTCAGCTTTCATTTTTCTTCTTCTCTCTTCTTCCATCCTCCTTGTTCCTTCCTTCCTTCTCTATCTTCCCTCCACCCATATCTCTCTCATATAGCACCCTTGCTGTTGCTTACTCTCTCTTCATCTTTTTTCCATATCTCATATTTCTTTTTCTTTCTTCTCTCGTTTAAGCACGCATTCACACCACCTCTTCATTCACGCTGGATGTTTTATCTATCAAAGCCAGTATTCTTCAACCACCCCCGGCTTCTTAGTTCGCCTCCCGCCCACCTCCCAACCCACGCCCCTCCCTCCCTCCACCCACATGTTCATCCCTTGAGCCACACACCCCAGTTGCTTCCTCTTTCCTCTCTCATACTTGCATCTGTAGGTCTCGCCTGCCTCTGTCTCTGGTGCTCTTTTTCCCCTGGTACACCCCCGCAAGAAGTGGCTGCCTCTCATGGATCTGATTTAGTGGAAGTAGTAATCTATAATTTTTATTCACTAAATAATATATATAAATAAACCATTGTTTTGCTACTCTGTCATCAGTCATTAATTTAACACAGTTCGCCAAACCAAATCAAAGCTCGTGGAATGTTGTTCAGATACTCAGTCTATGGCAGCTGTTTCTCAGGGAAAACCCCTTACTGTGCATTTTACAATTTCAATACTACTAATAAACTGACAAATTAGCCACTCATGGTTGAACAGAGCCATACTACATGCAGAAAGTAAAATGTCTTAGTCTGCCTACATACTGTTTGACTGGCAGTAAGACACCATGGCTTAGCATATAATACAGAGAGATGAATAAAATGATTTATTAGGTATTCTGAAATAAAAAAAATTATAATGGTCTATGCCCACTTCACTAGTAAAACAGGTTATACCCACCAGCCAGAAAACTTGAAATGAAAACTGAAATGAATATATAACACAAACAAATACTATAATTGCTGCAAGTCATGAAATGTGGGCAGGATCACTGACCAGCCTATACTGTTATGAAAACCACATCGTGTATATTTTGTAATAACCACAGCTAATTGTTGATGATCCTTGCTTACATGCCTACAGAAAAACACCTGATATCCCAGTAATTCTGGACAGTGTGCTGCACCTGTAAAACTAGCTATTGTCACCTTAAGCCGGAAATCAGAGGTTCAGGATGGAATAGGATGTTGCCAACAGGTCAAACTGGCCCACTGATGGGGTCATGTTTTTGATATGTTTCATCCAGCTGAGTTTGGTTTGGAAAGACGGCCCGTGCTGGTGATTCAGAAAACGCCCTGTAAAATAATAATCATAGCTGCTTACACTGTACATTTTATTAGTTGTTCCACTCATTCACTGTCTATTGAGTAGCCCAGGATCTGAATTTAGATGATATCACCACTTCAGCTTCTTGTCTCTCTGTACTATCTTGAAGAACACTGCAATTTAGCAATGCACCCTGTAACGCTGTTGGACCCATGATAGACAGCTTCTATAGCAAAATAAAAAGTATAAAAACCAATGCACAACCACATGGTCTTTGCATCATCCACGTTCAGTAACCATTTTCCAACCACATCCCTCACATTTATTTTCTTTTGCAGACCAAGGCAACCATTGATTTTGCTCAGCCCCTCTGAGGTGCAAGCTGTACAGCTATTTTCATAGCGCAGTAGTATTCCCAGACCTGTAACAGGGTCGATGCAACATCAATGGAGGTCACGTTTCCGGCGGAGAAAATTTGTTATAAATATCCCCACAGGATAATATCATCTTACAGTAGTAGATTATAGCTGAACTGATCACATGATGCCAAAGAGGTCAGGAACCACTGAGCACCATGGGTATATCTGTTAGTTCTTATTTGGCCAAGATTTAATAACTTCTTTTAGACTTCTCCTTCTTTTACACATTTCTCTCCTCCTCTTCACTGTTTCTCCTCCTTCAGGCATCTTTGTGTCTATTTGCATATATTTGTGTTTGTCACCCTGATTGTACTTCTTTTTCCACTTGTTCCCTTTTCATTTTCTATCCACCCCCCTCCCCTTTTGCAATACTCAATTTGGCCATTTTCTTTCTAGAGTCTTTATACTTCTTAATGTTTCTAGGCCTCCCGTCATTTATTCCAGTCTCTGTCACATAGTAATTCCTGGTTCTCTTTGTTCTTCCCTACTTTTTTTTGTTAAGTTTTTTCTATTTTATCTTTGTCTGTTTTATTTATCTTGTCTGTTTCATTTTCATATTTTCTGGTCTCATACTGCCCCAGGAGCCCTTTTTCCCTTTACTCCTGCTTTCCATTTTGATGTGCTTTCTTTCAGCACCCATTTCCAGCCATCTGCCTCCACCTCCCACAATCCTCTCTTGCTTTTTTGGGGGTCAAAAGATCATATTCTGGGGTATTGATAACCGTCACCTCCACATTTATTTTTGATTCTTCAGCCTTGTTCTCCTCCCTTTCATTACTTGCCCTCTCTCTCTCTCTGATTCTATCTCCCTTCTCTGCTATATAATCATGTTTTTATATCCAAGGCCTAACTGCATTGGAAAACAGAAATCTGAACATCTACTTTAATGTCAAAAGAGCAAGATGCAACTGAATCAAAGGCACAACAA
>BRZM01003871.1:123296-141567 GCA_033238685.1 Lates japonicus
ATGGTATGCTTCGTTCAGTTACATGTACTCACTCCTCCCATCACCACTCCTCCTCCCGCAGTCCCACCTTGACCGGTGATCAGCATACAAGACGTCAGAATATGTTATTTATCAGTTTTCGGCTCAGTGGATCTCTCCACTTTCAGGTGTGATTCAGGGAGCATGGTGGCCTCATTCCTATCGGTGACAATAGTACATTGCTCTGACATCAGGGTCGTGGGCAGGTACCCTCCATTCTGCTAGGAAACTGTTGGACCAGTTGGACACAGGATTATTTAGAAATGATTTGAGGAGTCCTGCAGAGTGGGCCGAACATCATTCCCTGGTCCTGATCGGATGCACTGATCGCGGCTTCGGTGCAGGTGGCTGGACTACGATGACATGTCTCAATTGGGCCTGTAGTGGATCAGTATAGAGAGCGGGTGGGCTCTGAAAAGCCTATCTGGAATTTGAGTTCTTACCCTCCACATTTGGGTACATGATCTGTGTGCGTTGCCCTCATCCGGAATGATGGCAGTGATCTGAAGCCGCCACGAATACACGCTGTTTTCCATGCCGGACTTCAGAGTCGTCAACTGCAGAAGACTAGGGGCGTTATCGTTCATCGAGAGCCATGCTAGATGGACAGAGGGTTCGCTGAGGCACGCCCCGATCCCCAGCAGCCGGTGAAATCGTGAGACAGCACGCTCTCATGGTCAACGCGGACAGTTCGGACGTGCAGTTGCCGGTTCGATGGTGAAGTCTCCATCCCCATCCTCGCCATTTTGGAGGTGTATTGGACGCGACCGTGCGTCACGGTCAGTGGCTGGTTAGAACATAAAGTGAGGAGGGCGTCCTCATCACTGTATGCCCTGGTACCTGAGGCTGAGGGAACTGGGGTGCATTGTCGTTCCGTCATTGACGGTATCTCAGCGTAGCCATGGTGTGATTTCTGTGAGTAGCGTTGTCTTTGGCTTCTTCTGGCCGATGCCAGGTCATCTGGTCCTCATGGTCAGGCTCCGCAGGTGCCCGTCGCCCCTGGTGGTCAATGGAACTGCAGGATGTTACTCCTCGAGGAAATATGCCAGTTAGGGCCTTTCCTTATCCCGTCATCTGTGGCCTGATCACCCAACCACGGTGCTTCCTGGTGGCGGTCTTCATTCATGTGGCTGATGGTGACCTCTGGAACACAGGCGGTGTGTAATACGCATCTGTGATGTTGATGTGCTGGTGGTATGTGGTGCATTACAGGCGGTGACTGTCAGGACGTAACACTTCGCGCTCCTGTTTGCCTTAGTCAATGGAGGCCAGGGAGAGAATTCCAGCCTCCTGCTGTGCACAGTGTGAGAAGCGGTTCTAGTGTTTCTCCTGTTATCCCAGTAGGTATGCCACTTTGCTGTGACGTCACGGTACCGCCATGACAGTCTCCACCCACTGGTGCCGACAACTGCATCATTCAGGCGGGCGCCAGAGTACTCCTTCTGGAGGAACTCAGGACAGTTGTCATTAACATCCATCACTGTATTAAGTAACTGGCTGTGGCAGAAGAGCATGCCATAATCCTCCCTGGCCTCCGCGCTGAGGCAGGTATCTACAGACTCTGGTCTGAGTGGAGCTGACATTTGGCCAACCTGTTGCAGAGTTGATAATAGACGGCGTATGGAGGGCTGGTGCCCCATTACTTTTCTGTACTCCAGGCGGGCATTGTCACAGAGTCTGTAATGGCATGGATGGAGATGGAACTGCCAGCACCGGGCTCCTGGGCACGAACGCCTGGTAGCGGGGATGAATGGGTGATTGCCGGTTGGCGTCCTCACCTGCGCTATAATCCCAGTGTTGGTGGCGTGTTTATGCGGGCTGGAGCCATCCATCACTCATTCCAGCTCGCCATCGGCGGTGCCTGCCACGGATTCTGTTGTGCGCTGATGAAACTGCCGTATGATGCCTGCGTGAGCGGCGTTGCTGTCGGTCTGCTGGCACTCCTGCGGAGGATCTCAGGTGAGGCCGCATCCTCCTTCACCGCCACCCGCAGCGCACTGCTGAATTTCCGCGCTGTTTCGCCAGCGCGTGGTGGCTTTGGCGTCAGCGGGCGTGGCTGATCCTTCCACAGTGCAACTCCTACAGGAAGGTGCTGGGCGCTCGTTCAGCTGGTCACTGGGTCTTGGCTGAGGCTGGGCGCAGTTCGTCTAAAGGCCGATCATTCTTTCTTGGCCCGTGTCAAACGGCGTGGCTGGATATTGGCGGACGGGGAGTCAGATCTGACATCTGGCTATGGATGGATAGCCCTCTTCCGACCTCTGATCGTCTCCCTGTTATCCAGTCACCACTCCAAATGGGGATAATCATTCCGGTCTATTTGATGTGTGTTCACCGGTGCCGGTACCAGAGGAGGCGAGGCCATGATCAGTTGCTGTGGCCCGTGAAAATGCGGAATCCACATATGTTCTCTATCAAGAATCTGGGTGAGCGTATTCCGGACCTGTGTCTGGGCAGATGTGGAAATAGTCCGATGAGCGACTTCTGTTATTCATCAGAGGAAGCGTGCCGCTCACTCTGCATACCATCGGTGCCAGCAGACATAGCGTGCTGGTGCCGTTGGGTTCTCGCTGCTGATGCTCTGAGGAGAGTGGGGATGTCTGTGGCTGCATGAGGCTGAGGCCTGGCATCAGGTCTCTCCCATCTTTCGCAGGGTTTCATCGTCTGCTACTGTATCAGTCGTTCCAAACTCCTCTCCTTGACCTCTCCTCCCCCTCCTCTCTCCTCTCCTCCCTCATGACCTGCTGCCCTCTTGAGCCCATCACAGAAACATAGTGTTTTGGCGGTGCTGCTGCCCTACAGCCTTCCTCCTGCCTCTCTCTCCGTTGCCCCTGACATTTTATTCTCTTTCTCTCTCCACTCTCCTCCTCCTCCTCCTCTTCTCCCCAGTTCTCTCCTCCTATCAGCCGCGCCTCTCTTGCCCTCCCCACCTGGGGTTTCAGCAGCGGACCTCGGCTCTGCCTCTCCATCCTCCTCAGACCGCCACGCCTATCTATTTTGTCTGGCACCCAGTGTGGCGCCTGGGTTTGGTGCAGGCCCTTGCCTCTGTGTGGTGAACAGTCGGCGGGACATATCAGCCTGCCCTGCCTGACCATCTCTCTGGCTCCCGGTCTTGCTGTTTAAACCGCCGACGCTTTTTCGATTTCAGATTCGCGGCTGTATCGCCTCCTCCTTTCCTCCTCTGTGGTCATCTCGTTGTTGTTGTTATTTATTAGTGTTGGTGCCCCAAGATCTGCTCACAAAACGCGCTGAGGTCTAATGGAGCGCTATCGCGGTGCTGATCATCCTCAGGGGTGGGGCGAACGCAAATCATCCTGCCATGTGGTCCAGGTTGATTTTCCGGGGCGAGGTGTTTGTGGTGCCCGGAGTCAGGCTGAGTGGTTGCGGGCGAGACGCATCTGACCCAACACTTGCCGAGTTGGCGAGAGCTTAACAGGCGAGAAAACGCCTGAGTCACCGTCAGGCTCTGTCTCAGAAGTTGCTTTTAGCACCAGCAGACGGGCCAGCGGTTTGGATAATTTCACTTTCAAAACATCGCCTGCTTTGTGACGAGTGGGCGTATCAGGCACCGGTGGGATATTCCTGAGGCGGGATTTGGGAATGGCGCGCTTTGCTGGGTAAACGTTGGCCGTACCTCTCCGTGATGCTACCAAGGTAAATTGGATGGAATTCTAAATACTCCCAGGAATATACGAAGTCAGCTAATGTCATCTATTCTATTCTCCAAAACAACAAGCTGTCTAGGAACACCTACTCTCTCTACTAGGTTTGGCTACTCTGCCCTCTGAGTTTCTGTTTCCCGACTTCATTATCAGCCCGACGTTGGAGCATCAGAATCCGACTTCAAATCCATCAGATAATTAGATAGAATTAGTATGTTTTGTTGCCTTCTAGTTCACCTCCATCCATCCTCCATCTCTCCCTATCATCCCTCCCTCCCTCAGCCGTCCCAGCGTGTTGGTGCCTTTGCATCGTGGAGGGCTAGCACCCTGGGTCCCTCAATCACTGCACTGCCTGCGCCTCCCCTCTGCCTCATTTCCCCTCCTCCTTCCTCTCCTCTCTCCCTCACCCCATAGTGTCTCTCTTTGGACCAGTGCAAATGGGAACAATTTTCGGCCCTCTGTCACATGGCTGGGCTTATCATGGGTTCATAAGCCTGGCTGTTGATGTTGCGACCTGGATGTGGCTGAATTCTATCTGTGTAGCCGGTCTGGGAGGAATCACAAGCTGTAAAATGATACGTGTGTTCCAAATCAGATCTCTGGATACAGTCTGAATTCTTTGCGAAACGAGGGTGAAATCTGAAGGTGTAGTTTGAGCCCCAGCATGCATTGAATTGTATCCTAGGAGGATGAATACAGCATAGGTAACCCGGTTGTGAGGCCATTGAGGGTTGTTGTACGCAGGCTTGCCCCATCAGGGCTCGGCAGTGGGGAGACGCCCCGGTGTCAGGGCACCACGTGTAGCAGAGGCGTCCTCACCTCCGGGCCCTCTCAGCCTCCCCTCTCCTCCTCCACTTGGGTGCCTGGGCCAGAGGCGTGCAAGGCTGTCAGGCGTTTGGCGAGGGTGACAAACGCCAGCGCTGGCCACGTTGCGCGCACGCTCTAGTCGCTGTGCCATTTCTGCCGTTTGGACCGGCGGGTGACGGTGACGGGTGAAATAACCCTCCAGCTACTCCCTCTCGCCCTCCACAGGCCCGACGCCATCCCAAATGGCCTGCTCCCAGTACCTGGAGGTAGAGGAAGATAGTAGTGGTGGTGGTGGTGGTGGTAGTGATAATGATGTCGGAGACCCTCTCCACTCCTCCGCTTAAACCGACTCTTTCCTCTCACTTCCGCTATCCCTTGCTCCGTTGATATCCTCCAGCATCCCCTCCTGCGCACTGCACTCGAGCATCCACCAGTGCATATCACGCTCTACGGTCCACCTGGCAGGCGTAGTGCAGCTGCCACTCCAGCGCATTCCCGCCTCACACCCCTTTCTGCTGCTTTACTTCCGCTCACTTTACCGGCGTCTCGGTTGCAGAGGCCGGGGTCCACCGGTAGGAAGCCCCTCCTGTATTCCCCGTCCCCGGGGCGAGGGCGAACAAAGGGCCGAGAAGAAGCAGGTGGAGTACCAGAGACGAGAGCAGGAAGCCCGATAGCGGTGCAGCCATTTAGTCTCTTCCTTTCTCTGTATCTCCCCTCCTTTCTCCCTCTTCCACCTCTGCCTATTCTCTCTCTTTCTCTCTCAAGTGCGCCTTCCCTTCTCCCCGTTACTTCTCTCTCTCCTTCGTTCCGGCTAGGTGGCCAGTTCCAGGACCGCCGGCACCGCCCGACACCTTCCCCCAGGCTCCCCCGTCTCTCCGTCGGCCTGGAGAGTTGGCATCTACCCGCTGTGGTCCGTGGAGCTGGAGGTCTGAGCGTTAGGAGCGGCGCGGCAGCAGCATCTCTCCTCCCGTTCATTCACATCCAACATGGCTTACACACTCACACCGACTGGCTGGCTGGCTGGCTCACACACTATCCTTCAGTGTGTGTGCGTGTGTGTGTGTCTGTGTCTGTGTGTGTGTGCGCTCCTCTAGCAGTGGCAGCACAGCCCGGTGGTAGGCTACTATCCATCCATCCACACACACACACACACACAATCACACTCTCCTCCTCTCTCCTTTTTCCACCCCTCCCCCTATTGCCTTGCATCTCTGCCGCCTCTCTCTCTCTCTCTCTCTCTCTTTCACTCTCTCTCCTTTCCTCTCTCATAATGGTGCGCAGGGCTGCTACACAGCACCCGCGGCGGCAGCCACATCCACAACTGGAATGGGTGGGTGGGGGGGCTGTATCTTACACAATCACACCGTCACCACCGTATCATCTGAATAATTATTATCTTAACAAACAGCCTTGTAGGTTTGTCACCTTTCAAGAAGGGTTATACAGACAAACCAAGACAAATGCTGCTGATTCATAGAAATGAAAATTTAGACACAGCAATGTTCTGACATTTAAAAATAGAATAAAATGATGCAACAGCGGAATGGGATTTTGGATGAATTGCAGAGAAGCAATTCCTAGAAAGTTTACTAAAAGAGGAAAACAACAAAATTGCTGTAGAGTGTGGTTGTGGCAAAGCATTACAATCTATTATGATAAAGTTTGTGTGTGTGTGTGTGTGTGTGTAAGAGCTCTAGTTCCGCAACATCATTTGTACATTAAGGAACAGATTTTATGATACCATCCAATATCAAGCTGAGCACAGTATATTCCAGTCCGGTGATGTAAGCTCTCAATTGTCAGGTTAGGTCTGGTAAAAGTGACGTCATCTCCCGTATTATCGCCGATGAGTAATTCACACACAACACACACACACAAACACACCCGCACATACACAAGGAAAAAAAATCCATAGAAATTTCTATTCAGTGGCTTTATTGTGTATAATGTTTTATAATGGAATGATACACCAGCCTTTAGTATATTTCATGGGTTTAACTGTCCCATAGGGATTCATATATTTGCTGTAGTACCCATAGGCAATCCTCCTAAAAGTTATTATAAGATTACTGTGATTCATTACAGTAGTAAAGGCAATCCGACAATCACCCCAATTTAACACTAATTTGCGCATGCCTAAATGGGCAGATCCATTTCCTGATACTTGTTGGAAAAAAAATCACATTATGCAAATATATAGGCTCCAAATTTCCTCCAACACTCACACACCATCTTTCCCATTCAGTACCAATTTATAATGCCGGCTGGGTGGTGTAGTTTTTCTAATGACACGGCTGGAATTAAATATGATTTCTTCCTGTGGTTGATGGGTGGAGAAACACAAGGCGTGTCAGCCGGGGACGCCGTGCATCAGCGCCCAGAGGAGTCGAGGAGCAGCCAGATCGAGACCGAGGCCGCTGCGTGACCGTGCGTGCGCGTGCACGTGCGCATCCACATTCCACCCATGTGTTCTCGCTCTTTCCTTCTGTTTCTGCTGCTGCTGCTGCTGTGAGTGCCTTCTTGTCAGTGTATGTTTGATTTCTGTGGTTTCCATGGTACTTTAGAGGACCAAATGTCCTCACGGTGTTAGACATTATTTCCTGTTTGAGGTGTAGTTTAGTTTAGGTTTTGTCCAAATAACACTAACCCTTAAAAGTAGGATCAAGTTGGAATTAGGATATGGCTCAAGTCAGATGTAAGTCTCAGATGTGAGGGGATGATTGCTTACTTGGACTGAATATTAAACCTCAAAACTTTTTGGTACTGGAATGTTCGTTTTGAGCAAACCAAGTATTGAAATCTGTCAGGCAAACAAAGCTTGCATCAAAATGCTTGCTCACATTCCCTCTCACATTCCTGTTCTCTGACCACACAGTGTCTTGTTCTGAAACTCAAGTATTACTCAGCCCAGCTCATTCCTCATAAAAAGAGTTGCCTTGCCCATAAAATACACATAACCTTGCTTCTACATTGCCCTATTGTGTTGTCATTCTACTGGGAAATCATTGCTAGAAGCTATTTAACTGTATATTTTTACTGGACTGTTAACCGTTAGTTGCTGCACACCCAAATGTCCTTGTGCCAAGCGGCTGCCTTGACGTCAAAGATCACAATGTGAGAGATTGTGTTGTACTGTTCTTGTCAATTAAGTTCAGGTGTGTGACTGAAACTGTCTCACTTTCCAGTCAAAGTAAATAAAAACTAAACGCTGTGACTGACAGTTTCTACAAAGCAGTGGTGATGAAAGGGTGTGTGTCCCAGTCAGTTTGGATCCCTGCTTCCCTCTCTCTCTCTTTCTCTCTTTTTTCTCTGGTAGAAGCTTGGAGCACAGCCACAGCAATATGGTGCTCCAAAATGCATATCCTCTTTTTCCAAATAAGATTTGAATGCACAAAAGAAAAATGCTCTCCCTCCCCTCCCTTCTCTCTCTGGATGTCAGCAGCCTCCCTCCAGCCTCCTGCTCTGTCACCAGGATTTGCTGGTTTTTTTTTTTTTCTATCTTGGCTCCGACACCCTCAGTCAGTCAGTCGGTGTGATTACTGTGGAATGTGGGTTATTGTGACGCAGGCTGGCGGCGTTAACAGGATTTGGAATGGGTGCGTGTTGGGGGGAGCACGAGGACGTCTAGACAAGTTGTGACTAGGCAGCGTGTGAAACGGTGTGACAGGTATTACTCGGTTTACCCATTCATTGACGATAGTTTAGATGTAATGATACCCTTTTCAGCTCAGTGGGAGACGCCTTGTTTTTCTTTGCCACCCACACACAGTGAGGTCAGAGGCCAAAGTGACCCCTGAAGCAGAGCACTTCATTGCTGGCGGCTGACATGGGAGCTTGAGCCTCTTGCTGCTCTGCCCCTGAAACCACTGAAACTGAAATTGAAATAGTATATTGTTACAATGCTCCTCACTGGGAAATTAACACACCAGTGCTATTATAGTTTCAGCTATTGTAGCAGTTACCACTAATTAAATATTGTCATTATCCTCTCCTCTACAGTTACGCAAAAGTATACTTCCCGTCTCCGACTGAGACTGCAGAGTATTTACTTTCTCATGTGAGGAATATTGTCTTAAATTAGGTTTTATTGTGCTATAACTTGTCAAGAGCATTGGTAATTGGTAAGTCTTTTGTTTCAGGACTGCGTAAACTGGGAAATACAGATTTTTTTTGAAAACACAAGATGATGCATTGGCAAATTTAGGGTGTGTAAGAGCAAATCAATACTTTGATGGACTAATATACAGTATAAAGTCATAGGCTTCATCCCACAGTAAGTGGGTATATACGCACACACACACAACGCACAGGAGGAGGGGATTACACAGCATATTTCACATTAAAAATATTCCCACTCCACATCACAGAATATGAAAACTAGTTTAATCCTTATATGCCCTTGAAAGTCTTTGAGGTATTAATAGCCTTCGGTCTATCAGGACGAGGCAGCAGTGAATCCACGAGGGGAAAATTTCTGCCACCAAGTAATTCCTAAGTAAATCCTCCTATTCTGGAAGATGGACGGTTAATTACAGCAAATGGGAACTCTAATAACATGAAAATGTGAAAACTTGATGAGTGCCCTTATCCTTTTGGAAACTTGTTGAGATATACATACAGTCATCTCCAAATAAAATAAAGTGTCTTCAATTCTCAGTGAAGGGAATTTCATTTGCAAAAATAAAACTTGGTTGTGTTAGAAGATCAACAGTGAACTATTAATTGCTAGTAGCCTAGAGAAATAATGGGAATTTAATCTGGCAAATGTCTGTAAATGTAAAATACACACAATAAACACATATTCCCAGTCAACAACAAAACAATATACAAATGTATCTACATTTGTCTGAGGATGTGTGTTTCCAGTTACAACCATAAGTGTCTCAAGCCCTAAATATACTAATTTTGATTGGCATTTTGAAAGACTAGTGGCAGATTACATCACAGACCTTGAGACCTTCAAGAATCCCCAATGCACCCTTGAAAACTCTTGAATTATAAATAGCTCTGGCTGTCAAATCAAATGAAAATCTGACATAAAATCAACTGGGGCTGATCCCTGCTTGTCTGTGTTGCTCTAATTAAACACACAAAATGATTCAGCATACCTAATTAAACAAACACATAAATAAATTGCCGTTTTTTATTTTGTTTTTGTTTTGTTTTTGGTTAAATTAATTAACAAGAGGCTAACAGGGTATTACATTCAGGCTGTAACTGTTTCATGTCCACCTTGATTTTTATTCTGAGCAACTGGTCAGATTAATTAGGTTGAGTAGGAAGTCTAACAGTCGGAGTGTTGAGTGACGGCGAGCAGGGAGTGCTGTGCCACTTAGAGCTATTTATAATGGATCAGAGAGGCTGGACAGACTATAAACACTAAACGAAACTGACTGACAGACAGTTACTACAGCACCCTGTGGGGCTCTGACATCGGCGAGAGAGAGAGAGAGAGAGAGAGAGAGAGGATGATGGGAGGGGAGTTCGAGAGGAGGAAAGAGCCTGGGAAAAGTGAGTGATGAGTGAAGAGGAGGAAAACAGGTCAAGGCAGATTAATGAAATTTAAACCACTGTAACACATGAAACAGCACTGTCTGATTTTTTCTGGTTTCGGCAGAGGGTTTATTCTGTACTGCACATGACCATGAGGTAGTGTTTAGATTTCAAGCCACACCCAGAAAAACACACTTAAAAAACATGCAAAATACAAACATACAAAAAAAATTACAAAATTCAAACATGCAAAATACAAAACTATAGAAAACTACATAACAATTATAAGAGATAGTTTAGATAATGAATATTCTTCCTCATTCCTCACCCCCCCACTACTCATTAAACACACTGCTCTAAAAAAAATGAGAAAGAAAAACATCGGCCTGTGCTCTCTTGTGATTGGTTTGCTCACTATATTTGTTTTATGTATTATGAAAAAATATCATGACCTTTTACATGTTCAGCCCTGAGGTGTTAGAGCTAACATTCCTGGAAATGGCAGTAGTTCTTGGGAAGTTTCTGCATCACCTTTCTTTAACAACATCGATTGCCATAGAAAATTTGCAAGAGACTTTTCTGGATGAAATTTCTGGGATTAAAGAGATGAGAAAGGTTAAAAAAAGAAAGACAAGGTAAGAGATGAAGGAGTGAGATGGAGGTGAAGAGAGGAGGGGAAAAGATTAGAATGAGAGATGAAGCACAGAGGCTAACTGCAAGTGTCAGAAACTAATGCTTTAATAACAAACGCTGATTTTAAATTTGCCACAGTGCAACAAAGTGTCAGCCTGCTGACGACAACCAGCAACCCGCAAGCCACCTCATCCAGGGTTATGTAATTACATTAGGCTATTTAATCATCTAATTCCACGCTATCAAACTCTCATTTACAGATTCAAATCTTGACATGTGTATATATAGACCAGACCAGATATAACCAGGCGAAATCTTTGAAGGTGTGGACCTATTTCACAGCACCACTGCCCTTGTAAAGTGAGAAGGATGAAGGCTGAGGCAATGTCTGTCAGTGAAACACCCTCAAGAAAAAAAACAAAAAAACATCCACCCTCAAAGTTCGGTGACGCTGTAACATCAGCCTGTGATGTTTAATGCAATCCAATTCATTTAGGATGAGGGTTTAAGGAAATTGTGATGTTCGATTTGACCATGCAACATCCACGTAAACACATCTGTCTGACCTCAACCTGCTGTGTGTACGCTCATTTCGTTTGGTAATTTCCTACATTTCCCAGAATGCTTTTCACTGGGTGTTTTTCTGTTTTGCCTTGATTGTACTCACAGGAAAAGGGGTGTATTTTTTCTATTTTTTATTTCATTTCAGGTTTTATCTAACATGTGTTTATCTGCCTCTTCTGCAGATCACAGCCTGTATGATTTTTACGTGTCAGTGCAAAGTGGCAGCACTGACTGTAAAACCCAATATTCAAATTGGCCTTTCAGCGTTCTGCCATCAACATCAGTTGTAGCTTCCACTGGAAATATCCTAATGAGCTGATATCATACAATCTATCTTGGGTTTGAGTTTGTCTCATTCAGCACCATGGACAGCTACATGTTGTTTTTGCAAAGAGAAAAGTAGAATGTGGTGTATATGTTTTCTGAACTTTGCTAACCTGCACTTGACTTCACCTTTTCTTTTAAAAAACAAAAACATACCCTTTGGCAGAATGTTTGCGTGACACTGACAACGCCTTTAAAAAAGTGCTCTCTGACTTCAGACCACAGTTGTGATTCAGTGTGCAGCCTGTAATACCACTCACCATGGAGTCAGAAATGAGTAGACCTAATTCAAATGAGAAAATCTTATTCTCAGTTTAGCTGAGGTAATGTGGGTCAGGAACAGCTGGATCCTGCTGCTGATCCACTCTGCTGCCGTCTGCTCTGCAATCCATTAATAGCCACGTTTATGCACACGTGAACTGAATATCTAATATTGTTCTCTAAACAGGGAAGTAATGCAGCTTCGTCTGACTGTTCTGACAAGCTTGAAATGACCAGATGTTTTGCTAACTTCTATGGCCTGCTCACTGCATCTGAAATAAAGGCTTCTGATGGAAACCATTACATGGTAAATTAAGCAAATCAACTGTTTTTGTATTAAATTGATGTAAGTTTCTTGGTGCTTAAGCTGATGAAAATTATGACTACTATTGACAAGATTGTATGAGAAGAGTTTAAATACATGTGCCAGTGTGTGGCATAATGTAACCCTGCATTTTATTAAAACAGAGGAGGTGGAGATCAGGATTTCATCTGCATTTTTTAAATTACTCAGCTTGAGGGGAGCGCTACAACAGTTATACAATTTCCTGTATGTCACACACAATATCTGAAATGCTGTAAATTGGATTTTCACAAGCCCTCTGAGAATTATTCATTTCATTGATGAACTGTGGTATTTTCTGGCATTTCCTGGGAGGAACATTATAATTTTTGTTTGCATGTTGGATTTCCTGGGGATGATCTCACCAGTGTGTTCTTACATCTCTAAAACCACAAACATCAGCCCATTGAGGCCTTTGGATTTGTTTCGTGTTGTGTTTTTTTTCCCCCTCTTATTCATGTGTCAGCTGTAAGAACTGACATTCAAAGCTTGAACAACAACTACAGCTTAGCAATAAAGTGTTGCATCTGTTGCTGGTTGGATGATACCATTTATCAGGGATGACACATGTTTACCGTTGCTATGATGATTTTGAAGGCAGCAGTGTGCCGGTTTAGTAGTCACTTTCGCAACACCAAAACTGACACCTGTTTAAGTGGCTCTGTCTTTGTGTCAGGTGTGTGTGTGTGTGCACGCGTATATGTGTGTGGATGCAAACATGTGTGCTTGCTCAGCCAGTCAACTGGCTTCTGTGTACTGAGGGATCAATAACCGGCTGACTCCTCGCGGGAAGTCTCCTCGCTGCCTCGAGCCTCCAGGCAGGGGCCCGCGTGCTTTCTGTCTGTGTGGGTTTCCATGGGAACAGTCAGTGAAAGTGTGTGTGCATGTGTGTGTGTGTGTGTGGTTGAGGGGGTACACTGAGACTGGTGGATTAGTGCTGCTGCTGCTGTGTGTGTATGTGTGTGCGTGTGAGAGAGAGAGAGACAGAGCAGGTGAACACAGGGGCTGAGGGAGATGACAAAAAAGGAACGATAAAAAGAGGGAGGTACATAAAAAACACACACATGCACACACACACAGACACACACACACACACACGTATACACATACATAAAGAGACAGATACGCAACATAAAGAAAAAGCCAGGAATACAAAAAAAGAGACGATCTTCACAGATGAGTTCATCTTGGGTCCTCATTGCCTTTCCCCTCTCGCATAACCCCCCTCTAAGTGCCTGCTGCCAGCATCGGCCTTTGCCTCGCTGTTGATCCACAGGAGGTTATGGTGGGGGTTGTGAATGTGGTTGGGCAGGCCACAGGCTGTCTATCCCCCTAAAAACCGGAGATCCTGGCGGCAGGCCAGCAGGTGGCCACTGGCCTGCTGCTCATCTTGTCCAGGTTTGGAAGTGATCGCAGCCATGATGCATATTCAACACAGGACGAGGGTGATGAGTGGGACTGTTGTGTGTGTGTGTGTGTGTGTGAGAAAGAGAGAGAAGGAGAGAGAGAGGGAGGCAGGCATCCTGCCATTCAGACAGGCAGTCAATGACAGAGGCCTTGCCTGAAACCCCCTCTCCACACACACCACACACACACACACACACACACAGGACGGCATGGCAACTGCCCAGCACGTGTCGCGATTGTGTGGAGGTGGGGTGGTGCGCGCGCGAATAATGAGCCTCGCCTCTCCGCCAGGGACGCGCCTTACTTGATGAATAGATGAAAAGAATTGGAAAGGAAAGAGTGAAAACCTCACCGCAGAGCTGCTTCTCCTCCTGTGAGCCATAACTGTTGATTTAACAGCTGGCTACTCATTTCATCATTAAACCTCTGTCCTCAGCTCCTCTTCTCTCACTCTCTCTCTTGTTCACATTCAATTAGGTCATTTTATTCTTTTCAATTTGAACACGGTTTTCAGGTGTTCGCCCATAACAAGAGATTAGGCTGCAAAACTCAGTGTCATTACACTTAATGGAAGCTCTTAACCTTTTTAGCTTCCAGTTACTTCTTCAAACAAAGGTCTGGCTCTATTATGATCCACACTAACACAGATGTACAAACGTTTGTAACAAATGAATCATGTTCAGGTGTGTTGGGAAAAAGATAACCCAAACTTCTGCGTGATGTGATAATAGTCTTGACTCAGGGTCTACATATTAGTTTTGGCTTTCAACTGCACCTCAAGCTCTTCACTATTAGATGGATGCTACGTATTAAACGTGCTTCATTCCTTGGCGCCCTATTGTGACTTGTTACAACGTAAATCTGCATTAATAGTTACTCTTTGCTAAGTACTGATAAACTTTCCAACAACACACGCTTTTATATATTCGCAGTGTAATTAATGCTCATTTGGTTATATTTTGGTACTGAAACTCCTGGATATGCCTTTGGCTCAGTGGTTTTAATTGTGAGAATTGCTGTTGCCACGGTGACTGATGAAAAACGGACTTCGTGTTCCTTCTCAACAATGACTCATTTTATGTTTCACCATTTCATCATGTAAATTGTGCATCACAAAAGGTAATTTGTAAGGAATAAATAAATAAAAGATGACTCCCACATGTCAGCGTCAACATAAATCGCAACTCTTTAACTTATAATTTGCTCTTTGGATTCTTTTGGCGTACAGTTTGATGGCTACGACCACAATTGAACGCACCACGGGTTAACAGCATTGTGAAGTTCACTAATGAGCTGTCTCTTTTATTGCTGTTTTCCAACCCCATAATAACAGATACCTGTGGTATAAAGTAATGGCTTTATGCATCTGGCAATTTTCCTGCAAACTGTGGTAAAGCGTAAACCGAGCACTTTGTCGACGTGTAAGCACGTCTTTGTCATTTCTGTGTTAAATTAGCACTAGCTAGCTAACGTTAAATGTCAACAAGGCATGTGCAGCTGTATACTTTGTGTTGTGCACTGGGATGTAGTCTATCTATGCCCAGATTTTAATACTATCCTAAATTTGCCCGAACGGTAACTCCCTCGTAACTTCTTACGACAAACTAGCAAGCAACACCGGCAAACAAAAAGTGTGAAAAAACAGACTGAATCTAAACACAATATAACTTTATGAGTTTGTCTCTGTAATTCCATTTAGTTTAAATTTAACATGTGCAAAAAGAGGAATAAGTCAAAATAGTCTTCAGATATTAAAAAGAAACAAACTGTTGCCAACAAGCGTTGCTAAAGTCTTTTAAGGGCTGATACGAGGCTGTTTTGACAGACGAACTATGATAGTATGAAACCTGAGCTCTTAATACAAAAGCCATCTTGGGTGTAAAATATATATTGATAATTTGCTATTGTATTGTTACCTTTAACATTGGTTAGATGACAGATAATAACTGAGGAAACAAAAAAGTTGTTTATGCATCTAGAGAGTTTAACACTGCATACAGACAGAACAAAAATGGTTTAGTCCAACAGACCCGAAACCAACTGCTCCAGCCCACAAGCTAACACAAGTTGTGCGTATGTTACCTGCTACGTGCATCTAGTTGACAAGAGGGCAGTATTTTCTGTGGGCTTGTGGACCAAGCAGGAATAAACACAGTGAGCACTGGACTTGTCGGCCTTGCAGGTGATGAGCCTGAGACCCTGGTGGGATGCCAGTGTAGCTTTGATTCTGCTGGATGTGTAAGTAATGCTGGCCTCAGAAATGTGAAACTACTTCATGCCAGGCTTTGTTATTGGAAACATTGTTTCAGGTTCTTCTTGTGCTCCTCAAGGATAATTTAATGGGTCATGTTGTTGTGCTCCAACTTTTCATTTCTATATCTCCCTGTTGCTCACTATATAGGCTCTGTTTAGACCTTGGAAATACTATAAATGTAGTGCAGAATCTATGTCATGTAGCTATATCAAAACTAATGATATAACCAAAGCAACCACAATATATTTAATTTTGTGATGATGGTAGAAATGCCGTGGTTTCTCCCCACCACAACCTCCTGTGTCTGCATTTTCTCTCCATTTCAATCCTTTGTTTCCTTCCTCACCTTGTCTCTGTGGTCTCTCGAATCTCTTTCATCAGCCTCTCACTCTATTTCATGTGTCTTTGTTCATTGTTCTCTCTCTCTCTCTCTCTCTGTCTCCCCCTCACTTTATTACCACTGGCGTCAATTGGCTGACATACGTGTGGCTCAACCCAAATGATGTATTAGTGTTGGGTAGAGATTATCGCTAGTTAAGCTCTTCTGTGTGCTGCCTTATTATTGTCACTTCAGTGGTGTGTATGCATGTATGTGTTGGCTGTGTTCTATTGGTCTGGTGCATATACATTATTAGATTCAGGCGAGCAGAGAGCCTGCATCACATGAGCAATTGTTAAACTGTTGACTGCTATTTAGCTGATGCAGCGCCAGGCTCTTGCCAAAGAGCAACAAACAATCAGACAAACAAATAATATCCCTGAATCCCTCCAGGTTGGTATGTAAACAAAACAAACAAAAAAAAGCGAAATCAAAGTAATAAACTTTATATCAAAGAATCAAACACCTCCAACGAGATCTTTGAGATGAGAAAAGAGCGGATATTGAATCACACACATACACACATGCACGCGCTGATGTTTCCTGGCACACTCTGTTTTATTCGGGTCACAGGTTTTGTTTATGAAAAAAACTCATAGAGAGAGGAAAGGCGATGAGGGACCAGCAACAATGAAAATAAAAGGAGAGTGCAGAAAATAGTTAGAAAGAGGTGACATATTAAAACTGAAATAAAGAAAATGAGATTAAAAAAGAAAACAGTCACAGGTGAAAGTTAATACAGGGAGAGATTCAGGGTGTGAAGTTCAGCATGATGGATGGGCTAAGCAAATGTGTTCAGGACACTGTCAGTTAGTGCCAGGACAATTGCGATTCATCATACCGTAGTATTATTAATGTGAGGAGGGAGGCCTGGAGAGGGAGGGCAAGGTGGTTTATGAAATAGCTGTGTGTAGTCTTTTAGTCAGTCAGTGACCTAAATCACACAGAATGAAAAATGAGAGGAATCAGAAGGAAAGCAAGAGTGTGTGAAGGGGGGTTTCATAGATACATGGATGTGTGGAGGAGATATAAACTAAGAAGGAGTAGTAAAAGATGGAAACAGAAGGAGGAAAAAGGTTAAGATACAAGGTTGAGAATGAAAAGGAAAAATAATGTTGACAGGGAAGGAAGCAGGAAGGTTGGGGTCTAAGCAAAGAAGGAGAGGGAGGTGAGAGATGACATTTGCTGAAGCTGAAATTGGCACAAGCGATGTAAATATCTGGGCTTGTTGTTCCTTGTTTGCCTGCTTTACATTTCCTGAGCAAAAAAACTTGTAACCATGGTGGCTCACTACAGGCCTGGCAGCTCCTGCAGCCACAGCTTTCTCTCTCTGTGACTAAACACAGTATGCACCACTGGAGAGAACAAATATCAAACATGCCAAGCTGTAAAGCAGCACATAGGGGATAATTAGCTGCATTTGGATAGTAAAAGTACCCTTGACACAAAATGCACATTTAAAATTTATCACCTCGTTGTAAATGAAAGAAGAAATTAAAAGTTTTAAATAATTAAAATGCAGAAATTATTATTTAAGGCTCATTATACACAGAGATTTGTACCAGCACACAACACTAAGTATACAGATCAGAGAACTGTCATATTCCTCTGTTGTAAATATTATCATGGTCAAATAATTACATTTTCTGATTCAGGGCAGGGGAAGCACACTAAGGGGATTAGAAACAGGACAGAATCTTAATAGCATCACTTTCAGGCTTCATCTGCTCGCTGCCCGCCAGCTCAGGACCACCATTGCTGCGGGCTACTGGCGATAGTTCAGGCACAGTGTGAGCTTTTGGTCTGATATTGAAGAAAAGAAAGAAAATGTCAAATATTGCATTTGTGTACCAAAACACTCCTCCCTTATTGGCTTGAAAAATGGCTCTGTTTATAGCTATTTTGTAGCTTGCTGCTCCGTGGAGAGCAGAGGCTTTGGCAGGTTTGTTGTTTGTTGTTAGTTACAATGCGGTGACAGCTTTTCATGTGTGTGGTTTTCAAGTGTGAAATTCAATTTTATACTTGCCAAAATGGTTTGAGGTTTCTGCTAATGCAATGTTTTCTCTGAGATTACTCACAATCTGGGCAGCTGCTGCCGGGTGTGAATGTGTTAAGCCGTGTGAAATGTG
>BRZM01003872.1:0-15071 GCA_033238685.1 Lates japonicus
CTCTCTCTCTGTCTCTCTCTGTCACAAACTGTATACACACACATCAACATTGGTAAAGCCTTTCAGATTAGCCAGCCTGATTTAAACAGCATTTAAAGAGCAGTAAATAAGGGAGAGTTCCAGCTGAACAGAGTTCACATATCCCTCCATCCCCTGCAGGGTTTTGTCACCTTATCACAACCAGGTTCTCTCTGTTTGGTAATTGGAATGAAAGTTACACAACGCCCTCCATGGCATCTTTGCATTTCGGGTTGTGTAACCGTGACTGTTTGTGTGGCTTCTATCAATGTTAAACACCTTTCAACCGTGAAATCACAACTTGTTGATAACTGACACCTTCAAATTGCTCCCAGGTTTCTGCTCAGGTCTTAATGACTAACACTAAGCTAACAGAGGACATTGATATTAAAAACATCATGATTGGCTGTACAATTAGATCGGATCGGGAAAACAATAAACACATGCATATTGATGGAGGTGTAACTATATATAACAATAGAAGCTCTCAGACACCTCTTGAACTTTCTCTCCCTCACACACACACACATATGGTAACAACATCATAATATTCACACAACCCACACAAGCTCTTCAGATAAAGTGGTGTGGTGGGTTTTTTTGAGGATCTCCAGCACAGGTCCGGTTTGTTTTTGGGATTAGACCATGTTTATCCAAAAATTTCCACAGTAACTAACATCATCATATCGTTTCCTCTTTGTCTCTACCTTTATTTCAAGTATGGATAAGTCATTTCACATGTTAAGACTAAATATTTTTTTGATATTCATGTGTGATTTCTTCATTTACTACTTCCTAACCCCCACTAACATCTTAACCCTAACCTGAACCAAAACTGCATTAAATGACAAGGACATTAAATGAAAGTGTGTAGATATGAAAATGTCCTGAAAGTGGCGCGCTGTTAATGAACAATCCAATGAGATCACATGAGAAGGAAAGATGTTAAATTCTCCTCTCAGCACCCATCACAATTTCACCCCAACATGTTGAAGAGTGGAGCCTTTGAATTGATTTTATTCTCATCTTATTCTCCTCTCAGATCTAATATAAATATTTGCGATAGAATTAGACTGGAAATATATTTGCTTTTAACAATGTATGTGTGTGTGCACATGAGGACTCTGTGTTGGTCATGCTTATATTAGGAAATGAACACTATGAGTCCACAAGATGCAGTTAGTTCCCTGCTAGAGAGCATTTTAGTGCCTTTCAGCTCTTTGTTTTGGTTTGCCCACAATTTTACTGCACTGCTTTACACTTGTTTCAAGTGGCAGCCAACTGTTTTTGGTTTTGTTAAAGCCAGCAAACGGTGTAAAAACGTTGCATCTAAAAAGCCTGATATTTCCTTCAGGAGCTGGTGGAGAACAAAACAGAGCTAAAAGGACTGAATGTTAGACTTATAGTCATCAGGTGGTCAGGTGGTAGAGATGACTGAGTGAATGATAACATTTCTCTGTATCAACTTTGTGTGAACAAGTTCACTATATCAACTTGGTGATAATGTGTCAGTGTTGTTTTTACAGCTTGTTTCCACTTTCCCAAGTGACCAAAAAAACCCCCAAAAAAACAAAACACTTGATGCAAGTTCATCACCGTGAGTGGTGCAGTGCTTATTTGTACAAAATCGTAAGCTGATCTATCCTCTAGTGAATGCACTTACAATCCTGAAAGTAAAGAGAAAATACACAAGTATATGAACAACAGTGTTGTGTCTCAGCCAGGTGTCTATGCAAATGTGTTACTAAAAAGCAAGTATATAACAAATCTTAATGTCGCATTAACATGTGACATTTATAGGAAACCTAAATGAAAATTATATTTATTCTACTCACACTGCTGATTTCCATAATGCAACTCAAAGGCAGTGGTTGATTGCTGACATTAAATAGGGAACATGTAAATAAAGTTTACACAGGGGGACAGGAATACTGTCTTGATGGATAATGATGCTGCATGTATCTGAATGCCTCATTATCATGAGTTTGCATTAATTCAGTACTTGAACGCCTCTTTATTTCGATCCATCACTTTCTCTGTCTGTGCCCCCTCACTCTCTCACATCTATCACATCTTTTCTCCACACACAGCCCCCCCCCCCCCCTCCCTATCTTCATGTTTTCTCACTGTCCCTCTCTAATCTGTAAAACCGCACATTTGGCTCGGCACAGAGAGTGATGAGAGGAAATGTCACATTCCACTGCAAGCAGCAGACCATCACCCTGGAATGTCAATTGGCCGACTAGTGTCGGGGTGGAGGGATGGAGAGATGGAGGGATGAACGGGCAGAGGAGTGGAGGATGACAGGAGAGTCCCTGTTCCATTGTGTGTTTTTTAAAGACATGGCGTTTTTTGATGATTATTCTAATCCCACCAAGGACCTCTCAGCCCGAACTGGGTGCCTTATCTCCCCTCTGCAGTCATTCTCTCATTAAAACACAATCACAGGCCACCAACTCTAATAAACCTTCAACTTCCTCTTTGAAAAAGGACAGGGAGGGGGGTAAAAATGCAGATTACAGTAGGTCTGTCTGCCAGTCCCTCTGTATGTGACATGGGGAACAGGAATGCTGCTTCTAATCACTTCTAGTGCCACAAGGCCATTTAAAAATCACTGGATTGGGTGATTTTCTTTTTAAAAATCCACAGCGAAAAAGGTCACTCTTTAATAAAGGCTATGGGGATTATAGAGTGCCTAGTGTGATGTAGGCTGTATGTACCTTGATTGTTTTTGGTTGCCTTAGAGAAGTGACTTGGAACACACTTCTGAAGTCACTGCTCTTGGGGCAAGTTGTCCAAAGTTAACATCAATCCAAACACTTTGGAGCAAGGCTGCAGGCGTCCGTGCTACAGCCTGCAATCCTTTTTGACTACCATATCCCACCCTCTCTCTCTCTCTCTCTGTGATACACACACACATGCACACACATACAAACACACACTCCAGACAGGGCTTTAAACCCTCTTTAATCATGAGCTCAAGTGAATATCTCAACCCCTGCAGCTTGGCTTAAATTCAAACATGGTGCAGTGAAGTGGGCCAGTTTGTCGCCTGTCTAACAACTTCAACATTTAGGTATACACTGTGCATGTATGTCCAGGGACTGGACAATAAAGCAAATGTACTGACACTGTGAATCTCTAACAGATCTAAATTTACTCTCATTGCAGTTTTCAATAAAATATCAGTCTGCCCATATAATGAAGCAGAGAATAGCTCAACTAATGACATCTCCCCAGACATTAAACCAAATCCAGTCGGCTCCAAATCCAGTCAAGCAGTGCATAATTTTAAACTTGTCATATTGTAGCTAATCCATATAAACAAAAGTGAGCTCACATAGGAAAAGAAATGTAATTTACTGATGTACTTATCATGGGAATTATTGTTGCTAAGATAAATCCAGTGGTGGAAGATTTATTCAAATCCTTCACTTGAGTAAAAGTGTCAATACCACAGTATGAATTTAATCTGTTATAATAAACGTCATACATTTAAAATTTTACTTAAGTCAACACCAAACATAAAAAGTAAAAGCTCTCACTATACAGAATTTTTATACAGAGTTTTATATTATTGTATACAGTATATATTACATTTGTGGCAGTTCCATTGTGCAACTTCTTACGTATTAGCTAACAAATACACAGATGAAAGTATCTGCAATATGCTCATATCAGCTCATGTATCAGCCTAGCTCTAGTAAATACATGCAGAATTGTAATTAAAAACTTTGCCTTGATAAATCACTGTCTGTAAAAAGTTTTGCTCAGAGTTGCATCTCCTCGCTGGCCAAATAATGACACGATAAACAAAGCTATTGTTCGCCAGTAGTGATGATTATGCAAATCTAAGTAATGATTCGACATAACTGCAGTATCAAGCTTTTCTTTTCTTTTTTTTTCTTTTTTTTGTCTTCACTGATGACTGTGAGAGAAGAGCGCCAAGATGATAAATTAGTACAACATCTGTATTTTGGACATCTGCTTCTTTAAAAGTTAAATCACATCACTGATGTGTAGTTTGTTTTTTTGACTGATGCTGGACCTCTGCAATGCAGCATCCAGTTTTTTCCACCAGCTTTGATTTTTGTGTCCTCCTCTCTCTCTTTTTCTCCTCTTCCTTCTGAAATCAACAAGTCCACTAATCACCTTCCCCCAATTATATCTGACTGGAAATTGCAAATCAATAAAGACTGTCTGCCACCCTTTGCAGAATACTGATGATCTAAGTGTGAATCACTTAGGAATCATTTTATAATGTCCCATTTGTCATCTCCAGTAACATGGTAATGATATTTATCTCCAGCGCAGCTCCTCTACACCTCCCCCCAATAAACTTAGCCAAGAAGGTAAAGCACATTTGGTTTAATTGCTTCAAGAAAACTATGTGGGGAATCTCGGGGCGATCCCTTCTGTTGTTTTCTAATAGTCATGTTGCCTTGTCCCCGAGGCCACAGCCTCTGTTCACATGTCAGAGATTCAGCACTATGCCCTTTGCGACCGGACACAGCTTAGAGATGTAAGGGGAGGAATTTATGGAAATAATATGCATTAAAAAAGATGAGAGAGGAGCCAAAGTCAGAGCAGGCAGCTGTCATTGGTAGTGATTCAGAGGTCTATGAGGCCTCTCACTTTGTTCCTAAATTATTCATGCAATCTGTCAATGCTGCTGTCTAGGCAGACTCCTCTCCCCATGTGTTCCATGATGACAGAAATCCTGCGCTATGTTCACTGCTATGTTCTGCAAATCCCTCACAGGAAACACACACACTGCACTCACAAAGCCCCAGCACATGCTTTTGTGTGTGTATGAGAGTACATGTGTATGTGTGTGCATGTTAGTGTATGCTCCCACTCATGTACACTGATATATATATATATATATATATATATATATATGGCTAAATACTGTATGTGCCTGAATGTGTCCGCTTGTGTTTTTTCACTAGCTTCAGAATCATTTTGAATCTCTGTTGTTACGCCTTCCAGTCTTTGTGAATGTTGTCATATGTCTATTGAAGTGTTTCCTTATGCTAAACAGAAGCACACTGAGGCATGTGAATATTCAGACACAGATGTACTCACACACACCCCATGCCCATACAAAGACACATACACACACACACATGCACACACGAAAGACAGACAGAGGCTTCCTCTCTTTCTCTCATCCCAGTAGAAGTGACACATGCAGTTCCACGTCTCTCTTTGGCAGGGGACTATAAAGACAGATATTCTACCAAATGTTGGAAGCATGTATTATTAAACACTCCCTCAATAACCTCTCGCCACTCCACCACATGATAAACTCAATATATATATATATATATATATATATATATATATATATATATATATATATAAAATCCCCACTAAACAAAAAGATACATTTCCTCCAATGAATATTCACACTGAGCACACTGCGGTCACCTGTCGCCACGTTTAGGTCTAACAAAGTATATCCAGCCCACTAACTATGCACCTGCTGTGTTTTGAGTGAGACCATACTGCTCAAACCGAGACAGACGTGGCCGTGCGTCATGGTGATCCAGGCCACTGCCACTCAGCATTAGGGCGGATTGTGTCTCATCTGTCAGGGATGACCACATGGACTTTTCCAGTCTTAAAAACTTTGCATAAACTCACGACTTTAGTAAAATAGTTTTGGCCTCAGCTTGCAGCATTTTCAGCATCCTGAACAAGCGGCAAATAAATGAGTCACAATGCTCATACTAAGTGCCTATTTAACAGAATGGGGGGACTGTTTGTTTCTATAGATGCTGACGTCAAGTGTTTGTGCAGGAGCCTCAGGGAGGCTCAGGGAGGATATAGGCTGAATACAGATGCAGAGACAGACATTAATACATTAGCATGCACGCACACACACACACCCCTTTATATATTGTCCCTGAATACACAGGATGTCTGTGTCCAACAGTGATCTAATTAAGAAATGCCCACTGAGCAGATTATCAATGTAACGGTAACCAAGGCCAACTGCTTCGCTTCCATGACAACCAAACATCAAAATCGGAGAAAGTCCCTGTGCACAGTGATGCTGAGATGCTTCATATCAAAGAGGTTAGTCACTGTGCTGATGGTGCCCATATTTCATGTTTCAGGAAAACACTCTTTATGTCTTTCTTTCATCCACATCACATCTAACTTTTCACTTCTCCCTGCTGCTGTATATTGTTCCTTTGTTACAGGACTTACTGTAACGTTAAGACCCCAAGGCTCAACAGTAAATATGATCTCATCCACAGCTTTGGCTTCTGCTATTTCCATTCAGACGCCTCCTTATCTTCCACCGACACCTTTGCTTTGCAACAAACTTAGATTCCATACTCACCTGAGGTGAGGTGCGCTCTCCTGTGAGAACGCCATGATGACTTGCCGCCAGGAAAATTATGACCACCAGGTGATGAGATGAAATGGACTGATATGACTGTATTTACTGAAATGTGCATATTTGTCAAACGGAACTGCCCTCTGAATCACTCTGTCCTCTTATCTCGTTCTCCTCCCCGAATCCCTCCTCTGCCACTTCTTCTGCTTCTTCTTCACTTTCCCTCAGCTACTTATTTCCTTCTTTCATCATCTTTATCGCGATCATTATCCCCTCCACTGTCTTGGAACTTGTTGTAGATATGATCTGTCACACTGTTTTTCATTATTCAGATGGTCATTATTCAAAAGTTATCTCTCCTGTATGTCTCCTAGCATCCTGTCATCTCTTCCTTTAAACAGAAATATCCATATTTTGCCTTCTCTTCAATATGCTAAACTTTGAGAGTCTGGTTCGACTTGTTCTGCCTCCATTACGTCACAGGAGTCAAAAGCTCATGTTACCAGACCCAACAAATGCTTTTGAATACAACACAGCTAGCACATGTACACTGACTTGTCATCTGTTGGTTTAACCCCTTGACATACAGGTTTCCCCCTTTTTTTCCCTTGAGGCAGTAAGAGAGCTTTTTTTGACCACAGGCTGCAGAGCAAGTTGTAAACACAACGCTGACAGAACCTTACAGAGCTGTTAGGGCTAACTCATTAGCAAACATTTGGTATTTTACACATTTAGCAGACACAGAGCAATACATTAGCATTAGACTGAACTTTCTGGTGACTTTCAAGGTTGGAAAAATAATCTAAATAATAATAAATCTGATTCAGGTTGTTCCCACTCTTCACTGAAGGCACATCATGTTTACACTGAGTGAAATATTTGAAATATTTTCTAGTTTTCTAGCTATAGTACACCTCCATCGTGTGAAAATATTCAAGGGGTCTTGTGCATCATTTCCACAGAAATCGACCTGACATATTCGGTATCTTTGGAAACTTAAGGTTCTGCACCAGAATTCAAAATAAGCGTCTGTGGGTTTGAAAAATGTTTGGCTGCAGGGCATGCGTTTGCAACGACTCACCCACTAGTGGGTCAGTGAGGTTTGTGCAGATTGAGGAACTTGAGAGTCGCAGTTTGAGGAATGCAAAGAGATAAATCATAAATCAATGAAACAAAGACAGAAGAAATAAAACAGTTATATGACATTGGTGACTACTTTCTGGGGATCAAAGTGGTGCTAAATTTCATCTGGCTGCAGGCGAAGCCAACCATTTTTTTTGGTCGCGAAAACGTAGGCATTTGTCTGGCCTGCATGCAGCTGAGCTTGGACAAACATGAAAACACACCTTCAAACATCTATCATTCACACAACACAGCATACAGATGGAGAATCAAGAGTGCACTCAGTCACATACACACTATCATTGCTGTGTTTTTGGGCATGGCCTGCCATTATTACATTTACCTCTTTCTATCTCTCTGTCCTTCAGGTATTTAAATATATAAAAACAAGCAGCACACCATGCACAAAGACCACTTTATACAACTTTGAGGACCATAGGAAAAGGAGCCCCACAGCCAGGTGTGTGTCTCAGCAGGCGGTAACTCTCCGAATCAGTGAGCCAGTTGCATGACATCATGTCTCCTGCAGCGCCCCCCCTCCTACCCTCCCCGCTTCCTGTTTCTCCTGTCCTTCATCTCCCAGCAGGCAATCCCGATCTGCTTCATTTATTTTTTTTCCTACAAGGAATCACCAGAATATAAAAGGGCACCCATGTTTTGTTTTTTTCCCTCCTCTAACCCAATCAATCTGTGCCAGTGTTGCCTCATATATTTACTTCGTAGAGGGGCAAAGGAGCCAATCCATCTTATTTGACATCTTAAACCGTCAGTCATGCAGCACAGAAGGTCAGATTCTTTTGTTCGTCTCATGAATCGTAAGTTCAAAGCTTGAATCATCAAGTGTCTTCTTCAGGGGGAAAAGTAGGAGCTTACAGAGGAAGAAAAGAAGGAGTTTTGTTGCCTAATCCTGCAAACACAATGCTGCTTTCTGGGTCGAGTGTCTTTGTCTTTTATGTTTTTTTTTTCTCTTTTTTTCTTTATATCAAGGTATTTATGATGTGTCCCATGGTGCTTACAGAGGCAGGTGGCCGATATGTTTACCTTGGCTCTCAGGGGCACTGTCACACAAGAGCATACTCACGGGTTTATCATCGTGTTGACACTCGAGGGGATTATACAAAGACAGAAACAAGCAAGGTTTGTCAGCCTCAGACCCACAGGAGAACACACAAACACCACACATACTGACACACACACCCTGAAAAACTCTTAATCCTCCAAAGAAGAGGGGCATTGAGCACTGCAGAAAACACACACACACTCTTTCTCTCTCTCTCTCTCTCTCACACACACACACGTATGCACAGATTTGGCAACTTGAGCTCTTTCCCACTATCTTCCTCTCCTCTTCACTCTGCTTCAATTCACCACACTTATATCTGCGGGAATTAGCTCCCTGCGTGTTGTCTTTCAGGCTGGGCAAGGTAAACAAAATGCTTTTCACTTCAAAGACAAAGTTTCCCATTTTCCTAATTGATAATCTTGCTTTTGACGTTGAGGTTTGCCAGGTTGGGTTTTGTTCCTATGACAACAGAGCTGCATTATTCCTCTGATGCTCTCTGGGACTCTCGCTGTTGTTCTATATTGCACAGAGAGCAGGCTGGTCTATTTTCGTGGAGACCCGGGTGAGTTGTTCCATAATTACGGAGGATAATTATTAAAGATTCACACATGTGCACACACTCAGTTGTGTTAATATGCTTTTCAGGACTTAAACTGAGGCCGTTCTCTCTGTTGCATTCCTCACCTTGACCCTCACCTAACGTAAATTCAAGCTTTAATCCCTAAACCTAAATTCTAACTCCAAACTAGTCAAAATATCCTCTCAGCGAAGGATTTTCTTCATATTTCTATCCCTGTGAGGAAATTTGGTCCTCTTAACAGCAGACATACCAGAAGACACACACATCCAAACACACACACACAGCCACAGCCGGTTCCCCCCTTTGCGATAACTCCTACAAAACGCCTGTCATCCTTACTCAGTCATACACAAGCAGGGAGTCAGCGCAAGCCGATGGATCAATTTAGTACAGAAAAGCTGTGGCATTCTTCAAATGTAATGGGCTTTGATGTAGACGCTGAGCTGCATTACAGAACCCCGCTGAAGCCAGTGAAACCTCTTTTCATCTGCCTGCTTCCGATGCAGAGGACGTTGGCATGAAACGTGCCTCGCTTCTGCTACGCTGTTTTTTTCCCCCCTTCTTCTTGTTCACAAAGGAGTGCAGCTCATGCACTCACATATCTTCTTTTACTTTCACTAATTTCTGTTCTTTTTCAGCTGCAGGGGAAATAACCACTTCCTCTCAGCTTGTTTCATGATTGTCTCACTCTGCCCGCCAGAATCTCACTCCTGACCCAATCTGTGACACTAACATGATCGCAGGAAGCCTGTATAAAATGGAAATGCCATATTCTTATGAGATTTCCTCTTGTTTGTGGAGTATGATTCCATTTGTGCAACATGCCATTATCCTTCCACAGCTACAGACTGCCCCCTGGTGGACACTTTGCTCATAGCATGTGTTTGCATAACTGCTTTGGAGTGTAGACAGATTTGTTCACATTTTTTTCTTGTGCTGTTGCAAGAATCACACTCTGCAGTGGCTTCCTCACAGATTACAGATTGGTCAAACTGCATGAAAAGTGGTAACTGCTTGAATCTCAACAACATAAGTGATAATGTGTCAGATGTGCCCCAAGATAGAGGAACATAACAATAAAAATAGTTAACTTGGCTTTGTGACAATCAAAGTCTTTTGAATCTAAAAATATCATCCAATTGCATATTCACTAGGAATACCCATTCTATCCATTCTAATTTTAATTTCTATCCACAAGAGCAAACCCAAGGCGTCTTTCACTCTGCTGCAGCTGCTGCACTTCGCAGTTCTCTCAGCAATTATAACTGTCTCCATGCCAAAGTGTCTTTCCATCAGTATGTGAGGCATGTTTCACTCCCATCATCCCTCCTCTGTACCAATTTCTGTCATGCTGTGAATTGCAATAGATCCCCACCACTTTCATCTTAGCCTGTAATGTCACCTTAATGACCAAAAAATTGGCAGCATGACATCGGAATCACTCACACACAAAACAGGCACATTAAATGAAGATAATGCAGGATTTGCTTTGAAAAGCTTTATTTATAATAACATTTAAAAAGTCATCCGGGGGGCAAGCAAATAAACAATAATCAGATCAAGATAATTTACTGCTCTTGGCCTTGGAGGCAGAGGAATGGATACAAATAAAACAGATAGAAATCGCTTACGTTTTCAGTGGGTTTAAATATACTAACATGGACGTATTTGTGCAGGAGAATAACAGACCTGTCTGTAGTTTCCACGCAGCCCACAGACCACTGACCATCAGACCACATTGGCCAACATTTCCTGCAAAGCTGCAGCACACAGCAGAAAGCAACATAGCAACTATCATGGTTTTCACAGCCTTACTGAAGTACACTCATTCTCACAGGGAATCGCGGCCAAGAACAGGTCACTTCTTACCCTCCGTGTTCTGTATTAGAGACAATGTGGATTCAGTGCAAAGTGTTTTAACTGTGTTGGAGGACATTTTCTGATAGCTAATTATACTGCAACTGTGGTTAATGGACGCCTGCCAGGGTATAAAAGGGGCAAAAGCTGCAGTCTAAATGAGATGAAGGCTCATGACTGCACTGCAATGCATTAAAAGTTGAACCTATTAAAGGATTATAGGCAAATTTAAGTCTAAGTTGACAAAAACCGGGGGGGGGGGGGGGGTGAAATACTTGATGCAGAGATTGGGTTCTGTTTTAAACAAAGTAAACTATTATCAAACCTGTTGCTGTGATCCAACGTATATCACCATTTCATTCAATAACAGGTGCAGTATCCTTAAGTAATATAAACGTGATAAGTGATAACACAGAAATATGCATTATGCATCTTGAAAAACAAGAGGATAATGTATGAGAAGCTGCAGCTGAGCATCAGGAAAAACACATCAAATAATTTCACTGTGCAAAAAATATGGTTTTCTCTGACAGAAGTGGGACAAGGGAGTGAAATTCATCTCAGTGGCCTGTGACTTGTAGTTATGTATTGCTGTCCTGCATTTACCACAAAGGATTATGAGGTTGATCAATCTAAAATTCTGTAAGAATTTCAATCCCTTTTTGATTTGAGTAAGCTTTAATCATATCTGGTAGCAGGAAACTGACCTTTATAATGCACGCCATTTATCAGTGAAATCAACAGCTTTGGAGCCATGTTGTGGTAACTGGCACATTAAAGACTCTGATCTTCTTCCCAGATGGCTTCAAAAAACTTCAAAATCGATCAACAAAGTAAAGAAATCGTAAAAACAGTGTCTCTGGCCGTCAAATAAATGTTTGAGATTAGCCTCTTATTCAGCTTACCACTGGTGCCCCAGTCTATCCATTACTTTGTCCTTCAGTGGGACATTTTTGTGCGTATCAAGCCTTGTGATTACATCATTTTTTCAAAACTCTATATACAAACTGTACTGTATCTCAAAGTGTGTGTTTTGGACTAATTCTGACTGTTTAAAGTGATATGTTGGCCATGAAAAGATGGTAGTTCACTATCCACCATACAAAAGGCATGAGGGTCAAAGCCTAAATTCAGAGTCTGTGATGCTAACTAACTAACCAGCTAACTATCCCTGTAAAACACATAACATAGAAATATCTATGGCACACTTATAATTTATCAAAGTAAAAAAAAAAAAAACACAAGCTCTCGTTTCACCCAGGTATTTGTTAGTAAATTACGTAATGTAATATTGCAGCTTTAACATTCTAAGGAATGTAGCACTATATCAACAAAAATCAATGGCAAAAATCACACAGTCCATCCTCTATGCTGTGTTGACACTCTAAGACTTGTAGGTCTCCAGGTGAGTTGGCCCAGGCACTCAGAGGCACCATGACTGGTGTTAGAGGGGCCAAACAGGCAGGGAGACAGTAGGGGCCAGAGGTAAGTGTTGTTGCCTACACAGAGGCACCGCAGGGGGACTCAGCTCAAGTACAGGTGTCCCTACACAAGAGATGTTAAATGCTGTGTCTTGCACCTTGAGGGAGCAGACATGACAGTAGCTGTTATCAGTGCTGACACCATGCCATAGCTAATAAACCAAAAGCAAAAATCAGCTCATAAAGATGATGACTGACAAAAATGACTCCTTCTTTACAGCTGACACACATACATACAGTCCTGCATCTATACCTCACCATCAACACACATAATCACACAGGTTCATACTGTAAACCAAAGCTGAATTGCCTATTCACTGACCCCATCTCCTCATTTTCCACCAGATGATGACAAACAGCATCCAGTGACAGTGGCGTTCATTCATTAAAAAACACATCCTCTATTTTTGCTGTCACTCCAAGTGAGACTATAAATTATTATTGCAATATTTACCAATACTAAATAGGGCTCTTTTAAGATTACTGAATAACATAAAGTGAGCCACAGTCAATTGCTGTCAAGGCCAATAGATGCAACTTAAATGTAAGCATTACATAGTGCCCTCCAGTAAACAACAATCACTCAGAATGATAACCTGCACATGAAGTTTAATCCTCTGACGTGCATAGTCCTGAAAAACTCCCTACAAACTGTTATGTTATTGTCTATCCCCACACCAAACTATGTACTATGTTAATGGAAAGAGTCTGATTTGAATAGGCAACACATGACAGTATAGTATACTGTACTAACTTGGCTGATGCTGCATGTTCTTCATGTTTGTAATAATTGGAGAAAGAAACAGTGACACCTAGTGTTGGTTTACAGAAGTATTACTTAGAAAATGAATGGATTTTGTTTATCCACAAATAATAATTAACCACTTTTGATGACCTTAAATAATAAGTATCTTTGGTCAACCCTGCAATTCTTACTGGTAGAGCAAGTACAGTGTGTATTCAGAAACTATTCTGGAACCTTGAATTCCCATGGAAAAAAATTATAACAAAGATAACATATGCAAACAGTGAAAATCCAACCCTGCACAACTGCTCTGTGTTTTGTAATAAAATCACTCACTTTTGGCCTTGAGCTGTGACTTGTGTCTCTCTATGATAAAGAGTAGTCCAAAAAACCCAACCCCCAAACTCTGTGGTGTGAGTGCATTCATTGGTTTCACTCCATTTGTCTGTGTGTGTGTAATATTTGACTCTCAGCTAGTTGTGGCCACAGTACCACTGTGTTGTGAGGTCTAGCTCTGAGAGAAGTACTCAAGAACGAGGCGAAGGTGTCCCAGGCGGTCTTTGAGTGAGGACAGGGACAGGACAGTGGTCTGATAGGCAGGATCCAGCTGGAGGACAGACAGCAGCCACCAGCACCAGGCCGGACCGTTGGACGAGGCCTACAAGACCGTTAAAAAGGATTAGAACAGAAACATATGACCATATTTACGCCAGCAGCTCTTTATGCAGAAATTACTTGACAGTACTGCTCTCCATTTTTCAAGCACACTGCAATGTTTTCAATTTTTTAATTGTGTTTTTCCCAACTTCCATCTAGCAAGTGATTTCCATTCATTTCATTGAAAGCTTGCAGCTTGCGCAGATCCTATCGCTGTGAACATAATGTCTGTTTTTATTAGCGTCAAAGTTAATGTTACCACTGTGCCGTGATGGAGCTCTGAGTACAGTTTGATTGGAAAAGTCTGCACCACATTACCACAAAACAATAACTCAACTTTGACAAAAATAAAGAAAAGAATGACCAATCTAAAAACAGTTTGAAATCCCTGCAAATTCATTTCCATTCCAAACTGAAAGTAATGGAAAAGTGGCTGGGGTGAAACGGGTGAAACAAAATTATTATGATTTAAAAAACAATGTTGGGCTTTGGTTTCCAGTAATGTGTAGTATATATGATTTGTACCACATGGGCTAAAACATGTCACTACTTTTGTTTAATGACTGTAAGTAGTTAAAAAAAACACCTGAATAAATCAGTAAATAAATCAATATTAATACTGATGAATAATAGAAAACCAAATAAATTATCCCTATTTTTTAAGGTTACCGTAGATAGTAAGGAAATCATTTCTGCAGTTGACAACATCACTGACTAATATGCAACATTCATACGTACAACAGTGGACAACAAATGGGATGTTATAGAAGGGTTACAGAGCTATTGTCACAATTATGTTGCGGCCCCAACCTGAATGTTTTCCTCCTTATCTGGCATGGTGCCATACTGTCTGTTGATCTGCTCACGAATGCGGCTGCCTAGGCGCTGGTACCAGTCCTGAGCCTGCTGGTACACACTGTCATGTAGGTGCTGCAAAAGCTCCAACTCACTACCATCAACCTGAGTAAGAGAGGACACAGAGATGTAGAGAAAGATAAGAGAGAGAGAAAGAGAGGGAGGAGAGGTCTAGTAACCAAGTTGTCTAGCAGTAACATTTTCTGTGTGTGTGCATCTTTTTTAAGTGTTGGTATAGTTTATGATTTCAAGATGCTGACCTTGAGGTCCTCCAGGTACTCTATATCAGCAGTGTGGTAGCCATCTCTCTGACTTCTCTTTAGCACCCTGAATCTGCTGCC
>BRZM01003874.1:0-47053 GCA_033238685.1 Lates japonicus
GCAAAACAAATGTTAAATGTATCTGCACCGGTTGCACACACACACACACACACACACGCATACACACACACGCACACGCATACACACACACACACACACACAAACACACATGCACAACTCACTAATTCAGCTAATTAAAATGATGAGGATAATAAGGTCACAAGATGACATTTCAAACTGCTGCATGACATACGTATGCCATCCTAACAACAGGCTCAATATCACTCGAAAACTTATTGGAATAAAAAAGGTCTATTTGTTTGTTTGTTTACTTTACCACAGCTGACTGGCTGCAGTGTGACGAACTGGTCTTATCTGAAGCAGAACCAGGCATCACGCCAACAGCTGTTATAGGTCAAATACTCAAACATCACCTCATTGCAAGCTGCAGGCATGTGCATGGAAAAGCTGGATGCGAGTGAACAAAATTAGGGAATGTTAAGATAGTACAATCTTCCCTGCGTTGAGTAACTGAGCAAACAAACAGACACAGTCATGTAAAAATGTACGGTTGAGAGGATGCATATTTTTATTTCATCCATCCTGCATAGGGTATGGCCCTGATCTATATTACTGAAAAACAACTGCACATATATCACACTGTAATGAGTGTTTGGGATCTTTTCCGAACAGCACAAAGCATCTTTATTGTTGTCATTTTCTTTTTCATCACAGAGTTATGCCGGGTCATACACCAAAGAGCCAGTTAACCCTGTCTAAATGATGAGATATCGTATTTGTGGAAAAGCGGGCCATAATGAATAGGAAGAGACAGAAAACACAGAAAAACAAACAAGTTTCATATTAAAAAAAAAAAAAGGAAAACAGTTGCCTAGAAACAACCTCTGCTAAACCTGACTCCCCTACCACCACCACCCCACAACACACACACACACACACATGCACACATACACAGAGCTATGCCGCACCATGGGAGATAAGATCAGATGCAACAAGAAAAGTTAGGGTTATTTCTCGCTGTTCCTAAGCAACAAGTTTTCTGTTTTCCTGCCTTTGCCATATCTCTGTCGGCTCCACTGGAGATTAATAGTCATAGATAGAAATTAAGTTGACCACAAAACTTCAGCAGTTTAATAGAAGTTGCTTTTATATTTTATAACGGAGTTTAAATTGGCTTCGCCTGGGCTGGATGGCAGGAGAGTGAGAGAATTTTTTTCTTCTTTCATTTCAACATAACTATGCTTTTGTGACATATTCTACATTTTCTTGGTTACATTAGAGAAGCACATTATTTGATTTGATGAGTACTTGTATACAGATCATTCATTTGATATTAAATGGGAAGGTATTTGTTGTAAGGTTGTTGAAACTGACTTTGAACCAATGCGACAATAATGAGTGCAAGCTACATCAACAAATTCAATACATTTAATAAATTGTTAACACACATTTTAAATGTTATATGTGTGGTAATGTCAATTAAAGATATGCTGTGGGAGGAGCCTACACATGCTTGCTAGCATTTCCCTGCGTCTTGAGAGGTGAATGCATCATCTTGTGATTACTATCGAGGTATGCATATTGCACTTCAATCAGGATCAAGCTGTAAAGGACCACTGATCTGAAGACTTACACATACTCCACACCACATTCCTGCATATTTTAAAACATGTAACAAAAGGAGTGTAATGAAAACAGATGGCAACCTATATTTGCATTGGCAGAGAATCTTTTACATTTAACCCTCACACTCTGAGGGGCTTTGGTTGGCAAGGCAACAGATTCTGCAGTCTGTTTCCCATGACTGAATCTCAATAGTCCAGATCAGCTTCCTTATCCCTCCATCTTCCATGAGAGAACACAAGTAGGACCAGGCACACACTGAAACCCTCAGTGTTATGCTGACAGGTGGCTGGCAGCCCGCTAACTACATCCTACACCCATACCTCTTGAAATCCATTCCCAGGGCTCAATTTATTAGCTACAGTTGTAGCTGCCACTGCTGAACCTGCTGGTAACCATCTGAGCCTCAAATAAATAAAATCTTTGATTTGAGATTAGTCAGAAACCTCACCCTACTTTCAAAGTGTTAAACAAACACATTAAAATTCCAAAGATGTTGTTTCCGAAACCCTTATTTGAAATAAACATTGGAGTGAAAATACATTTACTGCGAAGTTGTTTTACACAAGAAATGTTTGAAAGTGCCATCATATATCATAGGTGATTCTGATTTTTTCAGATAAGGCAAGGATTAGATTAAGTATTTATTTATGGCTTGGGGAAATGCTCTTACTTAAAACTAGAGTGGATTACCTGAAAAATGTATTGTTTTAAAGCTGAGAAGTGTTTAATAAGCTCATGAAAAAATTATGTTTTTGGAGATACATGTTTCCACAGTACTGTGACATTATGCATTTATTGCACTGCCAATGTAACCCAAACTTCAGAAATGTCACAGAAATTAAAATTTTAATTCAGCCTAAGACACTGTGTAATGTATTGATATCATAGGAAGATATCAGATCAGTTCAGATCAGCCCTATTTGCCTTACCCACAGTAGGTGGTGGACATAACCATCAGCTTTTCACAAACAGGATAGAAAATTTAAAAAAAAATGAAACTGCTAGGTCTTTTCTTGGGGTAATTATTGGACCAAACAGGTTAGAAAAGTCAAACTAGCAACAAAATGTTCTAAAGATTTGCTTGGTTGTGATGGCAGCGCCATAGAAGAACATAAGTCACTGAAGAACTTTGTGAATCTGTGCTACATGGCAGAATGGCAATAATAAAAGACACTCAGCAACAGCCTGCCTGGAGTTGGCACAAAGACAGTAAAAAAAACTCTTAAGCGGCAGACAAAAGATTTTGTGGTCTGATGAGACAAGAACTGAACTCTCAGCTGTAATTGAAAGTGCTATGTCTGGAAGAAAGCAGGCACAGCTCATTAACCATTTAACATGATCCCCGCTGAGAGGCAATGAGGTGGCAGCATCGTGCTGGGAAGGAGCTGGTGTTGAACGGCAGGGACTGGGACACTGAATAAGAGGTTAAAAAACAAAAAACAAATGGAATATGAGAAAAATCTTAAGGAGAATCTGATTTGGAGGGGAAAAGATTTTATTGGTGCTGCATTTTGTTGTCTGACAGGACTTGATCCTGTGAACAGCCAACTCAATGTAGCATTAATGAATTTCATAGTTCCATTGTTACTGTGTGATAGCTCAGCTTTCCTGTTGATTGTTGTAGCCTACCAAAATGCCAGGTCAGTGGTATAGTCCTTTAAACGACCAAACTAGGGCCCTGACTTAAAGGAACAATTCAGCAATTTTAGAAACATTATTATTCGTTATGTTAGGAGGTGATTGGCTTAGCTTAGCATAAAGACTGGATACAGGTATGAACAGCTAGCCTGACTCTCTCAAAGTAAAAAAAAAAATACTGCCTATTAACACAGCTAAAAATCATCAATTAGCAGATATTAGCTTGTTTAGTTCATGCACAAAACCCAAGATGCAAAAACAACAAGTTGAGATTGGTGAGTTATGCAGTACTGAACTTCTTCCTGGCCACCACTCACCAGTTGCAGTGAGTTCCCATCCACACAAGAGTTCCAGATTTCTGAATGGATTCATGAAATGAAATGTGGCATGTTGATTAGAAAATGTTAAAGGTGTTGAAAGCCATTTTGCAGAAGTTGTGAGAAAGCCAAGTGAGTTGTTTCCTCCCTGCTTCCACTTATAATGCTAAGCTAGGCTAATGGCGTCCTATAGCTCTGTCATTACCAGACAAATATTAGAGTGGTATTGATCCTTTTGTCTAACTCTTAGCAAGAAATTGAACAGCTTCTTTTTTCACAATGTTCAACACTTTTTTGGAAAACCTTGAAATTTAGTGAAAATGCAGTATTGGTTTTAGGGAAGTGTGGCTTTTGACATGGGTGTAATAGTGTTTGGGGGTTAGTGATGCTGATCTGTTTGAATTTCAGGAAATGTCCATGACAAATAGAAAAGTCAAGATGCTTGAATACTTCAGGAGGTACTCTGCTTGGACCTGAGTGACAGGAATGGCATTTCTAGAAGGCCATGGTGAAACAGATAACATTTCACAATGGCCATAGCCACTTTTTAACTATTATGTAATGACTCAGACCCATGTGACAGGACAGTAATGTCAAATACACACCTTTTTAAGATTTTACCAAAGTATTTTCCTTTTCTTTACCAACATAAAAGGTTCTTGTTCCTGATCCTGATGAGGTTTTTGGCATTATTTCAAGCAGGCACCAACACTGCACAACACTTTTGGAACAAGCTGAAAGAGTGAGGTTTCACTCTCATTATTATGGAGAAAAAACTTTTGCCTTGATTTTCATTATTAGCTTTGGCAAAGGTGAAGGCAGGCTTGACACTAATTTTGGATCTCACCTGTTTGGCAGATCAGTCTATGCGCTCCACGGTCCACAGGCTCCACACGCTCCACACACTCTGCTACAGCTTGTTATAGAAAATTGACTTCAAGGAACGGAGGCTGCATCCATTTCCTAAAAGTCAATGAACAGATAAACATGGCTATTCAACAAAGGTTCTCTGAAGAGCTACAGTATTAGTGGTTCAAAAAGAGAAAGAGGGCATGAGTCATGTCAGATAAACAATGGAGAAAGTGCCTCAGTTGGAAATGTACTTGTTAGGATTCATGTCATTTTAGACTATTAAGACGCGTGATGTGCTGCTGGCTATCGCAGCACCGCACCTCTGCTCTAGATGTGCTTTCAAAAGTGGGATGAGTGTATCAGCAACATCACAAAGGGGAGAGTAATAGGCCTGTGTTCACCTGCTGCCTCACAGCAAGACTGACCTCTGAAGCCACCTTTAAAAAAGGCCTTCCTCTCCTCTTCTTTCCTGTCCATTTGTTATTTTTCCTTTGCTTTCCGCATTATAGCCCCTTGTCTTTTTTCATCTTCTCCTCTGCGTCTGTCTTTTCATCTCCCTCCCCCTTCCCTCTCTCTCTCTTTGCAGTTCACACCCTGCTGTGTTTCCTGTCTTTCCCTCAAACAAATTAGTTGATTTCTCTCTGTACTGGTTCCTCCTCACCTGCGCACAAGTCACATGTGCAAGCGCCAAAACACATGCACAGAGAATAGCTTAATTAGCCTTTGTGCAAGGAACTGCCGCCATGTCCCTGATGTTTGAGTGTGTGTGTGTGTGTGTTTCATCAGCTTATATCACTTCTGTAAGAATGTGGTACAACCCTATGATATTTTCTTATTTTTCCATCCCTTTTAAAAAAACAACTTAGATGTGATATGGATGTTTATAAGCAGTGTATGTGACATTTATCTGATTCAGTAAGCATTGTTTTTTCATTGCTTGCTTCTCCCAAGCCTGCAGACATACATAACAAAGCATTACTATGGAATTCAGACAATATAGGTGACTAATCTATAGAAGAAGACAACCTTTAGTCTTACTTAGATGAGAGATACTGACACATTGGGATAGTGGAGGAAAATAAGGCATTGCAAATTCCACCTCTCCATACCAACCTCTCTGCAAACGTCTAAGACCTTTCATTTATATCTACAGGAATTAACTGGCAAATATCAAATAACCTATGAGGCCCCTTTCAGCACACAAGAAGCCGTGACTTTATCATTTGTGGTTTAAAGGGTCTCAAGCCTTTATGCAGGAAATCTTTCCACCGTCATGGAGGACAGAAAAAGCAACAAACCCAGCAACAGTAATGTATAATAGCACCATGTAGCAGTGTTTGTACGCAGTGGTGGACTGCATAACTATGAGGGTAGCTAATTACAAACAATTTGCTGTACATTAACAAAATACACTAGTACAGTGTTTGGCTTTTTAAATCTTTTTGCTGTGTGTTGAACCAACTGAGACAAGGCAGGGATCACTTTGTGGGTCAAATGGACTAAACACCATTACCCGTGAGTTCTGGCTTATACGGCACATTATTTACACATTTTCTTTCTGCAGATTGAAAAATAACATAACCAAATTACATGCTCTAGCTGAGTAAAAGATCTGTTTTCCTTTATTCCACCTTTTGCCGTTATGGCCTCACGGTCTTCAAAAGTCTCTGATATGTAAGAGACTGAAGAAATGCATGAACCTAGTTATTCAAATGTAACACACAATCTAGTTCTCCATCCAGTGTGATCATAATAAGACAATATATCTGTTGTCACACCTTTATGTATCAGATGAGATGGCCGTTTTAGACTTGTTAACAGCTTAGGTTAGACCAATGAGGACCCCAGAAAGCTCTGGAATCGATACCACCCTGAGACATGAGTAATTACACAATTTCATGGCTATGAAGCACAACCAAGTGAGGAGGCATATTTGCTATGCTATAAATAAAATTGATTGAAGGATACTGTTTGACAGGGAGTGAACAACAGAAATACAAGCACATGCATTAAAACAGGCTCTCCACACTGTATTTCTCAAACTCTGAAATGTTTAAGAGGAGCGCTAATCAAATACATCCTCTTTCTTCTATAACTGTCCACAGCTGACATTATATTAAAGACATAGTGTAAGCAGATGGAGTTTTGATAGGTGGAGATTTCAGATAATAAGAATAGCAGACATGGTTGAAGTGAATGTGACCTTCCTGTCTTTTTTCTTCCTCAGTTTCAGTTCAACAGGCTGCATATGGGCATGACATTTCCTTGTTGTTTAGTAACAGAGAAAGAAAGTGTTTCACCCTTCTTCTGGGTTAAATATTCCCATGTTTCCCTTTTGTTACAATTTCACGACATGAAGGCATGTGTGAAATAACTTGTACTATATACAGCATATATGAACATGAGTATTTGATTAGGTTTCTTTTTATGTGTTAGTGTGCTGCTGAGGAAGCTATGGGTGGTTGTCACCATTTAAGTCCATATCCTTATTGGCTCACAGCACCTATCATTTGTATAACAGCAAGAATGAAGCGTAAATAGATCCTTTTGAATCACACATTTTAGAGCTTTCTTTCCATACTTTAGTCTGTAACAAAAAGACTTCTATAGTTTTTACTACATCAGAGAACACACAGAAAGCAGACTATGTCAGTTTTTTCTGATTGTAAATGGTTCAAGTATAATCCATTAAAGTCACAACAATGGCTTTCTGATAACATCCAAATTTGCTGGCACCTGTATCCAGCTAACTGGAGGCTGTTAAGTCTCCAACTGCTTGTGGAGTGTTAATAATATAAATAAATGGTGGTCTGTGGTGCTGGCATGGCCTGCTATTGTCTCACCACCTTGGGTCCTCCCTCCATCTCAAACACCCTCACCACGAGGTTGCCATTGTGAGCAACTTTGGGTGGGCCAAGAAAACATAATTACAAAGACAACAGGAACGCTGGAACTTTCATGTGAAAGACTATTAACAGGATAGCAAGGGCCAGGTTAATATATTTACCAAGCGCTGTAGGTTTGTTTTAAGTTACAAATAAAAGGTTCTTGCAATTGTGATTCATGTACAACTGAGAACAAATTTAATTTGAATGAGTCAGTGCATATAACAAGCCAGAGAACAGAAATGCTGTGCATGACAATCAAAGCCAGACGGTTGGTTAAGAGATTTGTCATATGCAGGCTTTTCTGACACCATTGTACCAGAGCCTTTTACCTCTGTTGACTTGCGTTTATCTTATAATAAGATTGGTAGTCACATCGTTCACAGTTACATCATGTTCCCTGTAACATTCTACCACTTGTAGCTTTTGACGGACCTGGCCAAGTGAGACAGTTCAGAAGGTTTTAACTCAGGTCTTCCCACATCAAACATAACTCTAACTTTGTGCAGTGTTTCCCGATGGAAGAGGATAACTAGAAAGTAAAACCAGCTAACAAAAAATTATGTTTATTTAAGGATGGAGATGTTAGCTTTGTTGTGTATTAATAGCAAAAAGATTTGCCTCTCCAAACTCATAGAAATGTTCAGAAACAAGGGATCATTGATTTACGTAGAGGTAGACAAAAGAAGCATCTCTTTTCTAGCTAGCGCATTGTTAATTCGATAGCTGTAGCTAGCTAATGTTAGCCCTGTGAACAGGTTAGCACTGTCTCTGAATGACATTGTAATGTTTCCAGCTGACTTACATCAATACCTCTGCTATGTCGCAATAGCTTCTAATTTCCATTATTGAGAAATAAAGCAGCTGACTGGAAAACCCATGAAATACTGTTTGAGGTGAATTTGTATGAGACACATCTCAGATTTTTTTTTTACCACAATTGGCTGCTAATGACACATATCCTGTGAGAAATAGCATAGTAGCAGATAATGTTACATGAGGCTGATCACAACATTAGCTCTACAGGTAAAGAGATGACCTGTGTTCAAAAACTTTAAACAACACACGGTTGTAAACCTAAAAGCACAGTTAGCATAAATAAATCCAATGTTGTTGTGTTTTCCTGTTGCATGAGTCAAGAGCACTGGTGCCCCTACCGTGGTTATTATATTTGCAACATTAGCATGTATGTATGTTCTTTCTCAAAAGTGCAGGCACTGGATATATGCCAGCCGATTAATGCTAAACCATATTGGCGTGTAAACAGGCAGAGCGCCACTGTTGACAAACTGTCAAAATAGGATTTATTGATCAGCCACACAGGATCATGAAAAGAGACTGTACATCTGTTTATAATTTTCTGAAAAGTATAAATACAACATTGTGATACAATTTCCAAAGCCATCAGTGTGTTCCTCTATCACCTGTCACCAATTCCCAAACTGAAACTGTAAATACATATCAAAACTCAGAGCCAGGGCAATATTAATTTATCAACCTAATAGTGTGAGCTGTCATACTTTAAAACTTAATGTTTACCCTTGCAGTTTCACTGTAAAAACCATCAACTGACTTTAGGAGAAAAAATTCTTCTTTTCACTTAATTAAAACACTTAACTTATTTTTGTTGATCTCCGCATATGTCTCAGTCACTTGTTTGTGTTTCATTGATGACATTGCTTGATACCTGTTTATGGAAACCACCAAATTATAAGAAATTATAAATATAAGACTGTTATTTCAGTCTACAACCCCATTTGGTTGCTTAGTTTATTTAAATAGACAAGCAAGACATAATAATTTAAATTTTTGTTAGCAACTGTTTGTTTCACTTCTAATGTTACAAGGAAAAAGCTCTTAAGATGTGTTGTGGTTTTGTTATGTCGGGTAAATAGTTGCTGGGACTACTGGAGTGTAAACTTCCTTAAATCCAAAAAGAGTAGGGCAGAAGTCTGATAGCTCTAGGACTGGTAAGAAAACAGTACATGGATAAAAGAATAAAACAGTTTCTACAGTTAACATTTGGCTAATAATAATGTGCTTTTTTGGACTTGCTAACACTTGTTACTACTGTAGTAGAGCTACTTTTGCCAGATATGCTAATGATTGCAGCTGATGTTGGAGCAGATAAACCACAGTTTAATCCATTCATTACCTCCTTAGCTCCATTTTTTAGTATTTAAGGCTAAATGAAAAGCAGTGGTGGGAGTAGTACTCTACTCAGCTTCTTGTACTTACAAATGCACTTGTGGGTGCTTTACTCTAGTATTTCCCCTATTCCTGCTACTTCATACTTATACTGCACTACATATCAGGGGAAAAAATATTTACATACTTTTACCCACAAAACATTGGATAAGCTAATGCACTGTAAGATTAAACCTGTGCCCCAGCTTGTTTGTGAGCCTTACAAGAAGCAGGGCCCCTTGTCACATAAAGCTGTGCCTAGTTACGGTTTTGCCGAATGACTGAACAGTCACTTCAGGGAAGGGGGGTTTAATGAATTCGGTGTAAAGTGAACAACTTTATGTTTTTGAGGAAGTTTTTATAATATCTCCACCTATACCGGCGTATATGATAACTAAACTAATAGGAGTCACTGACAGAAGTTTGAATCTGATGAGCTATGAACTTGAAACTTGAAATTCCCAAATAAAAGAGCATCCATCCATCCATGCAGTATCTATACGCCTTATTCTTGAGGGTTGCAGGGGAGCTATGATATTCCATCTACACTGGGCGAGAGTCACCTTGACAGATTGCCTGTCCATCGAGGGCTAACGATATAGATAAACACCCATTTACACTCACATCTACAGAGTCACTTATCACTTATAACGAATTAATCACTGTTAGACTGTGGGCCAACCGGGTTTGAACCTGGAACCAGAGGTGACAGAGTAACCACTGTGCCGCCAAACAAAGAGCAGCACAGTTCAAATGAGATCTAGTATTTATGGACCACGAACAATTATGAATTATACAGGGTAGGTAAAATTACACATGTGTTTAAATGCCTGAAATTAAAACTCAGAATAGGAAACAGCATCATGTCACTTTTTAACCAAACAGCAGCCATGTATCACGATCTTCCTCATCCACCTTGCAAGTGTTCTGGAGAGGGGCACTGTACATCCCCTGCCCTGTTGCTACCTTTACCTTTCATCACTTCTGTGCTTCACAATACCAGCAATCATCTGCGGTGAAGCAGGCAATGAGTCATCCACATGTTGTCTTATAAAAGGCCGTGAAAGCATTTGGTTGAGGTGTAGAAGTTAGTCCAGAGAGACTATACGAGGAGCCTAAGGGTCCTGCTTACGAATTTTCCCATTAGCTGAGGCTTGCCCTGCCATTTCCTTCTTCTGCCCCTTTGGGCTTCGTGTTGACACTGAGCAACCACTGCAGAAACAGCAGGATGTTTTTCCTGCCGCAGAGCGTAGAATTAAAAATAGGCTTATATACACAAAATATTTTCCAGTGAAAACAACAGCAAAGGAAACTGTGCAGAGCTGCAGACGCCTGCTGTTCAAAGGCAGTAAGTGGCCACAGGTGTAGAATCAAGTTGCAATCACAGTACCACCTTTTATTTGCCTCTACCAAATCTTACTGTCCTGACTACACTGCATGTTTTTACTTAGTCTTGTAACTCATAGAAAGAGGAAGTTTTGCTAGTCTTTTGCCACTTACAGGAGATGATATGACTCCAGGAGGAAAGAATAGGAGGGACATCGCTGAACAGTTTCAACAAGCATTGGTGCATCTGGTGATTGTGGAGCCAATTAACGTTCTTGTCCTCGACAATCAGCACCCCATGATTCATCTACTCCATTTATTTGTATTGCATAAACCCCAGGCTGCTGAGTTTATTTCCCGCCAAAAATATACAGCGTGCCATTTGGTCGCCTTTCTTTTTGGTTCGTCTGTTTGAGAGACACTGTTCATTGCCAGCATATTGTGTAAGGATTCATCATGCTGCTGTTGAGCAGATTTGATCGTCACACACTTGTCAAAATGCCAGGCAGTCCTGGCGATGGAGGGAACACACTTGCAAATGCACACACGAAAGATAAATGCAGGGGAGTGAGATCTAAAGGGCCAAGTAACTGAGGGATTTCATCTGTCTGTCAAACAGAGGTTTGATGGAAAGTAAAGCAAAATCAAATTAAATCATTTCTGACATTTAAAAGGTATTTTAAGAGATGTCACTGATTGCTCAGAAGCAGGAAAATCAGTAAGATTTTAGTAACTCATTTAAAATATACATTGTTTTCTGTGTAAAATAGATGGCTTTGATTGACTTGAAATTACGACACTTTTGTTTCAATAAGATTTCTCAAATTGGTAGTTATGTTGGTGTTACTGGTAGTTTGACAGACTAATATATCTCTTCCTGACTTCCTGTCAACTCGCTAATCTGTTGCACTTTACTTCAGTGGGTGGGTCATTTTGGGAACCAGTCAGTTCATACAATAATCTTTTTCAACGCTTCAATAAATAATGAAACTGATATCATTTTAATAAAGAGAAATTACAGCCTCAAACGGATACACGGATATTTATGTGTTAAGCCACAATATATTCAGATTTCCACATTTTAAGAGGTTCCTATGTGAGAGAAAATGAAATGCTACATATAGAGTCCAGGCATGCAGTATTGTATAAATAGAAAATATATTTGCTGGCATGTTTGGTTATTTCCTCGCACAGTGGTTGAATTCAATTCAACATAGTTTGCTGCGGTGGGTTACTGTGCTGTGACTGGAATGATTATGATAAGAATTCAGTAAAGGAAAGGAGGGAAGTTTAATGCATCTTAGATGTGCAAACTTTGTGTTCATGATGACTGCTTTACTGTGCACAGTCAGAGATGTGATGAATATGGCGCAAACTGTATCATGTATGAAGTTGTCCCACAATATTGCATGTAGTGTGCCACCAGAGGTCCTTCTAACTTGTAGGCTAGCATTATTTATCATATCCCCTATTATTTTCATAGGCTAATATCCGTGTTTCATCTGCTGTATGGGTCATTTTCCCAGGTGCAAGAAGCAGTTTGCATATATATCTTAGGCACAATAAATCAACGTCAGTACTCACTTTAATTTTATAACATAAAACTTTCCAAATTTTGCAAAATGCATGGAAGAAATTACTTAAGACATACATACAGACTGAAGACTAAAGATGTTCTTCAAATAGTTCCGACATTCATGATTAAGGTCTTCAATAATGACCATTAAAGTTTATTAAGCAGCCAGAACCCTTTATCTGAAAAAAAAAATGAATGGAAATTCTTAAACCATTTTTACCATTTTTAATCTTTTTAGGATTATTTGTCTACTAGTTATGTAATTTGTCATTATTTCTGTATAAATTCATCCATATTTCTGCTTTATCATGTTGATTAAATGTCTGCACTTGTGGTAAAATGTATTGAAAGTTTTAGAAGTATTGCTCCTGTTCTCTTCCGTGTACAGCCTTATGTAGAACTCCATCGGGATAGAAATGTGCACTTGGCGGCAGTCTGTTTTTCTACATTTTATGAGAGCAGTTCAACATAATTAGAGAAATAAGCTGTTGCTGGAAGCTGTGCCTTCAGATGATTTTAATTATTTTAAACAGAGATGTTGAATTCATTGCTGCACAGAGACTGAGAACATCTGCTTTATGTGTTAACTGTGCTCAAGTGACACATAAAATGAAATGACTTACCCTTTTTGTGGTTTTGCACCCTGCAGGCTATTTCTCCTAACTGTTTTACAGATGGTCCAGGTCCACTTTTTCACTTTGTACATATCATCTTGTACCGCCTTCACCCCTTCCATCTGTCTCCTCTTTTTTCTGTTTGTCGTAAGCATTTGTTCTATGTATACCACATGGCTTCGGTCTGTTGGTCTGTATATGTGATAATGCTCAAACTAATTTATCATCGAAACTCAATCAATGCTGAGCAGAGAAGCGAGCCACTCTCCTTAACTGTGTGTGCCCTGTGTTTGCTTACATTCTTGGTGCCCAGCTGCCCTAACCAGATGGGTCGCTGTCTCAGAGCCATAAAGAGGTACTGCAGCAGCAGAATGAGTCTCGTGCCAAATCCAACACACAGCATCTGATGTATTCTCTGCTCATCACACATGTACAAATACTTAGAAGGAGAGGGTGAGCTCACGTGTGCAGCACTAAGTAATATCACATTAACTGAGGCAGAAATAAATAAAAGCACTTAACACATGTTCATTTTAAGACACACATTAATATATGTCATATACTGGGTTCACTAATACTGCTGGTAAAAAAGGTTTTATGTTAGTCTTATATATATTGTAGTTTTACAGACGCTCATGCAGTCAACAGAATGTGGGCGTGCACTTGAAACAGTTGATAGTTAAGCATAATTAATTCTTTCTGCAAGACGCAGTTTACATAGTGTGGAAATAACATCCACTGTGTAAACGGCCCACCTCAGGCATGCAACATAGAAACTGGACAGAATTACTGGTCACAGCTAAGAACAACAAACAAAACTTGGTCAGAGATCCAGGTGCTGCTACACCAGTAGCGGCTAATGTAGCCTTGAGCCACTATCTCAATCAGAGAAGAGGCTGGGCTGCAGAGGTTCAGTAAGCTCACTTTTTCTAGCCCACACATTCTCTTTTTTTTCTGACTGGTGACATTACTTAAGGACGGTATTAGATTACATGCAAAATGCTTTATCAAGACCAGACTTAATGTGACATTGTGCTCCCTTTTAAAACTGAGGCCCAGCTGTGACATAGGATGAAGAAGAAGAACAAGAAATTCATTAAACTGCAGAATTAGTGAACCCAGAATTTCTTTTAGCTGGTCAATCAGTTGTTCTTGGAGTTTATTTCATTGGCTTATATAAATCTAAAAGGATATATCTGACAGGGAATAGTCATTTGTGGCATTACATCAACAGTTACTTTAAGTTTTCAGTTCTGTTTCTCAGAGAAGAATTCAACCACCAACACTGACTATAAGTAACAAGAACCAAAATCAATAGGTTCTTCAATTTACTGTAATCTGTGATGGGATCAATTTTTGCCCAAGGCCCACAATAATGACAGCCAAAGACCATCCAGCGGTGAACGCACTAAATGAAGCGATTGCTGCCGAAATGTGTGGTGGACTTACCATTTCGCCTATTGTTCCTCGTGTCCTGTTTTTAGGCTGCTCTTTGTTCCTGAATATGACATAGCTGAGAAAAATAACTGCTGTTTGACTTTACAGATCACGTGGTTGTCCTCAAATTTCTTTCTTGGTTTTCATATTTCCGCCAGAAAGTCAGATGATGACGCGTATGGAAGTCATTCACTTTAAGGTACTAAAGTCACAGTGCTGCTTATTGAGTCAATGTGTATTTTTAGATGTGGAACAACCAGAGATCATAGCAACACTGCTCAGCTGTGTATGTAAGTCGATGTAATACCACAAAAAACATGGAGACTGAGATTTTTATTTGAATCTACCATGTGGAGAAATGTCATGAGATATGACAAACATAATGACATCTTTAAATCAACTCTAACTTAGGAGTTAGTGACCCGCCTCATAACAGTGACATCTTTACATAAACCGGTCGGCAACAGGTTGCAGCAGGTAGAATCCAGCAAAACTACAGTCAGCAGGGAGACACGTGGAGCGGCAGAGAAGAATGACAAATCGAGGTGGCAGAAAATAGCCCACACTTTTCCCACTGTCAGATATGATTGTGATTATTTGGATCAGTGGATGGTCAGCTGGGCGGACGCGTATGGTTATGTGTGTGTGTCGAGCAGATAGGCACCGAGGTCCTGAAGATAGCCTACAGCAGAGACTTAATTGGAGCGAGAAACAGTGTATTCGGGATCCCATAGGCTGGACTGAGAGGTTGTGGGAAGAATCAGATAAGTGTGGAAGGCCTCATTATAAGCAGAAGTAATAACAAAGCCTTTAATGTCCAATTAAAACTGACAGAGTCATTACGTTGCTGTATGCATGTTCGTGTTCGTATAGAAACACATGTTCACACAGTACATGGTGGGTTTATTCTGTTTATGTGTTAGAGATGTTTTAGAGAATATTACAAGAATAAATCTGTGACACAGAAGTGCATTATTATGTAATCATTATTTCAGCCCGGTATATTGAATCATCAATTTTACACATTTATACAATCATAGGATAAAGTGATTCATACTGTGTGGCACTGAACAGTCCGATATAGACTGACCATGTGACATTGTTCTGCTGGAGTTAACTGTACCATATTATACAGTATATTGAGTCTGCTTATTATTTTCTATATAATGCGACTAGTTGTGATAAAGTTTTAATGTTTTATGGTTTTAGGGATTTAATTGTTGTCACGGTGATTTTACCGCAGTTGACATTTGTCTGTACGGGTCAGTCTGGTTATGTCTAAATGGGTTTAGACCAGGATGAATCATACCGCTGATACAAAATGCATGGTTCACTACTAATCTATAATTGACTACAATCTATTTTCTCAGAAAAAATGAATCACATTTGTATAAGTACAGCCTTTATTTAGCCCTTGTGAGTCAGTGCCACTGGCAGCAGTACTTACAGCTGAGAGTCTTGAGTGTTCGGTTTTGCAGGTCATTACCTGCAATTTGAGCCACTCTTGGTCACTACGCTTGACCGTGGGTGTACTGGTATTCTCTAGGTTTTATTCAATAATGTACAGATTTTTTGGTCACTATTGTGGTAGAAAGCGATCTTAACAGCAAAAATATAAATCATAAGGTTATCGGACAAGTGGAGTGCTTTGTTTGCAATGAAATCAGCCTCCACTTCTGCTATTTTGCGCAAATACCTTCAGTGCTCTGGATAAACACTGACTAGATGCCTTGCCACTGTACTGAAAGTCGAGAAAATCTTTAACAAAAAGGAAAATAAATAAAAGAGAGCAATGAAGTAAGATACATATTGCTTTTTCTTGAAACCAGATACTGCATGGTGTAATACTGCTGCTGTTATAGGGCAGAAGAATTGTACACATCTGCATTTGGGTTGGAAAGCAAACACTTGAGAAGGTGGCATGTACCAAGCCAAGCACATCAGCCTTTTAAAAGGAGAAATAAGAAGCATGAAAAATAATAGAGGTTAGAGCCAAACAAAAGTAACCAGCCCTCAGACTTTGTAACAAGTGTGAAAAATAAACAACAGGTTTTTTAATGATCCTGGTTACACATCGTAAATGCTCACATATATAATATGTGGAGAGTTAAGTAAACACATATGTTGGGGAAAACATAAAAACATCAAATACAAATGTTAGTAAACATTCAGTGTGGGGGATTGTAAACTTGGAATATTTAGACCATGGAGGATCATTAAGCCCAACTGGTCCAGTAAACTGGCCTTATATTCGCTGGCTGTTTTAAAACCTGTAGAATACTGACTGGTCCAAATGACTCCTACGAGATGCATATTGCTCATACTCATGACAGATCCACTTCCATGTTTAACACCTGGCAAAGACACTGTGTTGAATGCATTTTTTTGGCTTTTCAAAACAGAAACTGGTCCAGATAGAACAAAGACAAATTCATTGTCCATATTACTTTTGCATTTGTTCAGTTTTTTTTTTTTTTGTCCTTATTCACCTTGTACATCTCTTTTTGAAGCAGGCTTTTATACAGAAATGAATGGAAAGTGCTTTGTTTTGGAAGGCGCCATGAATTTGTTTACATTATTATTTTTTTACTTCCCCATTTTTCACTACATTATGTAATTTAGTAGTTTTTGTCCAGGTACGGTATATTTGGACTGCCTTATGTTGTTCTTTTAAAAAATCAAATAAATAGGACTGTCGGGCCTTCTTCACACAAGAGATGCAGCTCCAGTGAATAATAACAAGACAAACCACTTAGTTTAATTGGTAGCACTTTACTGTAGAATCTATATGTAGTAAATAAACATTCAACAAGAGGTTTATGATTCACTATAAAGAAGTTGCACCCAGCTTGTGACATTTTGTGGCGTTTATTAATGTGCAGTACTTGTCAACAATTCTAATGTCACATTTTACGTGTTACAACTGTGTTTTACAATATTGTCATTCATCATCTGTTTATACACCAGCTTCCACTGACGCAGTGCAAACAGGAGGATTTATAATAGCTGACAAAATGAATTAATTAACATTTATATCTGCTTACAACTATATTATAATGAATTAAATAATTCTAAAATTGACATAATCATAGAGAGAATGTGGGGAATCAAAAGACTGGGGATTATTCTTTGATTCATAATTAATCATTTGGTTCAGAAAATATAAGAAATATTGAAAACAACACTAGTGCAATTTTCTAAATCCTGTTACATCTTCAACTTGTTTGTTTTGTCTGACCAACAGTCCAAATCCCAGAGATATCTGTTTGATGTCATGTAAGCAAAGCAAAGCAAAAACATCCTCACAGTCTGCTAGAGGCTGGAACAAAGAAATATGATTTTGTCTGAGAAATGGCTTGAATGGTGAATCCATTATCACACAATAGTTCACTATTAATGTTCTGATCAACCTACTGTTGTTTCAGCGCATTAAAGATAAAAGGAGAATCTTTTTTTAAAAGGGGTCTAAACACCTCATTTGATGTTGCTGTCCTCAGATCAGCAGGAGGCTGTTCCAGAGTTTGAGTTCAAAAACTACAGACGGCAGCTTCAGCGCAGGTCCTTTGTCAGAGTGTTTTGGGGTTTGTTTGTTTGTTTTTTGTTTGTTTTTGGCAGCGAGCAGCAGCAGAGAGTCTGTGGATCAGAAGGGCTCTACCAGAGACACACGCCTGGTACATCAAAGTCAGTGGAATGCCTGCGAGAAGATTTATGGACAAACACTGGGATTTTAACAGACTATCCAAAACAACTTGAAGAAAGTCTAGGACTTCAGAACAGTGATGTGAGCTCTTTTGTTTGTTCCACTTAGTGCAGGCTGTGATGATTTATAGACTTTAGGAGAGCTGACAACAATGTCCTGCAGCATGGAAAAAGTTTTAAAGCAGTTGCCAGTTCAACTTAACATGATTGATTTTGGATTGTAATGAAAGTGCTTCTGCAGATCATTTATCATGCTGTGTTTATTTTTATTCTGTCCACTTTATGTACAGTAAACACGTTTTCTCCTTCATTATTACTGGTAAGTGAGTTCAGATGGTGGATGAACAACATATTGTCACTCACATCATCACTGCCTGCCACCAGGAAGTCCTATTAAGGTGCATGTGTTACACCGCGTATTACAGGGAGAGATGTACCATCTGGCAACAACAATAAGAGACAGATTCACGTGAGCGCCAAATGAAATCACAGGACGTCTCTTTCAAAAAATCAATGAGGCGTGATATGAAGCCCACATAATTTGAAGCACTTTGCAGGTGATGAAACAACAGCCTTTAAATGAGATTTTTTCGCCCCCTCGTGAACGCTCAGGAATAGTTTTGGTAAATATCAAGGTTTCACACAACCTTCATTGGCTCAGAAGTCAGAGACCCCTCATCATATGAGTGTGCCTCATTTGTGCCTTTTCTTGCTGGCAAGCGCGCTTGGATCACACTGGACTTCATCTAAAGGAAAAATACCTCTTTTTTTTACGCGCAGAGCTTGAGAGGCTGGAGAGGAGCGCACGCCGGCGATCAGTTTTGATAAGGAGAAGAGTTATACAGCCAACAAGTAGGTATATTTCATGATAGATGCACCGCGACGGAATTAATGTGGCTTTGAATGAGGACAAAAGTTATTTGGACTCGTTTGGCTTAATTATTTTATGATTTTATTGATTTTATTAAATTCCCAGCGAGTTAAAGTGATTTAATTTTGGGGGGAAATGGTAGATGTTTGATTATTAAAAGCTGATTTCCACAGCGCTCGTTTAAACTTAGAGGAGTTATAGGGTTTTGCCCACAGCGGTTGCTTAATAATCTTCATAAAATTAGTACTTCTGTGGAGGTGCTGAGACACCTTCGATAGCTGAGTTCCTAGAGAAATGTACGCGTCTTGGCTGCAACTTAAATGTCAACTCTCCATTCCTTTACTTCACGAACTGGTTCAAGAGGACGTTTTAGCTGCCGGGGTGTAAAAGCACATTTAGACTGAGGTTTGTGTCTTTATATTATTTGTAACCTCAACAAGTAGATGTATTTCGTTGATTTTGTCTGTTTGTTTTCATGTGATGTGATGTCCTCTTCATGCATCACTTTCCTGTTGACAGAGAAGCTGTGAGCTGAGGCGTCTGAGGGACATGTGGCTACTGGAGAAGCTCCGTAGAAGCCTGTGGAGAGTAGGGACCCAATCCCAGCCGACGTGAGACGACAGAGGCCATTCTGTCTCTGTTTACGCCAACGTCCTCACCCCAGACAAGATCCCTGACTTTTTCATCCCCCTAAACTCATCTGTTACCCTCCAGAAGAGTCTCTCACCTCAGAGCCCCAGCCTGCTCCACCCCTGCGACCCTCCTCCTCTGACCATGCTATCTGCAGCCAGAGTTCCCCAGAGCCTGGAGCAGCAAGAACCCTGCAGCCCTCGCCTATTTTGCCGCAACCTCCAGAAGTCAGCCAACCGTCACATCATCCAAATAGAGACCGACGAACCAAGCGGATCTGCGGACAAGGCCAGTGTCGAAGCCAACACTAACGCGGACCCCCCAGTCACAGACTGCAATGTCTCTGCTGTACGTCCCCAAGGCCCAGACTCCTACGGTTTTTCCACTCTGGTGGAGTCTCCTCACAAGACGCAAGGAGAGCCTGTCTCCACAGCGATCTCCCAGCCTGCCCACCCTCCCTGAACTCACAGAGGCGCTCCCAGGAGGAACCTACTGGCCCTGGCTGACTCCAACCCCACCGCTACTCAGCGGTGGAGAGAGTGACACCTGCCCTCAGCAGAGTCGTCCCTTTAACCCCTCTCCTGTCCTGGCTCTGCCTCTCTCCTACGCTCCATCACCCAGGAGACGCAAGCCAAGGTGAGGATTTCTGTTTCTAAGCATGTTGAAAGTTGTCAATGAATGTGTGTGTGTGGTTTTTTTTTTTTTTTTTCTTGTTTGATTACCAAGGCTCTTTTCTGTGTGTTTCTACCAGCTTCCTTTCTTTCTTTTTTTTTTTCTCTCTCTCTCTCTCTCTCCTCCAGATGTCTCTGTGCCAAGCGCCCCGGCGCCAGCCCCTCTCCACTGATGAATGCAGCCCAGCAGACAACAGCCCCAACATGCAGCGCCGCCGCACGCGCTGCCTCCCTCCCGCCTGCGGACGCAAGAGCGGGCGGCCTGAGGAGCGCCCCTCAGCACCTCCCGCAGCGCGAGCACACCGTCAACCTCCACAAGGGGACGCTGAGGCTGAGCACCACTGATGACCCGGAGGCGGGTCTGGCTGAGGGTGCGCGTGCTCGCGGCCGAGGCCCTGTACGACAGGCAGACGGATCTTAAAGCATCAACTGCTGCGTGGCGCTCTACCTGAACCCTTCGGCAAGCAGTGAGAAACAGAGGAGCACCATCATCAAGAACAGCAGGAACCTGCATCCAACGAGGACTTTTTCTTTTGGATTGCGCTGACCCAGGCGCAAGTAAAGAGCCTGGCCATGAAGATAAAGGTAGTGAACAAAGGAACCAGCCCTTGAAGAGAGACGTGCTTTTAGGAGAAAGGGAGGTGCTGCTCAGCGAGCTGCTCAAGGCCTCTAGAGCCCTCCCACCTCATCGCCAATGAGCAGCCTCATCTCAAGGCCCTTCTGGTTGCCTTTTTATCCCTCCTCACAGATCCGATAAATACTGACAGGTGAGAAGCATGTTGATGACAAGGGATGTCACATCTCGCACACTGTGTTATGTATAAATGGACACAAACCGAGGTGTCTGTGGGTGAAAGTCCTACCATCAAGTCTCATCACTGGCTTTTTGCAGAAGCGTCCAGGTCAAACAAACAAACAAACAAACAAACAAACAAACCGCCATTGGCAAATTAACAATGTGTAACAGTGGATCAGGTCCATGTTTGTGCAGTTTCTCTTATAGTGTTGTTGCCAAAAGGTAAGGTTTTCTCAGATGAGCATTGGGGAGGGCACAATATCATATCAGCTGTGATGCAATGATGATCCTGTTAAAGTTGGAGCTACTTTTTGTACAAAGCATATTACATGTGAGTTTTTTGCAATGCTCCTGTGGAAATAAATAATGCCTCTGTGTACTTGAAATAATTTATATTTGAGAATTAGATTTGAATTGCCAGTGATATAATGTTAATATGAGTACTGGGTTATGTGATATGCTTCCAACTGCGAATAAAAGTACTAAAATTAATCTGCAGCTTTGTCTCACTGATTTTTGTCTCTAATATTCTAGGATCAGAGCAAGCCCTGGGAAATGATTATAAACTCTCCCTTTGCTTCCAAGCTCTCCCATTTTTCTGGAGGCAGGGTCCTCTGAGACCGGCGTACAGTCATTTGTGAGGCTTTTAATCCTGGTTCTCTGCATTTAAATATTGTCTCTGTGTGCATTCAAACTCCCTGTTTAATTTTAAAAACACGCCTCCTATTCCGGCTGTCCTCCAAAGAGTTTCAAATAGTTATTATGATGGCAGGAGGTAGAATTATGGCCAAGTTGTTTCCGAACTAGTGTTGGCACACACCCGCCTAGATAAAATTATCCAAAGAAAGTGGGAGGTTATATCTTGATTTATGTGTTCAATATTTGAGCTGATAAATGGGCATTTAAGTGCAAGTGAGTAACAGGGAGATTCATAAGAAATAGAAATATACCCTAGGGTACAGTAATGTATTTGCTAGTATGGTATGGTACCACTGATTAATACAGGCAACATCCAAGCATGGATCTTAAGTTTCACTGCGAAATATCAGAATGACACGTCACTAAATCCCAGGGAATTAGTCACTGCAACCTCAAAGGCTAATTTTACCTGATCTGGGTGACCTGCCCTGGGTGTCTCCAGTGTTAGTTTTGCCCACATACAGCAGGACAGATGCCTTATGACCCCGAAAAAGGAAAGAAAAATACATTTAATTCAAAAATGCAACCACAACACTGAGAACACTTTCTGCCAGAGGCCCCACGCTTTGATTCAAAAGCAGCCAGTTCCATTTGTTTAAGAAGTACTGAGATAAGTCATACTACCACGTGGGACATATTCATCTGTGAGCTTATTATGAAGATTAATTTCCCACAAACTTGAGAGCAAAAGAGATAAAACTGGTGAAGGAAATTGGGGTAATTATTTTTGCCTCTGTGACTATTATTGAAAAGTGACTGTCTAATAATCTTTGAATTAAGCGAAACCATTAGGTGCAGCAGCCCAAAGGAATCATCACAAGACTCAAATGCAAATAAATGGAAAAAGTGAGTTTATTTATTAATTTTGCTCCTATAGATGCTTAAAGGCCATGAACATACTTATTCAATCAGCATCCTATACATTTTCTCTGCCAGAGTTAGAAGAGTTTTGCTATTTCACATGAGAAGTTTCTGTTCGCGCCGATTTATCTGCGCCTCCTCTCAGTGTTTTGAACGGGCACCATAGGTTGGAAGCTGATATCACGACCTGGGCACATTTTATAATCAAAACTGGGATGACAGCCGGTAAGGTTTGTTAATGTTACTGTCAATCAAATATATAAAGCACCTCATAAGACTGATGAGGAAAATTAGATGGATTTTTTTTTTTTATAGCACAGAATGTTTTCGCTCAAACTTCTTAATTGTTGCATATTTAGTCATGAATGCTTGATAGTCATAGATACACTAGTGATTTTCAGGTCAGACATCCTACAAATTATAGCTGGAGATTACATACAAGTATTATCACCCAGTAATCATCATTATAAGGAATAATGACATCATGCACTGAAAAGTCCTTTATTTTGTGCATGACAACTTCTACACCTTTTAATTGATACTGTATATTCATAATGTATCGTATATTCATGGATAAAATCGAACATTACACAAAATGTTAAATTATTCCAAGTTCATTTTGTTCTTAATATATTTTTTCTAAAGAGAGGAATGATAATTTCCTTGCTTTAGATGACTGCCACCATGATTTTGTGATTCCTGTGCTTGAGGTGCCATGTCATTACACCAGTCTTCAAATCTCGGCCAGAAGAACCTAGCTCCATGAATTTTTTAAGATATTCTAATCCTTCACTGCGCCTCATCAACAGCCTAATATACTGTGCACCACTGAATTTTATACATAAAAGCAGGTAGGTGATTTTTTCACATTGTGCAAAGATGCAGAAGGTGGAGGTCACTATAGTCCAGTGAATGTAAGGTCCTGGTGTCTATGTACAGTGAGCAACACATTCAAGCTGGCTATCCACCTCTGCCCTTGTGTAGGACGACACTGCCATGTAATCTCCTCAAGACTCCGCGACTCTTCTAGTATATTCTTATATTCTCTGTTCTCTATATTCAGATCAATCAAAATGTGTTTCCAGCTTGATTCCTAGTTGCAAAATATTCTGTAACAAACACAGACCTAGATGCTGTTATCCTGAAATTTCATAATTAATCTACCACAGAAAATGCGCCAAATAATATTAATAGTGCTGCTGTAACGGTGGTGTATTCTTCAGCCACCTTCTTATCTACTACCCTTTTATTCAATAAAGTGCAGACGCCTTTAACCGCTACTGATGCTGCTATAAGGTGGGTGATGAAGGATGTTTACATGCAATACAGGAGACCTCGCTGTGTGAGATTCAGGTTATCATTAGCTCTGAATGTGTTATTTTGGCTTTCTCAGCCTGTATCATTTCAACTGAGTGAAACTAATGCCTGAACAAGAGCTGCAGGGTTTGTTATTTTGTTGTTTTAAAATCTGACTTAAATGTATTACAAACACACTTTGGTAACATGTAAATAAATTGTATACATAAATGGTAAAATGAGTATACATTTAATTATCTTATCATTAATATCACTGAGTAAAACACAATTGCAGGAGGAGACTTGCATCTTATTTTTTTTCTGCAGTGATTACTGACTGTTTTTGAGTTTGTCCAGCAAAATAATAAATAATGTGTTCGCCATCACTGGATAATGTAATGTTTAAAGTATATAGAATAATTATTTGAGAGTTTCGCCGTGGGGGATGTCCTTGACCATTCACCTTTCCAACTGCGGGAACAAACCTACCATTTAAACTGAGTACTCTTAAAAAGGGTGTATTTAGTTTCCAGAGCTGGCAATCGACTGGCTTTTCTCCCGATCTGTGATATCGAAAATCATAACAAACGAACCCATCAGCTGGTATGCCATACGGAACACATGCATCAGGAATGCTGTCTTTACAGAGAAGCATTCCGCTCTTGGAACTGGGAATGTCAAAACTATGCCACCCACAATGCCCCGCTGAAATCAAACATAGACCTGTCAACAACACACGCCATCTTGACAGCACCTCAAAATGGCAGAAAGATGTGACAGAAACTGAGTCCAGACTAAGACTCCTGCTCTGTTATTTAAACCAGACTCGAGTTTTGACAGAAACGAGTGGTTATGGGGTTGGTGTCCAGCGAGGCAGCACAGAGCCTGTAAATGGATATAACGACGGCGGTTTTCAACGCGGCCAGAGATGGTAGTTGCAACTTATCCAGAAGTTGCTGAGCAACAAACTCCTGAGAGCTGGAGGTTTTAGTCGAGGAGAAAACACAGGAGGCACCCCCGTTGATAGCCTCCTGATGGACATTTAGAGGTTGTAGATTACCCGAACATCAGCGCAAATGTTGAACTCGGGGGGTCTTGTACACTTTTGACGGCGAGACGACGAGGGTGCCCGCCGCCGGGCGGCGTCGGCAGCCGGTCACCTCCCTGTGGTTAAGACGCTACTGAAACACGGTGCCCTCAGTGAACAATGCAATACTAACTAACTCAACGCCGCCTGAGCCGCCTGTTTCACGGTCACCTGGAAATCGTCCGCTACCAGGAGCACAGAGCCGACATGGAGTGTCGCCAACCGCCACGGCCACACGCCTCACACTCACAAGGGCCAAGGAGCAGCAAAGTTCTCCTGATCGCGGACAGATGTCAACTGCAAGAGCGTGAAAGGAACACTGCCCTCCACGACCGTGCCGAACAGGTAGTCTGGACTACAAGATAAGTAAAGTGCAATGCCCGCATGGAGACGGTTACGAAATGACCCCACTCCTCGCCGCGAGTGTAACAGGCTCACTAACATTGTGGGAGTATCTCGCCCACCAGCCTGCAGCACCTCCAGAGAGGAGCGCACTGATGCGCTTGAACCCTCAGCTACTTTTGTGACAAAAGGGATCTTTTGAAGGAGGAGGTAATGAGGAGGCTATGAGCTGAGCAGCTAGGACAAAGGATCCCTGGCTGCTTTCTCCACCTGGTCCCCAATCCCTGCTTCACGGCTGTGCACAGGAGGTGAGTACGGCGGAGGAACTGGGAATTTGATCACAGACCCAGATGAAATGAGGATGCAGGCCTGCTGGTCTGAGCGCATCCTGGGGCCATCCCACCCAGACACCTCTATTAAGCATCCGCTACAGAGGAGCCGTGTATGCTGACTCAGGCACTTTGAGCGCTGCATCAGCCTGTGGAAGTATGCTTTAGACATGCAGCAGAGCAACGGACCCGCTTTCAGTCCTATGACAGCTTCCAGTTTCTGTCCTTTTGTTTCTCTTTGTTCCCACAAGACCGTCAAAGGCACTCCTGTCAACACAGCATCACCTTCCATGATCTGACACGTGCTGGGAAAAGCGTGAGGGAGGTGGGAGAGCTGTGGCACAGAGGAAAACCCCCAGAAGCTCCCTCAGTTCACCATGTCTTCCATCATCCTCCACCTCATCTTTCTGCTGGAGAAGCTGGAGGCAGCCCTGAGCAGGAGCACTAGAAGAAGCACACGGTACTGTCTGCTGAAGTTGAACCTCGGGTCGGAGCAGCTTCACTCCTCTCCACATGGCTGTAGACAAAGAAACCACATCCGGGTCACAATTCGTTGGCCGCTTCCTCCCAGGCGGTGGCAGCACTGTTCGAGTGTGGGAGAGCAGATGTGGGATTCACGTGACTGTGAGAACAACACGCTGCACATTGCTGCCAGCAATACGTCGAGATTGCGGCACCACGGCGAAGGCTGGGCTCACTGATGCCAATAAATGCACAGAGGAAGACAGCCTACGAAGCTGTTGGATGAGCAGAGCAGCGGCACCCGCCCTACCCGCTGAACTACATCACACTTCAGTACTGGCGGCGCGCATGGCTGGAAAAGTTAACAGACTGGGCCCAGGCTCATCTCTGAGGAGAGTGGAGGCCATTGAGCTGCACTGACTTCACTACTTCCCCTGACGAGGAACCCCACCACTCTTCCTGTTGCCCTCACTTTACTATGATCCGCCACAGACTTTGTCCTCCATGCCATTCTCTTTCATCTTTGTCTTTTCAACTCCGTTTGCTCTCAGCCCTACCAAACCTTGTGTCAGGACCAAACCATAGTAATAAAACATCCAGCCTCTGGGCTTAAACTTGGCTGAGATCTGGCTGCTATCGCTTTATTCAACATTACAAGTCACAGACTTTTAAAAGTGATTGTTATTTCATTGCTGTTAAAGCTGAGTGAGATATCAGCTTGACAGAGGCTTGAATTCATTTTCCCTCTGTTTCTCCACTAAAAAGGAGAGTTACAGTATGACGGTGCTTGTGTGTTTTTGATATGCTGGATTGAATGAGAGATGGGGTTTTAAGAGTTATTGATAGTAAGCATCTGATCAACCAGCTAGATAACATGAAAAATGAAGAGTGAAGATAGGTCACGTGTTGTTTTGCAATTAATTCAGAAATGAACATCGTTGAACAAACTCACAACCCAAACTTGCTCGCTGGTAATTTTTCCTCGGTTCTACGTGTTCACATAGTTTCAACCATCTGCTATGCTTCTTTGACATGAGAAGGTGTTGAATTTACTGTGCCAAATGTCAGCCATGGAGCAATGTACTGTTACAGACTGTAAACCGCAAATGAAAAGTATTCAACTTTACCTTCCAATTCTAAGCAGATAATAACCAAGTGGGGATATCTATGAAACTCCTAGTTCCAGAAGATCAGCACTGGAGTTAGTTTGATATTTCAGACTGTGATGGATTTGACAGCCTGCAGAGCCACTATTTGAAAGAGACTTTTGCGATTGAGGACGAAAGGGTTGAAAGAGCTGGTAATTTCTGTTGTGGCTCACACTCCCGGTCTCCACACAGACGTGCTTATAAATCATGCAGTTTGTGATATTCCAATCAGACACAATGCTTTTCAAGCAAAAATTCACTGTATAAACAGATTTTATATGGATTATTTCTTCCATTTAATTTTAACATGATAATGAGTTGAATCTGGGGCTATCACACTGACACAATGAATTGGTATCTCTGAACTTATGAACAAGAATGTTTTTCAAAATTTCTGCCTATGTCCAAAATGAACAATGTCAGACTAGAGCCTGAACTGTGCCTACATTCCTGTACTTCTGGGTAATGTCACCATTAACAGATATTCAATTTGCGTCGAGAAGCAGCTTCAGAAGTGGGACTTAATTGGTGATAACAACAGAGCGCACCCTCCGTTGTTCCCTATGGGGAAACAGTCACAGGGAACCGTCCACAATCATGTTTTAATTTGTTTTTGAGTGAATTTTCTTTAATCTCAGATGCAGTTCACAGAATGGAACAGATGGCCTCCCGCCATCCCCGCATCTTAGTAGTCTTATTTTAATGCTCTCTTTGTTTATCTTGTGTTATCATGAATGTTTTATTTGTCTGTTGTGCTGAAGCACCACCAGTCGAATGCACACCGAGAGGTTTATAAATCCTAAATAGACAACTTACATTCAGGCTATGGACTGTTGCTTTGTCTTTTCTCAACTGATTCGCTTTAACTGATGATAACTCAAGAACAAAAGTGTGTTGAGATGTTGAATAAATTCAGTATCACAACAGGATCTGCTTGTGTGTGGGTGATCTCAGTTTTGTTGTGTCCTTTCTACCTGTGCAGATTATTACTGGAGTTGATTTTAAAATAATAAGCTTGAAGTGTGTGAAAGCTGAATCTGAATCTCTTTCTGTGCTCTGATTCATTACTAGCCTTTAGCTTGAGTGCTGTTTCATAATTGCAGCCTTTTGCATTAAAAGCATCATTACACATATTTATATGGATTGAAATGGTTGCAGTAAAAAAAAAACCACCACCCCATCAGAGCAGCCAAATCTATAAATGACTGACGAGTGCTAGGCACATCAATTTTGACTACATACTAAGTGTTATATTAGCACAATATAAAAAATAATCAGTGCCCACTTAATTCAACTCTTTATACCAAACATGGGCTTTCTACTGCAGCGCTCATATAAACTTGAGCCCACCGAAATAAAGCATAACAGAAACTTGATCTTTCTGAGTCGTGCACTCTTCAAGTATAAATAGAGTGCAATTAACGTCACTGCTGCAGGGCAGTGGTAGAGACAGGGCACTTACCCTGCTAATTTTAGGGGTCTTTTGCCCTAGCCTCAACTCTGAAAATGGGAATACTGTAATGCTATACAGTCAGGCAGGTCACAGGGTGACTGTCAGAGACAGTACACAGACAACAGAGACTGCATTATTCAGACAGGAAACAGAAGCCAATATGAGCCAATTAATTTTAAGGATGACAACTGCTGGAATGTTAGCCTTATGTAAAATAATAATTATCTGTTTTTGTTCTGGTTTTTTTGCTGTTCATTGTTTCGAGTGAGTGTGACAGGAGTCATGTTGGCAGAGTTAGATGAGAAGCTCCAGGTGGTAAATATGGTGGTTCAAGTGCTTCTGACAACATGTATCCACCCTGCTTAAGTGTCATTAAATAAAACAGTGACTACATTCAGGACGTCTTCAACAGCTGACTTCACCTCTGATGTCTCTGCAGGAGGCGCCTAGTGGTTATAGTAAGGTTAACATTGGAAGCAGGTCCAATTATGTTGAGATATCAAAAGGAACTACAGTTGCTGCTGTTGGGACAAAGAACATGTCTCATATATACATATAGGAAGTGCATCTCTTCATTTGTAAAAATGTTCTTTATAGTTATTTCAGTGCATATTTTCAATGTCCTAAAGTTAGGATAATTTTTTGAGCACCAACAAGAGACGTACATGAGACACTTTATACTCGATTCATGAACCTTTTGTGTCAATGCTTCCCACTTTAAGTAAATGCAACATCACATAATAGTAATTTCCCACTAGATGTCACTAGCAACAAAGAAAATCAATCAGAGCTGTAGCCTTTGTCTCCTTAGGAGCATGTGATAGACTCAAAAACTGTAGCTTCCAATTACCGTCAGAAGTGATGGCAGTTAGTTAATTTTCCTGACTCTCTTTCTCGCACTCTGTCAAGCAGTCTTTGTGTCAGGGAGCTGCAGAGAAAAAGAGAATGAGCTGTTAAGCATGACTTTTACCAAGCCATTAGGCAGAGCTGAATATGCATTTGTAATGTATCTGGATGATCAAAAAAAAAAAAAAAATCTTGGTAGACAGAGTTGCTGACGTTGAATCTTGTTTGCAGGGAGCTGCATGAGGGTCAGCAGAGAAATGAGAACAAAGCTTCCTTCATACAGTCCTGAAGCGTCACGCTATCCTCAAACACCACACTCCCAACACCTCAGATTTTGCCCTTGTGGAGGTTGTTTTTGTCATGTTGCGTGACCTAAATATGACCAAATCTTTAAAAAACAAAGGCCTGCGTTAGTCGCTGTGGTGTCTTTTAGGATCAAAAGTGTGAGGCTTTGCTGTAATTTGCACAGATTTGTTTTCACTTTTGTTTTTATTGCTATTTTAAGGCAAAATTCATGGGTTGAAATGGGCAACACAATAACTGTACTGGACTAATCTTTCAGTGGCATACAGTATATAATGGGGTACATACATACATGGGTTTGGTCAATTTTCCCCACTACTTTATTCATTGTTCATATTATAAGGTTAAGTCAGATACCTATCATTTATTCAATTGATAATTACAGCCCACTTATTTTTTATTGGTTTACCTGCAGCCATTTCCATTTAATGTTTTCTTACTAACCTCCAAAATATTTTAAATAGATATTCATCCTTCATCAGTGATTTTGTCCTGCTATAATGGATTAAAATTAAAGGACAAACCCAGATTTTTTTTTTCAAACAGATTAAAAAAAACAGCTTGACACAGTGGTGCATTTGGGGCAACACATTCAGTTTACCCCAGTGACAGGGTGGACAAAATAGAAAAACACCTCTTATATAACACAGTACAATTCAACAGCACTAACTACAGACAAAAATGACCATTAAGTTGTATCAACACCTCTTTAAACCAGTTTCAATAAAAACTGGAAATTATAACCTTCATTAAGGCAGGCTTTATTGCAGGGCTGTTGAATTAAGACTGCATTAGCTTTAATAGGTGAACATAATAAACTGAGTGTACATCTCCCATGGAACAAATGACAGTAGGGTTATTAACTGATAGCATCTATTGTTCTCAACAGTAAGTATGTAGATACTTTATTCTATGTTATTGTGTTATTTACCTCTTGAGGTGTTGTTAATATATCCTCATAATGTCCCACAGTGAAGTTGTGTCTATCCTGCAATATTTTACAGTGTCCAGGCATAATTTAGTGAGGGAGTTCTGCTCTGTAGGAGCTGATACGGGCCTCGGACTCTGTAGTCCTGCCAACAGCTATGATTAGACACTATATTATGGGAATCTACGGGGTTTCAAGGTGCTTATCTTCATTTTAGCCCCTGGGGAGAACAGTGGAAAAAAAAAAAAACAGTCACCAATACACAAGAGCAGCCTACCTCAGCAGCCACCTCTTTTGCACCAGTCAGCGATCCAGCCAGAGCTGGAGGAGATGGTGGGGTAATGGGGGTAATAGGGGGTGATGGGGGATACGGTTGCTATTGGAGATCTCGCCTGCATCACGTCATGTGTGTGGGGGGGGGAGGGGGGAGGGGAGGAGTGGGGAGAGCGCTCCGGTGGGTGTTGAGCGAGAGAGAGAAAGAGAGAGAGAGAGAGAGAGAGCGGGGAGGGGGAGGAGAGGACAGGAGAGGAGAGAAGAGAAGAGGGAGGGAAGGAGGAGGGCATTGAGGAAGAAGGCAGGGAGTATCAATGACATCAACCAGCAGTATCTGAGGGCCGCCCGACCAGCAATGCTCTCCCGACAAAAAGGCTGAGGAGCAGCCGTGACCCGCTGCGCTCCCGAGAGGTCGGTCGGACAGCACAGGACGGTGTGTGTGTGTCTGTGTGTGTGCGCGCGCGCGTTTGTGGTGGTGGTGTGTGGAGAGGGAGAGAAACGCCGGCGATGTGTGCATGCATCCCCCACAAAGACAGACCTTTCTCTGAGTGGAGCTCTGCTGCCACTGGATTACATTTATCCTTGCTGTCTCCGAGGAAGCTTCCAGCTGCAAATCCACCCACATGAATCTACCAGACAGAAAACAAGACGGAGCACTTCCTACCAAGGTAAGACAGCATCCTTCCTCCTTCTACACTTAATATTTGCAGCCGTGCACCCCACCCAGACGGGTTATTTTCACTTGTCGAATAGCCTTTTTGGAAACTAATGAGGTAAGAGTATATCCCAGCCCGGGTGAAATTTCACCGTTTAGCCTTTCCTCAAGGGCCGTACGCGTGTCTTCTTCTTTGCGTTTTTTTTTTCTTCTTTCATCTCAGCATCACTTGAGAGTTTGTTTCAAACGTTCGGGTGGAGAGCAGACCGCGGGGTTGTGCAGACCAGGCTGGTTGGCAACAGCGCTGCGAGTGCGCGTACCCCTTCACCCCCTCCTCCTTATTGTTGGCTGGGCAGCATGAGGGACCCGGGCAGACTGGCAAAGCCTTTGTTCCTCATCCACTCTCCATTTAAAGTGGCTTTTACTGATGGCCCTTTAAAGCACTCTCAAGGTAAAACGAGTCCTGTGTGAAGTCAGATTTTTCTGTCTCACATAAAGGAGAGAGAGGTGGAAAAATATAGACAATTACATATACACTGATGAATAAAATGCCAGCCCTCATGACATAAAAATGAATAGAGCACATGCATCCTGTAGACTGGTCAAAGAAGAAGAGTCAGAGGAAGCTCGGAGTCTAAGTGATGTTTCAATGATGCCACAGCAAAGTACAAATCCCATTATGCTAATGTCATTCTGAACACTTTTGAGGAAGCGATCACAGGCACATTATAAATTCATAGGGGCTATTATACAAATATTAGAGTTATTTTTTTGGTGTGGAAGGCACCAGGTGGCAAGACGGATGGACTTATTTAGCAGGACTGTTTTGTAGACAATAGAGTGGCGGCTGCATCTGCTACTCTCAAGCTTTACTTAAAACAAGCCCATCTGCACATATAGGCAGTGTTTTGTAGTCCACAGACCTTTCTTATGTCTATAATTATACGCAGTAGGATTTGCTGTTAACGCAGGCACTCACGCGTACAGGCAGAGTGTAATTTGATGATACATCGATTCATCCTGACACATTTTCCGAGGGCTATTGCTTGTTTGGGATTTAATCATGTACACTCCAAATGCCTGTTTAGGTTTTCTGTATTTCCGCTCTGTGGCCTGTGTAAACTGGAAAATCGCACTGTCGTGGTGAATCCGAGGGAGGTCTTCCTCATCACACACAGATGGGAAATTTTCCCCCGGGGCACCGTGCATTTGCTGGTTATTGTTCCAGACCATTTCCACATCCCTAATTATTTTAATCAGTCATTTTTACACATGGATTCCTCTCTTTAGTGGACCCCCAGTTTTTTTTTTTTTTTGTTTTTTTTTGTTTTGTTTTTTTCGTGCAGGTCCACTCCCTGACTAACAGAGGAATACACAAGGCACTCCACCTTCGTGAAAGGGGGCAGGGATCTAGATATTTGCATTATTGTGACAGGGAAAAGTCATTATGTGGAAGCAGAATAATTCATCTGGCAAATTTCCTCTGTCTGTCTCTGGGAAACGGATCAAATATTCTCCTCCACGAGCCAAGAGATGCTCGGCCCCACAGGTATTCATCTAGGCACTGTTCAGAGCAGCAGCTTATGAAATCAGTGATGGCATGTATTTCCTTAAATAGCATTTCACAGGGTTCAACCATGGGCCTCAATGGTTTCCTTCCTCGTTCCAAGCAGATACCACTCTAAGATCCATCCAGACTTGAATATGCCAGATGACGTGTGCTCCCAGTGGTGCAGCTTTGGTTTCACGTCAAAGGCCTCATTGAAGTCTTATTCCCAGATCCTCACAGCAGCATTACCCTAACTGCTCCGCTCGCTGCTTTTAGTCTTTGTGTAACATTTAATGCCCGTCCGTGGATTTTTGTCAGAATCTCTGTGTACACTCTGCATCAGCTTTGCTGCACCAGTCTGCCCGGAAGGAGAGAGAACATCAAGGCATGCAACTTTGATGCTGGGAGCGTAGCCACCTGTATTACAAGCCGACAGAAACTTTGTTGTTGTCTAGGCGCTGATATTAATTGACCTTTTCAAAGCCGTCCAAACACTGAGCTTTTGTCTGCTCTGCTTCTCTTCTTGTTTATTCTGAGGCTGCTGAAAACAGTGCATACAGCATGCAGAATGAAGCCATAAGGGCTAGGCATGGTTATAATTATTGTAACAATGTAAGGTTGATAAATATTATATTAATATTTCCTGACAACAATTTAAATATTCAAACTAATGTCAAGTAAGGCAGTGTTATATATAGACCAAACTCACTAATTGTTCTCAAAGGGCTTTAAAATCTGCACAGCATATGATACCCTCTATCCATAGACACTCAGCTGGGATAAGGACTCCTCCAAAAGAAACCGTTTAACAGGCAAAAAATGGAAGAAACCTCAGAGGAGCAACAGAGATGGGATTTCTCTTCCAGGACTTTCTGGAAGCACAGTAAAATTATAATTTTCTATTCATTAATTTAACCTTTGTTTAACCAGGGAATCTCTTGAGATGTATTATCTTTAGTTTGGCTGGGCATTAAATCAGCATCATTGTTTATGGGCTCTTGGTGGAATTTTATTATGATATATGAGCATAACATTTTATTGTTTTACAAAAATCTGGTAGCCAGTGCATAATTCTGAGCAAATCTTTCCTTATGAAAGTGAAAAATGAGGAACTTAAGTTTTATGTGTCTGGAACATTTTGTCTGATGTAAAGCAAAGCACAGTTTCTTGTCCTTTTTCGCAATTGTGTAGCAATGTAATGATTCTCCATGTACCTTGTTTTGGAAACCAAAATGTTCCCCCATGCTGTCTTAAATGTGCCGAGGGGGGGCTGCAATCTCAGGGTTATTAGTCATCTTCAGCTTATTAAAGTAGCTTAACTCCTGGTTACATCTTCTACAACTGTAATATGATATTATGGATGTTTGTTTCGAGATTTCGGCCTTGGTTGCAGAATCGTTACACCCTACTACTGAGATATCAAGTCCACCCATATCCGTCAGAACTAAATTATATGACTGGTATGAGAAGACGTGTACAGTTTTCACTGTGTTCATTCACACTGTGCCGCAATTAATCATCACAGCCAGTGATGAAAACTCAAAACTGGCCACAACAAATATGTGCATCTTTAGCAAACATTTGCTAAAAACTTCGCTTCTTAATTTTCTTGCCATTGAATCACACTTTGTTTGAAATTAATAATGTAGACAACAGAATTTTGTTTTAAAAAAAAGAACATTATATGATCATATCTGATTATCAGTAATTGATCATCCAGTTAAATCCAATGCAGCTTTTAGACAACAAAATATAGTCTTATCATTTTAAAATGATGCCACTTGTTAAAATCTTTTTTAAAGTATACAGTAAATAACCTTAAAATGTCACGTGCAAAATTATTTAAGGAATCTCATATTGAATTATCGCTCAGCTCTAGCACCTATGGTTACGGTTTGCCTATCTTTTAGCCTTATTTCAGCTGTTTCACATGGTATTTTAGTGTCTGCTGTTCTCCTTAGCTGTAGGTGAACTATATTAGTTACATTACAAAATGTAGACAGGTAATTTATATGTACATGAATAAGTAGTGGAAATTACCTGTACCTGATAGACACTCTACTACAGTCTGTTGTTGAGGATCTCTATAGTGAGCCAGACCCATAATTATCCTTTTTTCAGCCAGGAGGTCATCTGCAATTATGTGTGTGCTCATCATGTGTCTGTGTTGTCGTGGATATGAGTGAAGGCTAAGAGATAGGTTGTGACTTGACTGATGCCCTTCTCCAGATGAATCAGAGATTCTGATGTGTCAGCAGGGATGAATAATGCACACTCCTCCACTACCTCTCTTCCTCTCTTCTCCACCTCTTGTCTTCAGTCGTCTGCCTCTCTTTTCATCACAATTGCCACATCTGAAGCCATCTTCACCTTCTCCTCACCCCTCACCCCTCTCCCCTCCCCTTATGCAAAGAGGAAGATCATTACCCCATTGCTGCTGCTGCTGCCTCATTGTCCTCTGGTCAACTTTCCTCCTCTGCTTCAACATTAAACTAATTCTTTTCTCCTTGAATGAGATTTGTCTTTTTTCAGTCAATGCTCTGCAGAGAATTCTTTTCTGCACATTGCATGACCAGGAACATGTTTCTTGGAGGTTTTCCTTCTGCTGACATTTGCACTGAAATTGGCTAAAATGTGTTGATGCACATAGCCTATTATCCAACCATGGGAGGAGGAAGCACAGCTATTAATCGAGTTTCAGGCGGCAATCCCTGATCGACAGGAGCCAGGCGGGTAGGGTTGACTATGATGGCTGACAAAGCAAGAAACCACCAACGAATTTGGGAGAAGAGAGGTACCATCCACCAGCGCACCATCTGCCAATAAAATGGTCAAATGTCAGAATACCCATGCATCTCTGTCACACTTGACAAGTCTTCAAGAGTAGCTATTTTCAGTTCTTGAATGCAAAACTCTTGTTACATACATAGTGGGTTGATGAATTTATTTGGGCTGGATTGAGGCCAAACCATTGAGACCTTGCAAACATGAAGTAAAGATTTTTGTTTGAATAGCTATCAGAGATGAAGCCATATGAATGCTAATGGTGACAGAATGTATCCATGCCTTCTCTTACTAACATTTATTATCAGTGCAGGGACATTTTATCACTGTGTTATGCATTAAACAAAAGGAAAGGACACCAAGGTCTTCAGCCCTGTGTGTGAATATATCTTACTTTTTTTAGCTATGCTAGCTGGTATTATTGTAGGATGGTGTCGGTTATTGTCCACCCTCGTCAGGATTGAATGTCTAGCAGCTTTTTAAATTGATGAATCCTAATGACTTTGGTGATTCACTGACTTCTCATTTAACACCATTATCACCTCACAGTTTCAATTTGTCTGTCATATAAATATATAAATACCTACAAAACTAATGACATTCCAACAAGCATCAACTGCACTTGTGTTTAATGCTAATTATAAATGATAGCATGCTAGGCACACCACTAAAGTAAGGTGGTAAACTAAGATGAACATATAATACCTGCTCGAGTATCGTCATTTTAGCATGTTAGCATACTGACATTAGCATGTAGCTCCAGGTACAGGCTCTGAGAGCTTCATATTTTGTGATTGTTACTTCTGTAAGTGCACAACGGCCATGTTTGATTTTAAACAATGCTAATTCGTCAAAATTCACACACTAAGAATAAGTACATAGTGTACACACCACCATATGGAGTGTACTTGAGTAGTCCAAAATGAGACACAGGTTAAACAATCAGCCCTGCTGTAGTCAGCTTTACAGATCCAAAGAAAAGAAAAGGTTTCTATGCGCTCCATATGCCAGTTAGTGAAAGAGTGTCTTATTGCATCAGTGAAACAGCTCTGCTCCACCAATAGACCTTTATCGCAGGATGGAAAAGGAACAACCAGGAAACTTACAGCTCTGAAACATCATCATAATTCAGATAGACAATGTAAAAGCTTAGAAGATTGAGTCCTCTAAATAAAGCAGGATCCTTCTGCAGTCTGTGATATGTTTGTGTGTGCGTGTGAGTGTGGAGTGTGTAGATGCAGGTATTGGGAGTGGTTGACATGGCTCTCGAATACAGCCCCGTTACTTGTTTGTGGCATTTCATGATTACCTGTTCCAAAGCGAGGATGCCAGGTTAGATGAAGTATTTGTTTGACGGAGGTGAGTAATGGCTGGTCACCGTGGAAAGTATCCGGCGCAAGTCTGTTACCTGGACAAGCATTTCATCTCTTCACTTACGAGACACACTTCCGTCTGATTTCTGCAATGAGACGGAGGACAAATGCAGTTTTTTTCACCCCATTACTCCGCTTTTCAATTCTATTCACAACTTTATCGCCCTCAAGGAGTAGAAATTCATTTGGCGCCACAAATCTCATCTCCATCAGGAAGTCATGCAATGGCTGGTTAGTGACAGAACTGCGAAGGCTGGTCGCCTGTGTAGCACACAAATAGGATTTGTTCACCAGCATGCCAGAGCCTCAGAAATCAGCCCTGCTATTGAACAATAGTGAATTTTTGGTTTTGTAAGAAAAACCTCTCTTCTTATTCAATTTTACTCCAGGAAAGAGTCTGAACCCATGGGTGAAGTCAGGTGAAGATGCTCTTTAATATCTTTTATGTGATCACGGAGAATACACACAACCTTTCAGGTCAATGTGCAAATGGTATTCCAAATATAACATAGATGGTCTCTTTTGTAACAGCTCAGTCAATGCCTTTATTGAGATATGAACCCCAAACAAAACAGCTTGTCCAATAGACAAACTAAATCCCATTTCCTGAACCTCTTTATCAAAACTTTTCCCAGAAATGAATGTTTCACCTCATTAATGACTAAATGGACAAGGACATCTTGACCCAGTCAAAGACAAAGTACAAGCCAGATCTCTCCACTTTCTAAATGTTTAATGACATTACCCCTGAGTGTTCAAACAAATGAACATTTCACAAACATAACAACAAGTTGGCAATGCACTCTAGCACAGCAAAAACTTCTGCTCAATCAAAAATCAGAATTTCTCCACACCACGGCCAAGTGTAAGTTGTCATCATTGTCTGCATCTTTTGGTTGTTTGCACTATAAATTGACCTTAACGAAAACCAAACAGTAAGAGTGGAAGCGTGCAGCATTTTATATAGATGATCTCAATGTTGTGGCAGAGCAGTGTTGCAGTTGTGAGACAATGAGCTCTCAGTGGACGCATATCATGTGACCAAGCTAGACATGGTGTGATACTATGGCAGCGCAAAAATACACAGGAGAGGGTTTGATCCTGGGCAAACACAACAGTGTGTCTCCAGAAAATTCACACACCTCCCAAAGGGACCGGAGGATGTTTTATATAAGTAAAGAATTAATAAAGTGGCTCAAGATTACAGCACAGGAGTTTTGTATCATAAGCAGCGCAGATCAGCGCTATAAAACTGCATAAATTTGTGTCATGTATGATTGTGTTTCAGGATGTATGTTGTGTGTTCCCAAACAATGATATAAATTTTATAAATCAATGAAAGATTAATCCATTTAAAGGCCTTCTGTGGAGCTTACATTAATGACATCCCCACTGATAATTGTATATGAATGATCAATCAAGGAGGTTGCTAAATAGGCACTGTGGCTCTCCAGGCTGCCGTTATCACTCCCAAGACAAGATTATCAACAAGCCCTTCCAATCCGCTTTACACAACCTGACTTTGTCTGCTGGACTGATGTGTAGGTTTTGCTAAACAGCTGAAACGGGAGGGAAAATGGCTGGCATGTCTCATTAATGGAGCACAATTGAAATATGATGATGGGATGACATAATGACGCCCAGGAAGATGAAGGTGTTCTCTGTTGTCAGGGAGCCTTAGTCCTGCTCCAGGAGAAGCTCAATTGGCTGCAGGTGTCTTGGCTGATGTGTCTTTCTTGCAGTATGTGGTGTGAGTGTCTGTGCAGGACTTTAATCATTTATTCTTATTGAGAAATTATTGCTAGATAGATAGGATAGACACCTTCTCATGCCCTTATTATCACCACATACAGCACAATAAACAATGGCATTAACAAAACTAAACCAGTGATAATTCAAAACAGTGTTTTTGTTTTATGTAAAGAACAAGTGTGTCTCTTTAGATTTTGGATTAGGATTATCCTGTAATTGATGATTAATACATCTTCCTCATATGTCAGGAGCTGTTTAATAATTAGGATGTATATGCAAGTGCAGTATAACTATTTGCCATCAGTATGTATATACAGTCTTCTCTCCTGCTAGGATAAGAGTCTGTGCCAGCCTTGGATATGCTAATTGACACAGTGAGTTGACAAGGACTCAACCATCAGCTCATGTAATGAGCCGCTGCACAGAAGATCGCTGCCTCTGGAAGAACAAGAAGAAACAGGGGCGCCGCTGTGAGGAAATTATGAAATATGTTTGGGTATGGCGGTCTGTGGTTTGTCGTTTCAGTTGAGGAGCGGACATGCACACGTTGCCTTGTTCCTCTGCTGCTGTCAGGTGGAGAACCTCACCGTCGGGCGAAGCTTCCATCTGCAAATACAAATTTGAACAGCCATGTTCTAGCTGGATGACAACGCATTTCTGGCATTACCCTCAGGTTTTTGAAAGAGGTTTATGAGCCCAAGGGGTTGAAAATTGACTCAGCTCATGGAGGGAGCAAGTATCTCAACTTATTTTGAAAGCATGAAATTGTCGGAACTGAAGCTGCAAGATTTTCACCCAACACTGTTACGCGATAGGTCCCTTTAAACCAAATTGGGGACATGTTAGCATATAGACCGGGCTCATTCGTTATTGTAGCTAGGGAAACTGGTTTATTTGTCTCTGTTTTCAAAGTAATATATCAAAGATTTTAAGCCATTGCAACTTTGTAGTATTTTTTCTTATCTTAATATATTCCTCAAACATCTCATCACTTTTTTACATACTAACAGAATGCAAAGAAACTTCATTTTATTATAGTGAGTGTAAGCAGTTGGTGGGCTAAAGTAGCACCTCAGAAACAGGTGGCACTACATTAGAGACTGATTAAAAGACCATTAGTTACGAAATAAAAGGTTGTTATCAATGTTCTGTTAGTTAATGTAATTAAAACTAATATTGAACAACATGTTTATATTTAGCAGATTCATGATATTATGATAGACCTTTATCTCATTGAAAGGAAATGTTGGATTTGCTGTACAACTTTTTCAGCCCAACAGCAGTCAACTCTTCACTTCCCAAGCACCAGACCAGCCTCATTTAGCCTATAAACACTTTTACCAGGATTCCCCTGTTCTGACTCCCTCTGATAATCTGCCCATATGTACCTTGCTACCACGGTGATACACTTCCTGCTTAAGGGAGCCAGTCCACTGCTGCTGGGCTCCTAGGCTGATGCATCCATTAGCCGGAAGCGCTTAGCTACGCTGGTTTGTCTGACCTTGAGCCCTTTAAGATGCTGGGTGTACATTTGCTGCAATTCATTGTTGGGCTGCTGCGCTTTGCTATGTCCTAGGCACGCAGAGATTGAGTCAAAGGGAAACTTATTTGCTATTTTAGCAGACTAGGACTGGGGGTGGGAGAAGGTTTCAGTCACGCTCTCTCCAATTCCTCCTTGTTCCTCATCACGAATCCAAAAGGTTCCACAGAAATGGAGTTGTGATGAACAAAAACTGAGGCACATCCAGAATTTCAAATGGGGGAACAGTGACTTAACAGCTGAATCGGTGCAGGGTAAACGGCTGTTAGCTTCTTCACCTCCAAGCAGGGATTAGTCAGAGAGCATGTGTGTTGCTGTAAATGTGACTAAAACGAAGGAAAGTGGAGTTGAGAAATGATACACCTTACATACAGAGGTTTTGTATCGTGCTAGTATCTTTTAATGCTTTGTGCATATATCTCTGTCCTGTTAGCTGCAGGTGATCAGTTAATTAAATTCAGACCTCAAGAAACTCATGCTCCCCTGCCAAAGAAAGCCAGAGAGGATGTGGGTGGATACATTTTTAAGTTCTGCTTTTCATCATCCCAGGAAAGCTGTTATTAAGATTCAGATATCATTGTTTCATGATAACAAGAAGATCATGCTGGTTTTTCTGAAGTTCACATGATAAATGGTGTAAAAGGAAACTTACCACAGGAGACACATGTAAGAGAGATTTGAAAGCACTCACACAGAGCATCACACTCTCCACAACTGAATACCTCCTGTGCATACACCCCACCAGGAAAGAGACAGGAAACGAGAAAAAAAAATAGGTCTTTACAATTTGAAAATTAAAATCCTCAGCGTTCAACACAAATACGAACCAAGTGTCATCCACCACTCACTGTAGCCCTATAAACATAGAGACTGGAAGAAAGAATATTTATGTATTTTATCTCACTATTTATCTCGACATGAAGATAAAAACCTATTTTCTTTAATAACAGAAAAATATTATTTGATCATTCTAATGTGATTCTTATTAACGAGTTTAACTTATTAAAACAGTGGTGAGTCCAACTGAGGCTTTTAAACCTCTTTGGGCCCTAGAGACTGGGCCAGCGTAAAAAAACAAAAACAAAAAAAACACTAAAAAACAAATCGCTAAGAAAAGGAAGGATTCATGATTTCATTAGAAAACACTGTGAAAATAATTTAATTATCAATTAAACTATTTTGAGCTTGATCAATAATTTAGTGTGCAAATTAGTAACTTCACCCATAATTTAGTTTCATATTTATACTAATAATAAAAATGCAGATCAGCCAGAGCTCAGAGTGATTCTTATAATCGCTTTTTGTCTAACAAACAGTCAAACACACCAAAATATTGAATTTAAAGCGACAGGAGCTGGAAAAAATTTTAATAGTCAGGATAACACTGAATGGATTAATTCATATAATAGTCAGAATCATGTTAGTGACTACATTTTATCAGTCATTGGATGAAGGAGGGCTGCCTAGCAGCACACGTTTGAAGAAACAACACATAATAAATAATTATATATGGGTTTTCCTCCTGTGCCCACAGGTTTGGTGCACCAGTTGTTTCCACGACTTATATTTGCTCTCAGCAGCACAAAAACAACCCAGTGAGACCTTGTTTATGCCCTTATACCAATGAAAAGTGTGGTTGTAAAGAAATTATTATTTGTCAATAATTCCCATCTTTCCCACTGTTTGGTTAAAATGGGGCATCCACCCTAATTTCTGTGTCCTTGCAGCACTAAGTCTTGTAGAGATTTTTTGTTGAGGCACCTAAGCTCAGATTCATTGATATTCAGGGCAAAAGAATCGCAGTGTTTGAGTGACAGGTGTGTTTTCTTGTTAGAGAGAAGAGCCTCAGATATTTTATTTCCACTGCTAAATGTAACCAGGCGGTGTAGCCTATGCCTGCAGTAAGCCAAGCCATCCCAGCCTCTGATCCTCAGTGTTTGTGCGTACGTGTATTCATGCCTGTGTGTGTGTGTGTGTATGTGTGTGTGTGTGTGTGTCTGTATATTTGTGTGTCTGTGGGCTGTGTGTTTAAGAGTGAGAAGGGAAGTGTGAGAGAGTGAGTGCTAATCTCCTCCATGATGCTTTGCCATCTGTCATTTTTTATGTGTGTTTGTATGTGTGGGTCTCTGCGCTTTTGTGTGTGTATGCCCCTGTGGGTGTGCGTGCGTTTGTGTGTGTGGTTTGCCTACAGGGTCCAGGGTCATAGGAAACATGAGGTAATATCAGCCCCATCCCCTCCTTGTGTCTGACTAATACACAGTTCCTACTCCAAACTTTTCCACTGCAAGCTGCCACACAAAGCCATGCATCATCCAAGATAAGGTTATTTTTGTGCTGAAAAAATATACATGGTCAATTATAGGTTCAGAATCACTGCAAGAGTCGTGTAAATGAGGACAATGAAAGCGGATGTAACCTTATCATTCAACCCTAAAGTTTTTGTAGGTGCATTGCACGTCTGTAGATTGGAAGAAAAAGAAACAAAAGTGCTATTTTATTCTGCTCTAAGCTTCACAACACACATGTGATGATTGCTCCCAGCACTGGCTCCATTGAAGCTAAAAAAATAAAAAGAGAGAAAGGAATAAAAAAAAAAAAAGAAATAAAGAAGAACACAAGCTTCCTATCAGGTGTTGCTATCTCACAGCTAGCATGGTGCCGCAGGAAACAGATCTGGTCCTTCTATGAGCGCTCCTAGCTCGTTGTCATGGAGACAGGCCTTGGGAGACCATCTCAAGCCACTTGTGGCTCATGGGTGAAAATGAGGGGGGTGGTGGGGGTGGGGTGGTGGCAGGGGTGGAGACTAGGTGAGAAAAACAAAACATGTCATCTTCCGAAGGGGCCCAGCGGAGCAGGGGCAGGTTGGATGCCACCTAAACAATGTTATTTCATCAGCCTGATGGAGCACAATAACCGGTGTACATTTCACCACCTGAGCTATGGTGTCATTATCTGCTTTCCCTGCAATAAATAGCACATGTATCCCCATCAATCTATCTGTCTGGCTGACCATCTGTGTTGTCACGCTGAAAAGGTAATAAGACCGACTCCCTGCTGTCTTCTCTCTGGATGCTGAGCCAGATGATGAGGGAGAGCAGGTTGTGTTATCTGTGAGGGGGCTGCGGAGACCGTAGGTAGGCCTGAGTCATGAGAATATTCACGCTCACAACGCTCGCACCTTTTAATTCTGCCTCTCTCTGATATGCAAAACTGCACGGCTGGTCTCAATCTACATGTCAGGAGATGAAGAGAGCGTTAAATGCCATTATAGCATAAGCACAGGCATGCCCAGACTGGCCCTGGTGCACCGCTGCGCCTGTGTATCTGTTTTGGCCCGCTCCCTCAACATTCACAGCTGTAGGATGCTCTAAGCCCTTTTGTTTGAACTGTGTCAATGGACCAGCAACAGCTGGAGCAGCCGGTGCAGGGCAGCTGGGGGAGAGGAAGAGGATTTGGATACAAGCAGGGTTTAGAGTGTGTATAGAAAGAGAGGGAGTATGAATGATAGGGTGCCACGGAGGAAGTGGCATCGAGAGAGGAGAGGTTAACAAGGGAGGCGAGGAGGAAAGCGGAGAGGAGAGCGGAGGAAGGAGATGAGAGGAGATGGGAGAAGAGGAGATTTCAGGGAATACGGAGACTAATACAGGAGTGAGATGAGTGTAAGATTAGGGATTAGGTAGAGGGCGAGGAACTATAGTGGAGGTAGAGCAGAGAGGGCTTTGTCAGCAGGTGAAAAACAACGGGGAGGACTGGATAAACTGAGAATGATAGATAGGGTTAGACTGAGGTCACAGAGAGATATAAAGGCCTCAACAAAGCCAGCTCACAGGACGGAGGAAGCAGACACTGCAACATATGAGGAGTACCTAATGTTTCAGTGGCCGTGTGGCTCCACGCAGAGCAGTAGTCCTAGTTAGATTAACGGTGGCAAATTGAGTTTCCGTAAGAGGAGAATTTACTTAACATGCTGCCAATGGTGCTCGAATGAGCCCTGATCTGATTTTTCTTATCACATTGTTCAATTGAAAAGGGGACGCTGAAAGCTTTTCTATTCAACGTCTATTACGCAGCGTTAGATAAGACGAGGGCAGAGCGGCGAGAAAAAGAGCCTGGATCAGATAGACAGCCATGTTTTCAGATGAGCTATTTTTAGTGTAGGAACTGGCAGACAGTAATGTGTTTGAGCAGGTCATTAGCTCAATAAGTGGTTGGAGGAGTCTTTGAATATGTAACTCACCAGAAATGCCTCTTTCATTTAGTAAAGGCGAGGAAGGGGTCGGCCTAATCTCCACTACTCCATTTCTGCCGGTGTATCGGGGATGTCAGGGTGATGGTGTGCGTATGGGTGATTGCGCATATTTATGTGCCGATCACAATGTGGCCTGTCACCTGTGAATACATACCGTGTCTCCCTGAAAGCATATACGTTATCCTGTACCGGTACTTGAAGGGAGACGTGTTATGTGTGTGATATATGACAGGTTAACAAAGGCTCCTTTCTCATTTGGCCTCCCCACCTTCATTCTGACACATCGGGGAGAAGGGTGGGGGTCAGGAGAGCTTGATAGGACTGAGGAGTTATTGACTCCCAGACAGGGAGCTTCTGCACAGCTTGTCTAAATCTCTGTAAGCAGACAGAGCTGAATTATGTTCACAGACGTCCAGATGTGTGCGACTGCATGTGTTTACGCTACTGAAAGGGAGCAAAATACTGATGGAGACCCCTTCTCCCCACCCCCAAGGCTAGGGATTAACTAGAGGGGGAATATCTATTAAAGCAGCAGTTTCTGATACATTTGCTGTTATTGAATTTTGCTGCATTCCTACTGACCCCTCAATCCTCTTTGTTTTAGTGTTTTTCATTACTGTGGCACACTCTGGATTTATTATTGCATTAACACTTTTATGTGCCACCAGAGCAGTAAAATACTGAACGCTAAGAAGGAATTAGGCCAGAGCTAAAATGAAATTATTAGGATGTCTGAAGAAAAAAAACCCTTAAAATGTATCATTGCAGCTCATTTCACGGCTCACTAGAAAAGGAGACTTATTAATACAGAAGCACTTGCGCTGAAAACTATTTCGGTCTGTTTCTTGTCTTAGTTGTTGAGCAGTGGCTCTATTGTTCTGGTATTAATTCAGTCAGAGCTGGCCTGCTTGAGCTGTTAATCCCAAGTCAGAAGTGCTCTGGCTAAATCAAAAGACCTAATCCTGCATTAGCATGAATTTGTCTTTAATTTTCTTCATGAAGATGTTTTCTCCACATCTGTATGAATTATTGTACGGTTTCCGTCTCCCCTCATGGTGCATTGACATTTCAGCAGCTGTTCTAAAAGCAGAATGATGAATCAGAGGTGGAGGAAGTATGCCTCTCTCACACGTCAGCTGACCTTCATGTTTTGTTTTTTTGTTTTTTGACTTTTATTTTTTCTATGTGTCTGCAGAGTGCCTATCCCTGTTGAGTGAAGTCCTACCCGTATCTCCGTCATCTGTAACCAGCTCACGGTGGTGCCTGCCATGCCTCTGCCCAGGACAGGTGGAGTTCTAGCCCAGTCCAGGAGGCCTATCCTGGGGCTCTGCCTTAGCCCCTCTCACCTGTGTATGCTGCTGCCGTTGATTATCCTGCTAACCAGCCCTTTGAGCAGCGTGTGTGGAGCACTAGGTATGACCATCAGTAGTCTACCCATCTATCTATCTATCTATCTATCTATCTATCTATCTATCTATCTAGCTATCTAGCTATCTATTGCTAGCTATGTAGCTAATTAGCTAGCTAGCAATAGCTAATGTAACTATATTCCCAGGGTCTGATGTTCCCACTGTAACACGCTAACCCTCCTATTGTGTTTAGGTCAAATTTGACCAGTTTCAAGTTAAAGTATTTCTTAAATATTATTCAGTTTTATTGGAACAAGCCTTCATAAGCTAGATGAGCACAACAACCCTAACCCCTAATCCATTTGATAAGTTCCCCGAAGTGTAGGCCTGTTATCTTGAGAGCCAAGGGGGAACAGAAAACCCCTTTGATGTGTTCCCACAATAGCCCATGTCATATTAAGCAAATACAGAAATGGGCAACATTGTCGGGTTTCCGTTATGTGCATATAGAGCTTGGAACATAGGACCCTGATAACATAGGAATGACTCTGCTAGCTAGCCAGCTGTTTAGCTGCTAGCAAAGTGCGAAAACTTATTTTCACATTTTGTACAGTGATAATATATTCTTCAATATATTTGCACCACATACAGCACAGTATCTGCCTCTCCATCTATCCAGCTACCTACCC
>BRZM01003875.1:0-33785 GCA_033238685.1 Lates japonicus
GGCAAGCTAAGAGTAGAACTTGTGACATATAAAGTTGATAATGTGAATGTTTCAGTTAAGAGTTGCCTTTTCACTGGTCAGCAGGCACAGAACAATCATTTGAAGAATTGTCTGTGTCCATGCTAAACTGTAAGTTGTTAAGAGAGGTCAAAATCAGAATCTATCCTTTTAATGGGATACAACAACTTCAAAATAGCCTTACACCATGACTGAATCAATGATGTCTGTCTCTTGTCATTTCTATTCTTTCTATCAGATAGATGCTGAATTCCAGCAGATTACAACACTTCCACTTGAGACAAACTTCATGGTACAGTTGGACAATCTTTTACCCCAGCTGACATCTGTTTTCCAGAGGAAGGGAGGTGCTTCTGGCCAGAAACTATCCAAACATCTGTAAATCTGTGTATGCAATGTTATGGAATTTTTTTTCATACATACTTCATACACTGTGTAATTGTATTGTCCATATGAAGCCCCAGTTTGCATTATCATCAGTAACATCCTGGATTATTTGCAAGGTGCCTTGCAAGGTCTTTTTAAGGCAATAATACCATATGGGCTAGAGATGCAGTCATGTGATCAGACAGGTGCCAGTTCAATCCTGTTTTCTCAGGTGGTGACAATTAAAGTTCAAGGTGTTGACAATCCTTATCTCAGTGGCCAGAAGATGGGGCTGTAGATGTACTGAGCACCTATGAACAGCATTGTTGTCAGTTGTACTGTATGTCCCTGAATAAACAGGAGTTAAAACATACCTCACTTTAAAAAAAAAAAAACAACTAGGCCACACTTCACAATGATTTTGTAGTTAAAAAAGGATGACCTTTTACAGTATGTTTGACATAATATTGGGCTATATAGATCAAACTTGACAAAGCTGATTGGAAGTCAGTGTGTAGGTTACAACAGGTTGGAAATTTGAAATATTTTTTGTAGTTATTTATGTGTTTATGGATGTTTTAATCGGTGGAATCTCTTCACACAGGCTACAAGTGATGGACTTCTAATTCAGGAGTATATGGTAAGTCAGTGTAATTGTTGTTTTTCTCGTCAGATATATTATAACTTAGAAAAGTACATGGTTACAGTAAGATTCCAAACTCACTCGCACCTTAGTTGCTAAAACCCTTTAGGTTTCCTCCATGTCTGACAGAGGTGTCTGACATGTGTAAAATCAGATGTATAACAACACACTGCTCTGTGACTGTGGAATACAATATAACATTTGACCAATTCTGATGTTTCTAATGCTCCTCTATCTGTGGAAGTGAAACAGGACCATATCATTTTTAAAAATAAGTAAATAAAATAGGTACAAAAATTTCTAGCCTTTTCAACATATTTGAATAAGCAAACAAGTGTGTCAATAAATATAAACAATAATGTATAAAGTTGACAGACAGTGGTCCTCTGACCTCCAAGTTCAACAGATCAACAGTTAAGGCTGTTCAATTTCTACAACCAATAAACAAGGGAAGATACAAGGTAGCTAGTAAATAGTGTTGAGTTGTTCTGAAGCCTTCACCATGTCAAACTAAAATCATGTTATCTGTTGATTGGATCAGTAAATAGACAATGTGAAAAAACCTAGAATATAACTGAGCTTTGGCTGCCAGATAATTAGTAGTTGGCTACAGAAAATAAACAGAAATCTATCTTTTGTCAGTTGGCAGTGTCAATCAATTTGATTTCCACTTTTTCATTGTTTGAGAGTCATAACTAAACACTGACTGAGTCATAGTTATCATTGTTGTTGTAAGGTGTATTGTGACATCACACCAATGTGTACTGTTTGAGCTGACTGGTCTCCACAAAAGGCTGTGCATGTCATCTTAAAATATTTCTGGTTCATAATGAGACTGTAGCAAGATAAAATTCGAACTGTGGGGGGTTGTCACAGTCTGGGTAGTGTCAGAGAACACTGAGATTAAGTTAGAACCCTTTATGGGTTAGTTGGAATACAATTGATTTGTTGTAAACCAGCACTGAGACATAAAACTTCTTTGTAATATGTGGTTGCTCTGGGTTTGTGATAATCACTCACCCTCTCTTCTAAAGTTGTCATCTCTAACTTCTTAGCTCGATCTATACTGCTAAAAATGTTCACATTATTTCAGCCCTCTGAACAATGCCTGCTCTTCTTACTCCACTGGCCTTGCTTTGACTTGTAATAATATCTAATCGTCAAAATCAGGGATGAAGAGAGACTGTATCTCTAGATGCTTAGCCTGGTAAAAGGGGATGTCTGCCATTACCAAGCTTTGACCATAACTGTTAAAGCATCTGTGATCACACTCAAATGAGCTTTTTGAAATGGAAAACACGACTGTAAACCTGTCCCTGATTGGACACCAGAGAGAATGTAATTAGATTTTTGTTCTCCAACAAATTCCCTGTAATGTAGCTTGGTGCCAGGTTCCTTGACTTGCCCTTGAGTTGGTCTTTTAACAAGATGTACCTGTGCCATCACTCAAAAAACAAACCAGTGACAAATGTTCAAAAAACAAGCAGAGTCCAGCAAAATTCCTTAACTGCAACTAAACAGTGCCACAACTGTCGACGGCTGGGAAACAAAAAACACAGATGACCTGACCCAGACATTACAATACACTGCAAACACTTTCTTTGGATAAAGTGGTGAGTGGATATGATAGAACAAGTTTGTTGAGTGTTGTCATTTTCATTTCAGATGAATATTCCCTCACTCTACATTGTGAAATGAAAAACAACAGAGACAACAAAGCAGGATTACTGTGTTCACAAGTGTGGCTGAAGCTTGAGCTGCAGATCCAGTGCTGTCCAGAATGATCACACCTTCAACAAAATTTCCAATGTCATCATGTCCATTACCTCCACCCTCCCTTTTGATGACATAAATGCCCATCACGGTCTTCTCCATGTCCCTCTGAATGTCCTCTCCTTCAGTGTCCTGTTTGTATAGAGAAATTAGAGAAAATGAACACTTTTGAACGTCACATACTTCACTTAATGATTATCTTGGTCACATACCCAACAATCTCTACGGTTAATTCTGTTGATATTCAGTGTTTATTTTCTTTTTAAAATATATGTTAAATAAAACAGTTCAATAAAATCTTTGTTGACAGTATGTGTTTTGCCATAATCATCTAGCTTCCACCCAGATATGTGCCAGCCACATTTTCTGATGTCTGCCTAGCATAGAGAAATGCTTGGATTTTAACCAGTGCAAATGTCCACACTGGTAACATAATATCATATTGGTGGCAGGAACAAAACATGCTATGTGTCTGGTGACATGAACCCTGAAGATTGTATGGTAAAACAGATTGTCAAGAGTGTTGACCATTATTGACACACTTGTTTGCTTATTCAAATATGTTGAAAAGGCTAGAAATTTTTGTACCTATTTTTATTTACTTATTTTTAAAAACGATATGGTCCTGTTTCACTTACACAGATAGAGGAGCATTAGAAACATCAGAATTGGTCAAATGTTATATTGTATTCCACAGTCACAGTGCAGTGTGTTGTTATACATATGATTTTACACATGTCAGACACCTCTGTCAGACATGGAAGAGACCTAAAGGGTTTTAACAACTAAGGTGCGAGTGTCTTTGGAATCTTACTGTAACCATGTACTTTTTTTTTTTTTTTTAAAGTGAGGTTTGTTTTAACTCCTGTTTATTCAGGGACATACAGTACAACTGACAACAATGCTGTTCATAGGTGCTTAGTACATCTACAGCCCCATCTTCTGGCCACTGAGATAAGGATTGTCAACACCTTGCTCAAAGCACTTGAACTTTTATTGTCACCACCTGAGAAAACAGGATTGAACTGGCACCTGTCTGATCACATGACTGCATCTCTAGCCCATATGGTATTATTGCCTTAAAAAGACAATATATTTCCTTAGAAATGGTTTTTGCACCTTGCAAATAATCCAGGATGTTACTGATGATGCAAACTGGGGCTTCATATGGACAATACAATTACACAGTGTATGAATGTATGAAAAAAAATTCCATAACATTGCATACACAGATTTACAGATGTTTGGATAGTTTCTGGCCAGAAGCACCTCCCTTCCTCTGGAAAACAGATGTCAGCTGGGGTAAAAGATTGTCCAACTGTACCATGAAGTTTGTCTCAAGTGGAAGTGTTGTAATCTGCTGGAATTCAGCATCTATCTGATAGAAAGAATAGAAATGACAAGAGACAGACATCATTGATTCAGTCATGGTGTAAGGCTATTTTTGTCAGGGTGTCTGCTCTGAGCCAGGGCTTTTTATTTTGTAGTTCAGTTGTGTTTGTATTATTTCCTGTTTTATTTTGAAATCACTGACCTCCCTCTTGTTTCAGGTGTCTTGTCTTCCCCTTCCTTCTGTGCTCCCGCCTCCTGGTGATTACCTACCCCGCCCTAATGTGGTTCACCTGTGTCTCATTGTCTGCCCTGCTCCTGTGTATTTAGTGTCTGTGTCTCCCTGCACTCCCTGCCAGTTCGTCTTGTGCCTTTGCCAGACCTACCAGCCTTGGAGTAAGCAACCTGTTCTCTAGTAGCCATAGTTTTTTGACCCTTGCCTGTGTTTTTGACCTTGCCTCAGCTCAAATCCTTTTGTACCGTTGCCTTCTCTGACTGCCCTCCTGTGTACCGACCCCGCTGGAATAAAGAACCTTTTTTTTTTGTAAACTCTGTCTCTGCCTCCTGTCTGCACCTGTGTCCACACTGCTACGCCTGACAATTTTGAAGTTGTTGTATCCCATTAAAAGGATAGATTCTGATTTTGACCTCTCTTAACAACTTACAGTTTAGCATGGACACAGACAATTCTTCAAATGATTGTTCTGTGCCTGCTGACCAGTGAAAAGGCAACTCTTAACTGAAACCTTCACATTATCAACTTTATATGTCACAAGTTCTACTCTTAGCTTGCCGTAGAGTTCTTCTGCCCCCAAGTGGCCAAAATAAAGAACTGCTTCCTCTACGGGAGATTTTTTTTCTCTAAATGTCAGTCATCTTTTGTGTTACCTTACCCTGAAACCAGACAGACCAGGTAAATATTCCTACTTATATCTGCATCAAGACAACACAGTGTCAACTTCACGGTTCACCTATACTCCAATAAGGTAATGAGGACATCAGTGTTCTGTTATTTTGTCACTTTTTGAATTAAATTCTTGAGAATTTGGATAAAAGAGGTTTGAACTTTGAAAAAAACAAAAATATTAAGAAATCTATACTCATGTTTATAGAACAATTTCTCAACAATTAAGTAATGTAAGGTTTATGTCGTTTGTTCCTAAAATATGTGTTTTTCCTGTCATAACTTAGTTTTTGCCAACACCATTAGACACAATAGAAAGTTAATCATTCCTATTTGTTTGGTCTGCTATAGATTTAGAGCATTTAAACCCTTGTGTCTTCACCTTGAGTACACAAATGTTAAATGCTGAATATTCCTTTTTATTCATTTTTTATGCTGTCACATGTGCTCTATGAAAGCTCTTATATCACACAAGTCTTATCATTTGCATTTAATATAAAGCATAACAGTTCTTGACATAAATGAAGACATTCTTTCATTTAAAGAAACAACTACATTAATAATTTGGCTGTTTTGGAGAAACAGATTGAAAGTATTCAAAAATACATACAAAATACTAAAGCTTTTCTCCACTCAAATACATTTAACTTTGCTCATCCACTTAATTTAACAATTTGGTACAACAAATAACTTATCATGTAAATTTGACTTTCTTTCACCACCGTACCGGACAGAGAAAATGACGGTGTTGTTATAAGGGGGTCCTCAGGAATATAGCTGACTATCTATTTGTCTGATTTTACTGCTAAATTATAAATGGCTGATGGTGTTGACAAAACTTGGGACACATTTTTGGCAACCACAAAATAAAACCCTAACCATAACCCTTTCATCTGGCATATATGTTATAGATTTTAAATGATTATTTCACAGTTGTATATCAAATTGAAATGATGGTGAGGACACATGGTTTTTGTAGTTATTGACTAACATTTAATCAATTAAATTAAAAACTTCTAAAACAAACATATGAAAAAGAATTACATTTGTGTAAAACATCCCTGATTTAAGTAAGAAAATTAGATACATTTTCCAAGAAATTGGCACTATTCTTAGGGGCTATGTTTTTGCCAGTCTGTGAAAAAATACAGCTTTGCTGAGGCCTGAGCACACCTCTGACTGGGCCTTCCCTTTCTCTGGTGTATCTCTGTATATAAGTCTCCTGCAGCAATGCGGCTGGAGGGGAAGGCAAGATATGCTGGGAAATGTGTGTGTGCCTCAATCAGTGTGGGCACTTGGCAGTTATCATTAGTTACTGACTTACTGTCTCCTCCAAACTATAAATTATCATGTTGGTCTTCCGCACAAAGGGAATAAATACCTACCTCAGAGGGAGAGTCCCAGAAGAGATGATGTCAGTGCTGCATGACATGATGTGTTATCAGTTGTTCTCCTGGCCAGTAAACTCTACGCTGTATGAAGCCATCCGAGTCTCCTGTATTATTTACCAGGTATGTCATCCATCAATGATCCTGCCGTTCTCCAACAGACACCACACAGTGATACAATACAGTGAAAGTCAATGAAATCAGAATTATTGTTTTAGTAATATTTGGCCGATGTAGTCAAACAACCTTAGCACTCTTATTTCTATTCTTTCTGCCAGTTACTATTTATTTTATTGTAGCCTACAACAGAGTTAGGAAGTCCCTATAACAGATATATTCCTGTGTTGCAGAAGAAACTCAGCAATATTGATGAAAAATTACATGCTCTGACTGTCATTGTTTTACATACATTCAAACTAAAACTCACACAAATATTACACAATGTTATGGCATCAGCCATCTTCTATGGAGTGGTCTGCTGTGGCAGCAGCATCTCAGCAGTGGACAGGAAGAGACTGGACAAGCTGATCAAGAAAGCCAGCTCTGTCCTGGGGCGCCCCCTTGACCCCATGGAGGTACTCACATGGACATTTTCACTAGGTTCTGCATCATATATATATTCATTGTGTGCAATTCCACTTTCAAAATGTTCAATATCTGTATTTAGTTCATTTCCTGTCTCTATGTATAAAGTCCTGTGTATATTGCTCTTCTATTAATATTTTTTATTACATTGTCATGTTTATACTGTTCTTATGTGTATATTTTTTATAGCATTATCTTGTTTTTTATCTTGCCTTTACTCGTATTTATGTATATTTCTATCTTTTCAATCATTTAAGCTGCTGCAACAATGTAAATTTCCCCATTGTGGGACTAATAAAGGATTATCTTATCTTACTCTCTTATTTATATAAATGATGCTGGAGAAGCCACATCATCTGCCTTTGTCTGCATGTTTGTGGTGCAGTATAAATACAGCAATATTATCTGGAGAAACCATCTTTGTGTTCATTGAGAATTTTTTGTTGCACTGAACTCTGGTTGGCACAGCTGTTGGAAATGTCCATGCAGTCCATGCAGTCCATGTGTATATTGCATTGTATGGTATGATCAGAGTATAACTGATTTACATGTTCTGTTACTTGACATGGTCAAGCTTTTCATGTTTTGTCTTTTTGTGACCAAGACTTAAAAGTAATCACAGTATTAGAACAGAGTAGAATAGAATAAGGGAATTAAGTGACTCCTCTGGCCTTATGAATGTTTGTCCTGTCTGGTGTGTTCTGTTTGTTGGGCGATCAAAGTGGAACTGAAGCAGTAAAGTACACCTTTCATGATGAGCAACTGCATGCTGCTGTAAGAGCTGCTCTGGACAACTGAATCACTAATGGCAGTATTTGGAATACATGGAGGTAAAATTATGTGGTATAGCACGGATGATCTCTTGCTTCTGTGGAATATAGATTATCCAGCACTGAACCTGGACAACTGGGGAGAGCTGATACCAATACCTGGGCCACGATCACAGGAAGAAAGTTCAGAGAAGGAAGTGGGGGATTGAGACAGAGGCTGAGGAGACTCACCAGCACACAAAAAACTTCATTGCTCCTCTCTGTTATACTTGCTTTACACAACAAACTGGATGAATTACATGCAGCCATATCTTTCCAGTGGGAATACAAAGGAGACTCTAACCCTACTCTGTGAGTAGTCTGAAGAGACAGGGTGTAGGCTGTTCTCATGACACACAATAAACCTCTGTTATAGTAATTTAAAAATGCATACAAAGCATAAAAATAATAGCCCTAAATACTGTAGACCATAATATTGTTCACCTGCTTACTGCTCAAAACTGCAGAGAGGGTGTGGCCAAGAAGCTGGTGCAAAAATGGGATGATTATGTGGTTGGGACTCTACAGGGCTGCTTCGATTGTACAGACTGGGAGGTGCTAACTCAGGGGAGCAGCCTTGAGGAAGCAAATGATGTGGTTACTCACTATAGTGTACCTTCTGTAAGGAGATGATAGTCCTAAAGACAGTAAAAGGAAATTTCAACAACAAAACCCTGGACTACTAAAGCCTGAAAACAACTCTGAACGAAAAGAAAGTTAGTATCTAACCTGGGAATGGGATGGAGTCCAAATCATTCAAAATAGACTGAATAAACAAATAAAAGTGATAAAGATACAAGGAGGTTGAGGAAACTCTGAAAGGAAAAGCTTGGGACACCTGGGCAAGGTGTTAAATCACTGGATTGGCCTCCATAATAACAATTGAGGATCATCCGATACTTGGACTAAAGACTGTTTCAACATGGCTGAGGACTCAACTGATTCTTCTGCATCATTGACCAGTTCCACCATCACAGGAGAGGAAGGAGATAATAGCTGGCCTCCTCTCCAATGACACACTACCACAAAACCTCAACTATCTGTCCAGTGGCAGGCCACAAATGAGCAATCCCATCTTGCCTCAGATTGTCCTGTATTACTCCCCAGCTTCAGGAGTGATGTCAGCATGCATACTGACTCTCCTAGTTTGGTGACAAATGGGCATGAAGTGTGGGATGATGATGCCTCCTGACATTGCTGCATTGCGTCCATACCCATCTTGAGAAGCCCAAATCACTTATTATTAGACTGGTCTTTGTGGACTTTTCATGCCTTTTACGACAGTATTTCCACCTAATGTGAAGAAAACTGCCCAAATGGATGTAAACACACACCTGATCCTCTGGGATCCTCTCATCCCGACAAACTGACACAGAATCTGAGAAACAGAAAGGACTATTTTCTGTTACCGATACCTTGGGATAATAATTGATCACAGACCATTCAACAAAACAATGAAACCTGTGTCAGCAGTGCCCTCCTTTCTCAGAACTGACTGCTTTCAGCAAATGCTTCATTGATCTCTATCTCATTCGCCCCTTCCTTCTCCCCTTCTGTCCCTCTCTCCTTAACCCCTTCCCTCACCTTCGTCCTCTTGTTCCTCCCTCTTGTCCTCAGAAGAGTGAGTCTCCAGAACTCTGGTAGGGATAGGGAAGTTACGTATATTGCTAATAGCAATTACTAGCTATGAAGTAAAATCAAAATGCTAACAATCAAATGCATTGAGAAATAGCCAAAAAGTCAATTGCTAGCCATCAATGCTAACAATCAAATGCTAATAATCACATGCCAGTCCCCACAAGCCAGCACAAGGTGAAAGTATCCAGTCTTCACACTGATGTTCGTTCATTTTCTCCATTTCAGCTTCTCTATTTATCCACAAAACATCAAAGGACAATGAAATGCATTTCCTGTGGCTATGTCCTATGGCTGAAATTACTGTTGAAATGCAGAAGAAAAAGTTGAAAGGGCTGAAATTGAAAACTTAAATTTGAAAATTGGAAGGCAAAAGTAATTTTTAAGTTTAAAATGGCTGAAATTAGCAGAGAGAAAGTGGTAGATGCAGAAGCTGAAAGTTAAACCAACAGCTTACATTCATTTGAAAAGCAAATTGTAGATAAAGTTGAATATTTTAAAAAGCATAAGAATTGGAAGAAAATTAACAAGCAAAATGTGAAAAGGTAACAAACCTTTGATAGTTGGAATGAAAGTTTTAGCAGGACAAAAAAATAGCATCTCTAAGGTACATCATCACAAGTGTTACTACGAAATGTAGAAAGCAGCAAAAGTAGTACTCACCATTGTACTTAAGGACAGTACTTTTGTTACTTTCCGAAGCTCTGTTGAAATTAGTTATAGAAGTTACAGACTTGCTTTGTGTGTCCAAAGGGTGCTTCAAATCCCTCATTGTGTGATCACTGTTTGAACAGATTTATACCCCTGCTAATACAACAACAACACACACACACAGGTTTGCGCAGGTATACTTGTCAGGACATTGCACTGACTTCCATTCATTGTGGACAAAATTTGCTACTAAACTACATTTCTGTGCTCAAATAACCCAGCACCTGGGATGTCTCACACTGTCATATTCTATTATTATAGGCACCCCAGGTACCTTTAATCATGTTTTATAATGGTCTTTCATTACCTTTCATTCATTGTCTGGAGAGCCAACTGAAGCTGTCATCATTCTGCTAGGATTAAAGAACACTGTAGTAGAAAAAAAACTGTCTAATACTGTCTAAAATCTAATATTAACCAATATGCTTACACATTGAATAACTGTTTAAATAGATAAATATTCCATTAGCAAATAAATAAATGATAGGCTGTATCAACCAGTCAATCAGAAGCCTAAATAAAAATCACCCACTCACCTGTATGACCTTTTTCTGTGTATTTATCATTTCAGAATGGCCTTAAAGAAACTTTTGTGGACGGTGCCAGAAACACCATATTCTAAACCGCCACCCATCCACCTTTTTGTGGTGGCAAAGGTGGAGCAGGCGAAGGTCCTGTCTTGGACCTTCCATGAAAACACTGCAAAAGCTGCAATGACCAAAAAAAAAATGCTGTGGCGGCCGTCACAGATGGGGCCTCCACAGCCAAGTTCACAGTGTTTGAAGAGTTGGCCCCCAAGGTTTCTGAGGGAAATGCCTATATAATCAGGGGATATACACTTAGAGGCACCTCTCCTCCTTACATAATAAATATAACAAAGAACACGCTGTTTTTCTGCTCTACAAATATCAGTGTGTCTGAAGAACTCAAGAGAGAGGCAGAGGCTCTGTTGGCACCAGCATCGCTGCTGACCCCCCTGAGGGCCTGCAGTAACCAACAGGAGCTTCTCACTGTTGAAGGAGAAGTTGTGGAGGTAAGTTAATTCTCTAATTTCTCTCTTTTATTCTAAGAAACTGGCAATGACGCCATCAATTCATAATTTTGCATCAGCAAGGCCACTCTCAAAGGGAAATAAGCAAACAAATAGGATACTAAAGATGTGATATTCAAGCTTCTAAAGAAATTTGAAGAACTGAGCCAGGTCTTTCTTTCAGTCTTTCAAAGGAGAAACTCTAAGAAACTTTACAGCAGTTTTTGACCTTTCAGTGTTTTCTTTGTCATTGACCTCTCCTGATTCTTCAAATCATATCCTGATCATGGCTGCTTTTTCTTGCATTTGTTGTTATAGTATTAAAGGAATAAAATTGAAGAGCTTGCTATAAAAGGTGGAATTAATATGAATGTGTCCTGTTTTTCAGGTGTCTACATTCAAGGAGGTGAGAAGTGGAAAAGACAGCATTCCACTGAAAAAACTCACACTGCAGGAGGTAGGCTGATGTATTTTTGCCATCTCTGCTTTTTTCATAACATATTAATCCAAATAATACAGAACAAACACAGAAGACTTGAAGAGACAGACAAAAAGATGTAAAAAGTAATTAAATGAGCAAATAAAAAGGCATATCCTACTGTAATAAACGGGTAATAGCCTACACTTTCTTAAGGAGGCCTACCTTTACTTGAGTTAAGTAGGCTAGGCCAACTTTACGGATCTACTCCAAAACATTTCAAAATCATTTCATTTCAGATTTTCCCTTTACTGAGCCATATTTATTTGACAGCTATGTTTGCTGTTGTTAGGGATTCACCTCCAAAATCCACTCCTTTTGCTACAGCCTTAGTTCCTTAATGCATTGTATTTACTTGTTGTTATTGTGGTTTAGGCAGCATACTAACACATCATATTGTCTTATCCTCCATAGGACAAAAAACAAGCAAACATTTGCCTCTGGAGGGAGCAGGCCGTGGAGCTGACCCCACAACTTGGGGAGCACCTGAGACTGACCCATCTCAAACTCAAGGTCTCAGGTTATGGGGTTCAGCTCCATTCAACCACATATACAAAGCTTGAGGTACAGTATAACACAATGAAAAGGCTTAAGTAATTCATTTCATATTTAACAAAAAAGAAATCAGTGACTTTTTATTTCCCATATGCACTTAACCTTAAAGCTACTAAACTAAATGTTTTGAAATTGACAGGAAATAACTTTTTTTTCTAATTGCTGTGACTTAAATGAAATGAAATAATGACAATGGTGGAAAGACAACAGTCTTCCTTAATGTTAGGGAGAGATTTTGGTTCTGGTAACAGGTGACCAATGTATCTGACATGTATCCAATGTATCCTCATGTTCTTTTCCTCTCAACAGGAGGTCAAAGCCAGTGCTGACTCAGTCACTGTTGTTGGTGTGACAGAGGAGCAGCCAGGCATGTCCACCCTCTTGATGAAGGAGGGAAACATGGTGAGGGTGGAACATGGCCTGTGGGAGCCATTCGATGCCAGGCTCAGGACTGGAAAAATCTGTGTTAGCCTTACCAGAGAGGGGAGAAAGGTAACAAAAATTAGTGCTGTTGAGGACAAATGAAGGATGCTCCTTGTTTTCATTGTTGTTTGTTTGTTGTCATTAGTATATAGTGTTTGTAAAAAAAATGATTTAGTTCCTTATTTAGTTATTAGTTAGTTCAATTTATGATTCTAAATAAAAAATGTATTTTCTCTTTCATTGTTCAAATATTTTTCTTGTCTCACAAAATGATCTCATGTTTATGACTGACTGTCCAAACAAGCAGCATAGTTTGCTGAAGTCATTTGTATCTGTAAAAGATGACTAATAAATGTAACAAGAGAAAATGAGGTGTGACGTGATATCATTGGGGATTAGACCCTATTATTAAGGTCATCATATTTGAAAGGGCATGAGGCTGTGTTTAGAGTAGGAAACCCCAGGGTCTGGGACACTGGTGGCGGTGATGAGATGAAAATACTCGAACATCTGAATGTGATGATGATATTATTATGTGTTGTCATATTTCTAGGCTTTTTCTAACTAATTTAAATCTAATTTAAATTCATCATGTTGTGCAGTTGACTGTTTAGTTTACTACACACTCAAATGACTTAACATACAATCATAACTACCAGAATAGCCTTACAATCTGTCATGATAAAAACCCAGTTGGGATGTTAATACATTGTGTTAATGTTGTTTAACTTCAAAAAAAAAAAAAAAAAGAATTAACACCAATATGTACATTTTAACACATTTATTTATTCACTTATCAATATTTATCACTATTCAATATTCAAATCATATCACACCAGTATTTAGTATCACTAAGATGGTATAGTATCCATCCACCAATGAGAAAGCTGGGAGCAAGGGCAGGAGGCAGGAAGTGAAGTATAATACGCCTTCCCAGGCTGGAGCCAATCACGCACTGGGGACGGTTCATCGCAATTTGCATACAGAAAACTACCAGACAAGGGCTGCGTAGCTGGCACGGTGCCGGCGTCAGCCGAAGCGGTCTCAGTTTGCAGCGGTGATTAACACACACGTGTGTAAAGAACTGACAATACACACTCACTTACTTATTCTCAGGTTACCTGAACATTTCTGCAGTTGCTTTTCTCTGGCTGCACTATGATCATTTCTTAACAAATTAGCATAAACTAGAGAGAGAGCCGTCCAGACCACCAGTGGTGCTTCTCTAACACAGACATGTGTGCAGTGCAACGAGCCACATTTCACATTGTCCATGCCCGTACGCACAGTTCTCACCGGCGTTCATTTAAAGACGGTCAGGTTTGGCTGCACCCCTGTCTCACACGCATCCTTGGGTTCCCCATCAGTATGACGACTGTAACCGCATCAAGAGCTACTGAGCTCCACAAACGAGTGAGGCATACGAAAGACACTGAATAATTCCTCATCTCACGAGACAATCAGTGTCAACATCTAATAATATGGTATTGCAAAGCGGTTCAGAACATAAGCCACCAGCAGGGCCCGTGTCATTTTGTATCATAGCCGCTGTCAGACGGCATCCGTCATGATGCCCCGGTTCAGCAGGTCTTTTCCGCGAAACAGCGAACACCTCAAAGATCACAGACCACGACCGGTTCCGAGCTCAAGACATCGCGAAAAACGGCGATACTGATAGAACAGCAAATCATTTAACACCATGCGTGAACATACCGAGTTCATCAGTCATTCAACTGCCCGTACCCGCGACCCAGCTTCCACTGCCGTCATTTGCCCGCAGCCAGCGAGATTACCCAATCATTTCATATCACCTTACAGTTCCACCATCAGAGGGCGCAGTTCGGCAGAGGATCGCACAGCAGCTGCCGTCGAACATAGATAATCGTCATGACCGACACCGTCCCAGGTGACTGAACAGTTCAGAAGACCGCCCATAGCTGCTGTTGGGCGAAGTAAACAGGATGTTGACTCGTGCTGACCCCGATTGCTTCCCCTTCACTTTCTGTGTTTCCCAGGTCTGTATATGACGGGGATTTGCGTGTTTGTCTTTGGCGGGGTCTCGAAAGCACGTTAGAGCAGGTCACTGGTCCAGGGCGGTTCGAAATAATTCTCCAGGACAACGCCTGTCGAGAAATAACCAGATGCTGCATCGATATTCGACGCATGGTCGAGACGCCTTTCATCCGACGGCCGATAAGAGATCGACCGAACTGGTTATTTGGTCGATGCAGCCGTTTCCCACCCAGTCTTTGCTGTCTCCGCGCGATTGTCTCACCTTGACGAAGCGCCATCTCGACTGGTCAGCGATTACGGCAGGCGCCAGCCAATCAGCAGCCAGCAGTCGATCTCGGGTCCCCCCTACTCTGCCTCTTTGCTCAGAACAGAACACAGCTCACTGCACAGCCGCCTGCCCACCAGACCACACCAGAACATTTAACACAAACAGGAAATGAAAAACGCACACATATGCTATCGTTAATAATATATCACATGAGATGGCTAAAAACATGATCAATAAAATGCGTACTTAAACAGACCTGACACATAACAGCATTGTTAAAGAGTTCCAGACTTATGGGCGAGGATATACCCCACCTGTGTGTGTGTGAGGTGTGGTAAACAGGCGGGAGCGGCGGGGAGCATGGCAGATGGTCAGCGCTTCGCCTGATGGTCCGAATGGCCCAGGGCTGGCGAGTCCGGCGGCGTGACCATCAACCCGAGGCTGTCCGGAGCGCTGGCCCAAACGAGGCGGTGGCGGGTGAGGCCTCAGATGCCCCTGGTTTGAGGCAGGATCTGCGCCATCCAGGAGGGCAGCGTCGACGACGCCTGGGCGGTGCCCAGCCTTCCCGTCCCCAGGCCGCGGAGCCTGTACCACACACCGCATTGGTGCATTTGGCTCAATAGAGGAGCGATAGAGTCAGCAGCAGCTTCACCGTCGAAATACAGCCGCCGCCGAGCCACCAGTTCAGCCGCGGGTCCAGAGAGATGGGCGTTCAGGAACCTGAGCTGCGCGGCTCACGTCCATCTATGAGTGAGGGGGCGTGGTCTCGTTCGTCCTTCGAGTTCACAACGAGTTCAGTTTTCTTCGACGTTCAGCGTCAGGCTGTTAGCCGAGACCAGAGTGATTACACGTCGCCCCGGTATAACATTCGAGCCCATCAGATATTTAGCTCAACTGACGGTGGTCATCGCATACTGACGACGATGCTGGCCGGGCGTGTTGGAGCGTAAACAGGCACAGGTGCTATAGTGAACGCAGCCCCGAGGGGGGAGCCAGTTGAGTGAGAATTGCGGTTTGAACTCAAACAAAGATAAGCGAGAAATAACATCATCATTTCGCCTGAAAATATCGCAGAACTTTAGAGCCACGATCGTTTGCTTTCACTAACCGCGTCGAGTCTGGAGTCTCCCCGCACTTCTCGTCGAATTTTAAAAACAAAGATGTCTGACGGTTCAATAAAAACCCGTCACGTCGCTAAATCTGGAGCTGTCACGACAGCCGCACGAACGAGTCATGTCGAGTCATTCAAAAACGAAAATTGCGGCTCATCAAACACGCCCAGCAACGAGTTACGCCGGAGTTCATTCGCAACCCAGTCCTTTGGTATTCACCCTGACGCCACCACTCGACTGGCTGTTCACGCCCGGGGCCCGAGGCGCTCGGTCCACATCATCTCCGACGGGCGTTGACTGTCATTTTCTTTTCAGAGACTTCCATCAGGCGATTGGGTTCAGTCGAGGCGCCGGTTTGGTCTCGTCATTTCGACGGGATTTCGTCATTTTAAACGCGAAGTCTGAAACCCGGCGCCCCGGTACTGGAAGCAGGCGGTGGCGGCCGCCAGGGTCAACACAAAGCCTGAGGGCCGATCACACCGCTGGCGAGCTGCTTCCGCACGAGTCCTCGACCCAGACCGTCGTTCGCGCGATTTGGCACAGGCTCCAGGTGCGAGGAGAGGGCGATCATCGCCCGGTCAGCACCTCCAGCCTCACTTTGGCTCACCAGCCCACCCACACCGCGCGGACCGCCGGGTCCGCACAGCCGGGCTCACTGCATGTGCCTGCCTGCGAGCCAGCGCCGGATGGTGGCCGCCTCCTCCCCACCGCATGCCTGTGAGAACCTGGTGCCAAATCACCGCAGACCACCTGACCTGGGGTCAGGGCCCCATCGCAGCAGAGCAGCCCCCGCTGTGATCCATTGTCAGCCCTGATCTAAGCTTTTGTCAGGCCCACCGCAACCACCCTCACCTGCCTAGAGGCACTAGGGCGCCTGGGACTTGACCAAAGCTTAAAAAATGACAAAGTCCACACCGCCTGGGGAGGGCGGGGACTGCTGCATGCCTGCCCGGCGTGGCCCAGCCGAGGCCCCGTCCTTCCCCTGGTGAGCTCTGAAAAAAAAAAAAAAAAAGAAAAGAAAATGACAAGTTCAGCACCGCCTCTGGCCAGGGAGTATGGAACTACGAAAAGAGCGCTCGCTCACATGCAACAGAGGCCTTAAAAGTGAAAATATTGGCCAAAATTTTGAATACAAATTTGGAATTTGAATACAACCCAACACTTAACTCGCTTAGCCTTTAAGCATGTTTATTAAACACAAAATTTTTAATTTTGAATACAAACTCCAACACTTAACTTCGCTTAAATGCCTTTAAGCACAAGTGTTTATTAAACAGCCAGATTTGCAACATGTTGTTATTTTTATCTAGACAATAGACATCTTGGTTTTAAAATTCTAACAGAAAGTGTGGAGCTCCAGGCCCAGCAGCATGTCTTATAAAGTTAAATGAAACTTAACAAAATCAGTTCTGTTTTCTAAGCAGTAAATAACGTCAAAATTTAAACATATAATTGAAATGTTATTTTATCTTTCACTTATCTTTGTTTAAGTTCAAACACAGCCTCACACTCAGATTGGCCCCTCAGGGCTGCGTGGTTGAGCCCCCTGCTGCACGCCCCTGCATACCTATATGACTGACTCCAACACACCCAACCAAACATCATCACATGGATGTCACCGCTGGGGCTCATCTCTGATGGAGATGAGATGGCATAATAGGCCGATGTAGAGAAACTGTCCCCTCTGGTGCTCAGCTAATGTTCCGACACTGAACGTCCAGGAAAACTAAAGAACCCATTATGGACTTGAAGGATACAGACAAGACCACACCCTCCTCATAAAATGGAGAATGGGGAAACTGTCACCACCTTCAGGCCCCTGGGCACCCAAGCATCTCTCTCCTGGACCCACAACACCAAGGCCCTAGTGAAGAAGGCTCAGCAGCGGCTGTATTTCCTGCGTCCTCAGAAACAATCTGGACAAGAAGCTGCTGCTGGCTTCTATCACCTCTGTGGAGAGGCATTAAATACTGTCTGAGTGTGTACAGGCTCCACAGCTGAGGACAGAAGGCTGCAGGGGTCATCAGCACCGCCCAGAAAATCATCGGCTGCCCTCTGCCTCCTGGATGAGGCAGATCCTGCCTCAGGAAACCAGGCCATCACAGGAGACCCCTCACACTCCCCGCCCACCACCTGTTTGACCTGTTGCCCTCCGACGCGCCCAGGTCAATCAAGTCCCACACCACCTTGTGACCTACCAACAGCTTCTTCCCCTGGGCCATTCGGACCGTAAACAAACACTGACCATACCCCACCATACTCCCCCACCCGCTCCCCTCACCCCACCAACACCACACCTCACACACACACACGCACACACAGAGCCAAGGACACTATCCATCACCCGCACCTTAAAGTGTCCTAGACTCTTTGCACAATCGTGTGCTGTTGTGTGTATGTAAATTCTATTTAAAAGTACACATTGTAAATTTTTGTAATCCTTGTATTTTTTGTATCTCTTATATTATATTGTGTACGTCTTGTATATTGTGTACATTTTCATATTTCTATTTGTATTTAAATCTCTTCTATAGTGCATAGTCTGTCTTCGTGGAGCACCCACAATTTCATTGTACTTAACTGTACAATGACAATAAAGTCTATTCTATTCTGTTCTATTCTAAACAAAAACAAGAAGTGCAGGGAGTTCCCAGGGTCAGCAGCATCTCTTAGTTTTCTTATAAACTTTCACTGCTGATTGGCTGTTACCCGTGCATGGCTCTGCTGTAACCAATCAGATGGCGCTGTGGGTAGGACAATGCTGGAGACAGAGTAGTGACTGCAGACAGAGATGCGCAGCTGCATCAGAGCCAAAATAACCCAGTTTTAAATTGATCTCTTATCGGCCGTGGGATTAAAAAAAAGGCTGATGTCGATATGCGTCAAAATGCCGATAATCGGTCTATCCCTAGTTATGAACCTATAATACCGACGAAGCATTCAGATACCTGGAGAATTATATTTCAGACTGCCCTGATGGTTGGTGACCACTGCTCTAACACATTCTTTTCGGGGCCCTTAGGGAACCAAACACAGCACACCAACACACCAAATCCCATCATATACAGACCACAGAGGCACAGAGGAAAAAGTGGGGGTAGTGCAGGGTCAACACGGTGTCAGCATGTCCATAACAACTCCTTAACTAGCAGCTAATTTTATGACCAGTGCCTTACAAGACTTCTATGGCTGGGGTCACCCTGGGACAGTTGTCCAGTCCTTTAGGCTGATTGTCTATGTTCGGCAGCAGCTGCTGCTGGAAACACTGCCTACAGTCCTCTGCAAGGCCTTTCACCTCCTGATGGATGGGAGTGTGTGACGTGGAACTGTATAAGAGTGATATAAATGGTGGAAATATTAAAAATCCCTCTGCTGGCTGCAGATAGATGGCTTAACAGTGGGAAGCTCGTTCGCCGAATTTTTTATTGGAGTTTGGTTGGATATTTATTAGACTCAGTATATCTAAGATAAATCTTCACACACATGAACGTTAAGAAAATGATTTACTGCAACTGCTCCTCCAGATGTCTATGATGTTTTTTATACTTGATGTCTCAAATCAGGACAGTCATGTGAGTCTATGATGCTGAGAAAAAGATATTCACTGTTTCATAACTGGAAAAATTCTTACTGGACCAGAGGACATCACATGACAGTTGCAATCTGACTGTAGCTACGATACAAAATGGCCCCACAGCTGGGCCCTGCTCCTGGAGTGGGCTTATGGTTTACAGACCCGCTTTTTGCAGTACCACTGTACTGGTATGTTATTGTAGATGTTAGCACACAGTTGTCTCGTAGAATGAGGAATTATTAGTGACATTTCAGTTTGTCTGAAACCTGTCTGTCTGACATACTGTTTCTATTTTGGTTCATTTAGTCCTGACCAGTTAGAGGAGTTTGATGCATCTTTCCTGTCAACCCTTTCCACTCGACATGGAAGCTGCAGTAATGGCTGATACAGTTACAGTGTAATCATACCTGATAGAATTTAAGGATAGAATGACAAAAGACCAAAGTTGCAATAAACCACAACCATCTTTTAAATGAACACCAGTGTGTCTAAAGGAAGGTACTCTGGTACATGCAAGGACATAAAGGACTAATGTAAATGTATGGTAAATACACACACGACACACACACATACACACACACACACACATTCTTGGCTCGTGATATTTCACCCTGGCCTGCTGTCTGGTGCTTACTTGACATAAAAATCCAGATGGCGTGGGAATTCCAGTTTTCCAGCCAGGATCTTCTGGTAGATTCCAAATGGGTTGTCATCAAAGAACGGTGGGTACCTGTGGAGAGAAGTAACTGTCATCTCCAGCCTGTCCCTCTGAAGCTGCACACACACTGTGTGCAAATTCAATCTGTGCTCTGTGAAAAACAGCATGATGCAAGGAACAGGTAAAGCTGGTAAGAGCTTACACACACTCGGCTGTATCAGTCTGAACAAAATAGTGAGTGAACATTTAGAGTCGGGGGGTCATGAAAACTTTCAGCTGTGGACAGAACAGCCGACAAGTTTGTCTGAAGAACAAACAAACAAAAAACAACTGCTGTTCAGCATATATGTGTCTAAACTTAAATGATGAGATTTTCATCAATGGAGGTGAATACTGAACTTGCCAGACTTAGTACGTCGCACAAGGAGCTGGTGCCCAACAACGTCTCTGCCAATGTCTCGGACACGTGCCCTAAGCTCCACTGTCAGGGCCTTGATTCCCCTTTCACCAAGCCTCACACAATGCAGCTTCATGTTGGACAGATATTTTAAGAATGCCAAAACATCCATTAAATATATCCGTTGGGTTGTTGGTTTGAACCCTTTTTGTTGCAGGTTGGCTACAAACCTTAAAGGTCAAAAATAAGGTTTAGCTCATGTCCTCTCATAGACAATAGACAATCACAGATAATTCTTCAAATTTTGTAAACTTACCCTCTGACTCTTGAAATATCCTGCAGGAACAATAGATTGCCATTTGGATTGGGGGAGTCTGCCATGAAGTGGACGAAGTGGAACACATGAGTAGCACGCTGCTTTGCATTTTCCTGAACTTTCCTGGAAGGGTTGGCACCTTCCACATGGCCTTTAAAGTCGTTTACCAATTTCACTGAGGGACAGGTAAATAAATAATCAGACATTAAACAATGGTAAACATGCAACAGTAAGATTCATAATCCTAAATGTTTTGATAGGAATGTGATATTCACCATAAGCAGGGAATATTTTGGCACACGCTTGTATTTCACAGCCTGGAAAAATATGAAATGAGATGCAGACATCCAAACTTAACCTCCAGTCACATTGATCTGTAAGTAGAATAAAATGATCCTCACATTTGTACGGATTGTAGAAGAATGCAGCTGCTTCAGCTCATCATGTCGTTCAATTTCGCATTCAGGCAGCTGCCTTGTAACACGAAGCTCTGCGAACAGAAACTGACAATTTTCACAACCATCTGCAGGTGTCCTTGGAGGAAGGCGGTGTTTTTGTCTGACAACAGAGCAGGGAGGTTTGTTGGCTAAGGATGAGGATGGTGTGGTGCTCAGCGGCAAAGGTGAAAGAGCAGTGACAGCGGCTGGCGATCTTCTTGAAGGAGACATAAATACAGCAGAGTCTACTTCTGTGTTGCTTGGTGATGGCAAAGCTGAGAGAGTTGCACTGAAATAATTTGAAGGAGGAGGTGTTTGTGGGGCGGGTGTGGATGGCTCACAGTCAGTGGATCCTGGACCCACAGAATCTGTTGCATGTATGGCAGTGGACAGAGATAATGCAGGTGTAAAGGTGGCTGTAGCATTATAAAGGGTCCTAGTCCTTTCAGATGCCCTTGCAGCTATCTCCCTACGGACGGCCTCTTCAACGGTAGATCCATTCACTTCATCCGTATGGGACGCAATTGGTGGTTGGGGATGGGAAAAATGAGGACAACGTTGCTTTACATGTAAATTTATTTTGTCTAACTCTGTTCTACTTTACAGTTTATACCTTATGTAATATCTTATCTACTTCTCCTTTGCTCTATTTTTAAGAATGACCAGCAAATCAATATAAATACAGCAGTCGAATACATACCTTCAATCCATGGACCTTTAACAGATGCCTGTCAAGTCTGTTAATATGTTTAGAGTCGCATAAGTGAACTGGACAGTCCAGGTTTGCCCTAAAGCTGGAGAAAAGACACCAATGACAAAAGGCATATTATCCAGAGAATAGGACATTACCTTACTGAACAGCAAAATGTGGTAAAAGTCCCTGTATTAATTCATTATGGATTTACCATTGTAATATTAGGTTTTAAGTCCCCATTCCGTGTGTGTTTGTGTGTGTGAATGGTAATATTTCCAAAATACTTAATGTCTGTGAGCAATCTGATTGGTCAACTAGACATTCATCACTATCATATCACTCTGCCTGTAACTTATTTACTGAGACTGTGTGGTTACCTATTGTAACCCCCTTCAAAAGCCAGTGTTGTCACAGAACAAAAAAAACAAGTGATACGTAAGGACTTCATATTATATCATTTTTTTATTTTAATAGCCTATTGCATAGGTTTTTGATTTAACTAATTTGTTTTTTTGTTGCTCTCAAAACTTTTTCTACATAGGCTGAATATCCATTTGTAGGCCTACACTGGAATCATCTTTTAATGAACAAATCTGTGATAATCCTGATCTTAAAACAAAAGAACCAGAAAAAAACAGAATGGTTGATTAGTAAAAGCCTCTAAAAATGTCTTGAAATGATATTCCTGTTCAGCTTTGACCTCACTGGACGCATCTCTCCTCTCTCTCAGCTGGCGTGGTGAGTCTGTGACAGTGTGTACACAGCAACATCTAGGTTGCTGTATTACATTACTAAGGAAGATCTACTTTCTGTTGGACATAAAAAGTAGCAGAAGTGATGCCAATGGACTATGCTGACCCATTGGTCGAAGAATGAAAATCAAGAACCATGAGAGAGAACCGTTTGTACCTCACACAAACAGTGAGCTCTGTGAGAGACAAAAGCCAGCTGAAATGCATCTCAAAGGTGCAAAGCGTGTGAAAGCATAGCTAAATGAGCCCGACATCACATCAAAGCCACATTAATGTGTTTGTCTTCCTGGAGGCTGCTGCCTGCCAAAGTGGGGATCATCAGTATCAAGTGATGACTGATCTAGCTTAATGTACCAGTCTGCCGCCATCTGGCCGATGACATGGCTTATTTCATATATGACTTCCAGTGCTTTGCATAGAGTCATGTAAACAAGATGTTTTCTTTATCATTTATGCAGGTATTATTGCTTGCCAGATATTTAAACAATGTTGAATGACAGTAATACAGTTATAATCATGATTACTCTAACAGTAAAAACACAATCAAACTATGTTTTTTAGATAGTTTTTATTTTTTGTTCTCTTTCCACTGTCCTCATTTCCGCCCTCCTTCCCCCCTCATCGCGCATCAGCATCCATTCGTTTTACTAGAGACAGAAGATAATAATTCCAATGTGACCATGTAGACTGTCAACAAATGTCCCGTTTGGCTTCAGCCTCATCCATAGCATCGGCCTCCTTGTCCCGCAGCCACCTCTCCCTCACAGGGGAGTCCCCTGAGAGACCCACCACATGCTGGGGCCCGGTTCATTGGTCTTCTCCTGGCCAAGGCCAGCAATGGTCCTATTGAGAGACTTGTTGATTGTTTAAAACAAAGGGATAGCAGAGTTTGTTTAATTTAATTGTAAACGAATTGCGCATCTCTATGGGGTCCTAGTACAGGAGCATTGATGTTTTTATTAGTGTATATCTATCAGAATAAAAACAATATTAGGGCACCACCATCCACTCCCAAGTCCATAACACTTTCGGTTCCGAGATATAGGCCGTCTCCCTCAATGAAAAGAAATTAAACTGAGCGGTGTCAGAAAATTTTACTAAGTGTTGGTGACCAAAATGTTTAAGAATGTTTGAGCATGTTTTCTCCATTTTGGGGTGCTTAGTACCACTTTTGGAGGACTGTTTCCCTAACCCTAACATAGTTTTACATAACTGTAACTAGTTCTTTTCAGTTTAAGGCGGAGTAAGCTCTATTGGGTGGAGAGTCCCAGGTCCCCAGAGGCGGGTGTAAATCAAGGAGTAAGTAATCAGGGTCAGTAAAAAGTATATTGTCGTTTATGCCAGGAATACACACTGATCAGGCGTAACACTGTGAGCCGAGGGGTTTACGTATTGTTACAGACAACGAGGTTGTGGATCGCAGAGCGGTTACGCTGGTTTAGCCCCGATATCCCCGTAGTTCATTTTGAAAAACACCTTTTTGGGTTGTCGAAAACCGTGACCAGCCCAATAACCTGAACACAAGACGTTTACCGGAAGTTCAGTGTCACCCGTTGGTCGCGGTGGCCTGGCAGTTGTAACAGTCGTAGCCGGCGCCAGAAGTTGATATCAGCAGTGTTTTCTCGTGGCTGTCATCGCGAACTCAGCACAACACGATGGCTCGTCCGCCGCCAGCCCAAAGTTCTCCCTTCCTCTGGTCATGTTCAAAACAGTCTGAGACCGCGTCACGTTTGATTTCGGTCAAACAGTGAAAGCCTGGCCGACCATTGGTCGCTGATGGCTGCAGCTTATCCCTCATCAGCAGCGCAGACGCCCACCTCACCTCGGAGATAACTGAGACAAATGAGCCAGCCTGTCAACAGAGCTTCCTCCTGTGAATACGTTGCGGTCGCTGGTATCACATCACACAGTCGTTCAGCCGACTGCTGATCTCTTGCTGCATCAAGTCTCCCCGCCGGGTGCGAGGTGGTTCAGATGAGGGTCAGTTACCCGTAGAAACGAGGTCGCATTTTCTGCGTGGTAAATGAATTCGAGTTCAGAGACCACCAGAATAAAGAAGAGCAGAAACCGAGCCCGATTATTTCATTCTCCGCAGGGCAATGGGGGTCGCTGCTCAGGAGTTACAGGCACCGGCTGGCCCGCCTGTAGACAGGGAAGAGCCACCCGAGCATGACAAGCAGCTCAGAGCCCTCAGGCTCCTCAGCAGCAGCGCGAAGAACGAACGATCGAGACCGCCCCGACCATACCAAATCTGGTCGGTGTTTCTTCGTAAAACACCGACTATTTGCAGTTTGCTTCGTCTCATGATGCGACAACGAACGATTAATCACCGGCTGTTCCCCGACTGGTCCATCATCAGTCGTTCGGTTCAGATGAGTTCATCAGAGCTGGCCAGCTTCCATCAGGTGCAGCCGACGGCTATCAAACAACATGTCAGAAGTTTGAGCAGTCGATTTTGCAGAGTTTTCAACAGCAGGATCAGGAAAGAATCAACGATCTCGAGTTTCACCGTCCCCTCCGGGGCCCCACAGGCCGGGCAGGTCAGGACCCGAATGACACCCGATACGATTGCTCGGATGACACTTCGAGGCCCATCTAGATGAATCAAACCTTATTAAAATTCTTTATAGTGAATGATCGAGTGAGCCGCAGCCACCATTCAACTGCTCGAAGACTTAACGTTCAACGCCCACATCAGTAAACATCAGACAACGAAATCTGAACCGAGGAGGTTTCATTCAGCTCGCCAAACATCAGACAACTGACAGTCGATTTGCTGACGCCCGATTTTGTTCGACGGTCATTGGGGCTTCATCTTCCGGGGACACCGAAATCGAGATCAGGTCAGTGAGCCCAGCCCCAGCAGCCCGTTGTTCTTTCTCCCTTCCAGCCCCGATGCCTGATCAACAGACTCCCTGAAAGACCGAGCCTGACATTTGGGATTCAGATGCCTGACGTTCAGAGCTGCGCTGACGCACCTGGTGTCGGTTCTTCCTCTGTAGCTGGCGTCTTCCTCTGCCTGTTTTGACCCAAACAAAACCATCATTTGTGAAACCGGGGAGACCAGCCATCCGAACCGCAGTCAATCAGAGATCACATCGTGAGCCGAGATGATCATCGCTAAGAGTCAGCTCGACCGCGGTCAGCCCCCGAGGTCGCATTGCGTCGATGAAAGAATGAACAGTCTGACTTTCCAATGCGCCTGATCAGGTCAATAAACTCTCCGGCCGTTAACGGTTCATCCGCGCGGTTTATGGTGCCCACCGACCGACGATCATCTGTTAATAAACATTGCCGTGGGTCGCGCCCAGATCACCGACGCGATCAACGATCAACGGATCAACGACGACGCGACACCGCTCGTCTGTCTCGACGACGAACGGACGAGTCAGTCAGCGGTCAAAACAGAGACGAAAATACGTTTCATCCCTCGACGTCTGTGCGTTCAGCAACATGTCTGTGCTCATCGGTGTTTCAGCCGTTTGCGTTTTGCGTACGATAGCCGTTATTTCAGGTTTGTGCAGTTCAGGTCAGGCAGCCATGTTTGTGTTTTGGAGCTGTAGCCTGTGTGTTTGATGCTCAGCCTGTTCAGCTCAGGTGTTCAGCCCTGCGCACAAACATCATCTGGTTGAGCAGGGCATGAAGCCTGCCTTCCCTTCATTGCTGGCGACAGCCCGGACCCGTTGAGCAGGGAGGGACACGCAAGAAAACCGAAGAACAGCGAGGAGAACAGCAGACAGAGTGTCCCCGCATTTCGTGAGTTGCTAACCGATAAACACTGAAAGACCTGGAGCCCGCCCACCGATCAGACGGCACCATGTCGTCATCGTTCGGGCCGAGATTCCCCGACAGCCATCCGTCGATCAAAACATGGAGTTAGAAATCGAGTGATGAACATTTGAAGATTTCAGGAGATCAATAGTGGTTTTATCCGGGTTCCTCCTTGTTTCGCTCGTTCATCCCGAGCCACCAAACACAGCTGAACATCAGCGCAGAAGCGAGTTTTCCCTTCAGCAGCCACTGCTCACTAACAAGTCAGCCCACTGTCTCCTCATCACCAGAGCCCGTCCGGACGGTCCCGAGAGAGAACAGTGAGCACAGAGTTTCAGCGTGGGTGGTTCGTTTGAACCATTCAGGAAAAACACAGCCTGGGTCTCCGGCTCTCCTCAGCGAGTCTTGCAAAAGCTTGAAAGTCTCTCAGCCTTCGCCTCACAGACAGTGATCAGAAATCTCCAGAGACTGTCAGAGTTACATCCTCTGAGCAGAGTGCTCTCGGGTTCGAACACAGAGAGATCTGACCTCTGAGATCAGTAGTCCAGGTGAACTAGCAACAAATATCAGTCAGAAACCCAGTGATGATTCATGTGCCCCTGCCTTAATCATCTGACCTCAGTAGCCCAATCTGGTCATCAAACGATTTAAGAGTTTTACAACTGGCTCGTCCAGCCGACTGTTATCGCGTGTATGACAGAAATCATTCAAAAGTTACTGAGGCCCCGGAGGCCGAAGAGCCAGACGGTGATCGTCGCTGTGGGGAGTCACGTGACCAGTAGCTGAGCGGAGATTCCCCGTACCAGAATCAGAGCTAAAGAGTCTGAGTGTATCAGCATCCGCTGAACTCGTCCGTTCGTCAGCAGATGAGATAGTGACTGACATCCAGAGAAACAGCGGAACCATCTCCATTGGCCAGGTTTTACGGTTACCGATTTCACCCGCCACCACAAGGGTCACGATGGTTTCACAGTGCCGCTTGCAAAGTCAGAAAACACGACAGTCAACAGGATCAGGCCCGGTACTTTAGCCAGTCACCAGCCACGTCCTGAATGCGTGGTTCGTGAGCCTGCCACTGCAGCTCAGCCGCCATCCATACAGCCTGGCCCGTGAGCCTGGCGCAGAGAATCAGCCCACCTGCAGCTCACGTCCGGGTGTGCCGGGACATGGCCCACTGACGATTCCGTCTGTGAGCAAGCTGCACCAGGTGAGAGTCCAGAGCCTTAATCGGCTTGAACGTCATTGCAGGCGCAGGGACGTTACTGAGCATAGTGACAGTAAATCACCCCTGAACCCAGCTAAACTGGTAAACATGACTGAGAGGAGGATTTGTCTTGCGGTGATGCTGGTTCTCCGCCTCCTGCTTCCTGCTGTGGTTTCTTCCTCAATCACAGCAATCCTCCCAACAGTCTTCGGTCCAGTCTCGGCCAGTTTCGGCTCACCAGCAGTTTCGGTCCAGTATCTGTCTGAATCTTCGTCCAGCCTGCTCCAACCGTCCCCGGTCCAACCAGGAGGGTCTGAGGAACTGGATCCAGATTTTATCAGAACCGGGTGACCGAGTCTGTTGGACCAGAGACGGTTGGAGCAAAGACTGGACCAGAGACTGGACCAGGATACTGGACCAGAGACTGCTGGAGAGACTGACCAGAGACTGTTGGACCGAGACCGGGACCAGAGATTAATCAGAGAGGGAGTGATTACTGTGATTGAGAAGAGAGCCACAGCAGGAAGAGCAGGAGGACAGGAGTAACATCACCACCAAGATAAAAATCTCCTCCCTCAGTCATAAATACGTTTAAACAGGTTCAGGGTGATTTACTCTGTCACTGCTCCTATTAACGTTCATAAATCCTCACCTGTAATGTGTGTTCAAATGATTAAATTCACTGGGATCCTCCTTACCTGGTAGCTGCCTACCTAAGACGGGTTTACGTTCGCTCATGTCCAGCACACACGGACGAGGGCCTGCAGGAGGAAACAGATTCTCTGCATGAACTATCGCTAAATATGGGATGGCGTTTCAGAGCTGAGGTCAGACTGCAATTTTGAACCATGATTCAGGACATTAATGAAGGCTACTAATGGAAGCTGAGGACTGATCATATTTGACTGTGTGTTTTCTAACCTGCAGGCACTGTGGTGCCATCGGGTGACCCGCACTGTCAGGTTGTAGTTGAGCCGCCGCCGGTGGGCGCGGCAATGGAGATGGTTCCACGTTTGGATGTCAAGTCCTTCTCCTCATCACCACCTGACAGACAGACAGAGGTTTGATCTGATGAGCACCAGACTCTGCTGCTCTGATTCTGAAAGTTACAGAGATGATGTGTCTTGGCATCGCCCTCCATCTTCTGAAGAATCACAAGTGACTTCTGTAATTAATGATCCACTATCTGACTTCTTCAACCTCAGTCTCAGAGGAAGAAATGTCTCAATGAAGCTTTTTAGATGATTTCATCACACACTGACTTCTCTCGAGTCAACAATGAGGCTGAAACGATATAAACTCTAAACTAATACTGTGTAGATTGTTTCTGAGTCAAGAGAATTAAACAGAACATATGAATCCATCCATCACAGCAGGACGCTCTGACAGAGTAACAACACTGAAGGTTTCACCTGACCCAGGATCTATCAGAGGTCAGATCTCTGTGTTCAGATTCCGAGCCCTGCTCAGAGGTTAATAACTCTCGATGACTTAATCTCTGGAGAGTTTTCTGGTCGCTAATCCAGAGCTGAGGAGGCTTCAGGAGACTCAGAAGCTTTTACTGGGAGGCTCAGCTGAGAGAACAGAGATGAGCTGTTTCTCTAGATGGATTTAAACCCAAACAAACCAGAGATGGTCTTCATGGGATCACAGCAATCTGTTCACATGTGAAGACTGGACCAGATCCTGAACTTTAACCATTTTTGAAGGGAACCTTGCATGACTGTCTTCTCAGTTCATCAGACCAAGGCCTACACGATGGAGGACAGATGGAAGGTTTAACTGTTATGACCAGTAGAACACTGAAAGGAAAACTCCTTCACAACGCTGACATTTATTTTATATAGTTTATCACAATGATTCACAGGATGAACAGTGAAACAGGAGAACCAGATAAACTTCCTCTGTGTTCTAAATCTTTAACGCTCAGACTCAGAGTTTCCTCTGTCATGCTCACTAATTAGTTTCTAACTCCATGTTACCGCTGCAGCAACATCAGAGTCTGTTGAACAGTGACAGAAGTACGAAGACGCCCTGAGTCTGAGGATGACAGACTCAGGTGTTTGAAAGATTTATCAGTTATAACTTTAAATTCACGGGGACACATTTCCTGTCCATCTGCTGTTCTCTTTTTCTTTCCTTCCTTGTTTTATTCTTGGTTTTTCTTGCATCATGTCCTCCCCCCTCCCTCTTCCCTCCCTCCCCCTCCCTCTCTCAGCAGGTCGGGTGTATGTATGTGAGGAAGGTAAACCTCATGCCTGCTCAGCCAGATGGTGTTTATTAAGACATCCACCTTGCAAAGTGCTGAACACACAAACACAAACAAACACAAACATAAACACACAAACACAAATACAAACACAAACATAAACACACAAACACAAACACACAAACACAAATACAAACACAAACATAAACACACACAAACACAACACACAAACACAAATACAAACACAAACATAAACACACAAACACACAAACGTGGTGATGAAGGTTGAAGCATCATCACTGTCTCCTCTGAGACACAACCACTAACCCTAACTCATCATCCATTCATCATCAAGACAAGACAAGCTGAGTGACCTCAGGACCATTGAATCATTAGTCATTGATCCATCAGTCATTGATCCCTGACTGACCCACAGCTTGTCTTTACATGTAGATGATCTGTCAGACGTCAGTGGACGTTTTATAAACCAGGACAGATGAACGTTAACAGCAGAGAAATGATTTAATGACCCTGATCAAACTTTATTAGAGAATCAGATGACTGTTCAGCCTCTTTCACTCTGAAAAAAAACCCACAAATGTCTGACCTCAGTGTGAACAACCACCTTTTATTCTCAGGTCAGATGACTCTGCAGTGGTCAGATTATTGATCAGCTCTGATGGAAGAGACATGATAAATTTTACCTCTTTCTCTGGTGTGAGCTGCAACGATGAAGTTCCAGATGCTGGTGCATAATTTTCCCCCAGACCACAGGAACAATGTGCAATAGAGATTTTTGTTTAGATTCAAAACAGGCAACAGAGTGAGGAGAGAGGGGCGTAAATACAGACAGAGGAAAGAACCGACACAAAGACACGTCCAAACATCTAAACATCCAAACATCTGAATGTCCAAATGTCCAAATGTCTGGGGTCTTTCAGAATCTGTTTGATAAACATCAGAGACAAGAGGAAAAAGAATAACAGAGCTGCTGAACAAACCACTGACACCTGATCTGCTCTGATTCTTCCAATTGTCCCCAGAAGATAAACCCCAATGATCTGACCATCGAGACACAAAATCAGGCATCAGGTCATCAACATATCAGTTTATCTGTCTTTAGCTCTGAGCAGCAAGATGAAGCCTCCTCAGGACAGATTTCATTTGTCTGATGTTTGTTTTGTTGTGGCGTTAGACGTTCGTCTTCAGGTGAACAGATGTTGGCTGCAGCTTCCTCCAGTCATTCCTCTCAGGAACAATAAAAGGTTTAATTCCTCAGCTCATCCTGGGTCGACCTCAGGGTCTCATCCAGGTGTCATCCAGGTGTCATTCAGGTCCCTGACCTGCCTTACAGCCTCTGCTCAGGAATGCCCCCCCCCCCGGAGGACAGGTGAGGCTCAGAGATGAAGATCGATTGATTCTTTCCTTTGACTCCTGCTGTTACAGAAACTTCTACCAAAATCTGACAAACACTCAAACTTCATGAGAAACATGAAACATAACGACTCAACCGTCAGGAAACACTTTCAGTGGGAAACTAATTATCTAATCAATGAAGACTCATCTGTGACAGACAGGCTGTTTGATTAGTTAATCCAGAACAATAATGATTATTGATTAATCATTCATTTATCACACGTCAAATATCCTCTGAGTCCAGACAAATAAACACAAATAAAATCAGTGTTTGAAGCCTGATTAAGATTTAAAGTTATAATAGATCAGGAAAGGTTCGAGGTCTCAGTCATTCATTCACTATCTATGCTGCTGGGGGTGGGGGGTATCATCCCCTCCTCAGTCATAAATCTGAGCTGCTTCATTTAATCACTTCTCCAGGTGAAACTCTCCTGTCTACAGAGCTGAGATATGTTTCGGTTTTTCTGTATCTTCCTAAACATCTAACGACCCCTACATTCACCCTCTGGAGGGGGGGGGGGGGGTGAAGAGAAATGAATCTGAACTCAGTTTCTGCTCTTCTTTTTATTCTGGTGGTGTTTCCTGCCAGACTCAGACCTCATTTCCCCCACCCCCACCACACAGAAGAGAGTCACGGCCTCAGACCTGCAGGTGCTGACCCTCATCTGGACCACATCACACCCAGCTGAGACCCAGTGCAGCAAAGGATCAGAGATCTCAGTCCAGTGAAGTGATATGTGATGTATTCTGTGATCGCAGCGTGGTGTTGTTCACAGGAGGTGTCTGAGTGATTGTGACAGCGAGGGAAGTCTTCATTTGTCTCTCTGAGTTATCTCAGGGATGGTGGGGGGGGTGATAGGCATCTGTGCTCTGCTGCTGGAGGGAGGTGGGGGGATAAATACCTGATGATATCTGCATGGGGGAGAAAAGCAGCCCTCATCAACCAGGCTGTGATGTGGATCAGCCAAACACCACTGACGAGCCGAATACAAACATGGCCGCCGGTCTCCAGTCTCAGAGGGACGGAGGGAAAACAGTAAATGAAAGATGACTTTGGACAAACATGATTAGAGAGGAAGAGGAGGAGCTGATGTGACGGCGGACAGGCCATCAGTGATAATTACTGAGTTCTGTTGTGATACAGGCTTTATTATCCTTTCCTGCACTTCAGCTCTGACTGAACACAGCTGCCAGAAACACACCACGTTAATGCTTCACAGGCCTGACTCAGACTAAGTCAGTTGTGTTAAGGTCCCTCACGGGACTTTTAAGTGTCTTAAAAATTTTTTGGACACAGGGACAGTGTCATACAGTCACCTTTACAGCCTCGTTGTGTTTCTACTCATACAAACTCTCACTAACTTTCCCTAAGAAGAACTTTGACTCCAAATAAAATGAATGACCAGTTGGAAGCTTAGTGGTGGAGCGTTGACGTCATGTGACGTGTAGTTGGTTTATAGCCTAACATTGGCACTGCTTCTGGGTTGGATTTGAGCTTCATCCCAGACTTCATTGGTGTTCATCTGTGAAGTTATCTGATCAACTAAACCTGGAAGGATCAAGAAACTTTAGTTGGTCACAGCATTTCTCGAATAATCAAAACACAAATATTACATTGGCTTTTGTGGAGAATAGAATGATGTGGGACAGTATCATCTATACAGTCAATTATTAGTACTTGAATAACATTGCTGCTGCATTGATACTTGTGTGTTTTCCTATTAAAGTCATTGTGAACATTAACAGGACAAACACCGGAAGTCTCAGAGACGATCAGGACTCTTTGCTTGTGACTGATGAATGTCATCATCACGTGCTTGGCAGCTCTGAATGGCGTCCTTAGGAAGCAGAGAGAGTCTGTTGTGTTCTGTCGGCTTCTGGCAAGGGCCGGTTTGGCACAGAAGCGGAACAGGAGGGACCTGGGACTTTCTCTGCACATGCCACGACCTGGCAGGAAGCGGGCTGGCAGGGCCTGATGTGTTCTGAGGAAGCCATGAACAGACGCACAGAGCCAGAGCGACAATTTACTTCAACTACAACATGTTTTATTTCTCTTTTATTCTCAGGGGCCTCTGACATACACAGAGCGGAGGGAGGAGGAGGGAGGAGAAAGAGGAGGAGGAATGGGCAGGGTGTCCCTCCTGGTGATCTGGCAGGTGATGAGAGGAGGGCGCTGCTGATTTATCTGACAGAGAAAAGCGTCCCTGCTGATCCCACCAACACAGGACCTTTCTCCTCTCCTCCTCTCTTCTCCCCTCTATGCATCCATCTCTGAGACTCCTAAGCCTCTGTTAGCTAGATTCAGACTTCAAAGCCT
>BRZM01003875.1:43519-59991 GCA_033238685.1 Lates japonicus
GCGCGCGCGCGTGGCGCGTGCGCGCGCGCGCGCGCGGCGCGCGCGCCATCAACAACAACATTGCCGCCACGGTCCACCACCACGACGATGTTTTTTTGCACCTTTTTCCACCGGAAAGGACCCAAAGTGATAATGATTATCATCATATATCACAACGTGCGTGGAGGCCATCAAACCATACAAATAATCAATTGCGACGCATATCAATTAATTGATCTGCATCAACTTAACGTAAAACAACTTCAGACAATACAAATCAGCGACACTGGAATACGGGGCAATCTCATACAACGAAGAACAGAACCTGCAGAACAACAACCCGCAACATCCGCTTTCCTAACCAAATGATTGAACAAATTAAATATCGCCTTGAAGGAAAAAAGGGTCCGGGAATTTCTGCCTGGGTCAGTTTGAAGCCTGCTGTCGGAGACTAAACGTCAGAAAAGAGAGCATATACATCAATTAAAAGTGATGAAGAATTTAATGATCCTGCTCTTCCTCCGAACAGACGATATTGTAAATTCACTTAATTACGAGGGCATTGCAGCACTGAGTTTGTGCTCACCATTTTCCCTGGACAGTACAGACTGCGTGTTGGCTCTGCTTCAGATTGGGGCTATTGAATGATTAGCAGTTATGGTGATCAGTCAACCACCAGGAATAATCCTTCATATTATTATCGTGTTTCACCAACGCTGCTCAATTGCTCTGAATGTTTTCCAGAGCATACCCATGTTCCATACATGCACCACAACATCAGGGTAACTCATAGAAATGGTGCTATTAAGCATATTTTACATCGAACAGATCCACGGAGGGATCATCAGATTGTTCTTATTCATTTTGTCGCTCCATGCGCTGGTTTTCATCTAGCGGTTAAAATATTACCAAATCTTTCTGTATGAAGATTTGAGCACGTTGGTTTTTACATACATCTGTCGGTTGTATTTCTCCAGAATGCCAGCAGGACCGCAATTTTGTTACGCAAACCAATACTATTAAGGGAAAAAAACATTCCTAATATTTGACACAATCAATAACAAAAACACAAGGAGGTCAGACCAGATTGAAACGATAAAAACGATAATGCAAACTACGCTCCTCGTATTGCTGGAAGGTTTTACCAATGGCCTAGGGTTATTTTTAAAGAAATATCGATCAAGGGTGAAAGATTTAGACTGTGAATCGTTGTCTTGAACTAAAATGTCACAACGTCTCACATTATATTTACTATCTAGCCACAGATAATATTCACATCGTGTTAGAAACGATAACACCGTGTTAATAAAAGGACTTAAAAGGTTGTAAATGTTAAATTCTCAAGAAACACGCATCTTATAGAAATGTCCCATGATAGAAGGTTGGAAATCAAGAGAATCTGCTACTATAACACAGGGAAAATCTTGCTAAAGCAGGAGTTTTCTGATAAGTTACAACACTACGTGAACATAAAAAGAGGCTACTATACCTTGATAACTATTACTATTTACTGGAGAGCATTCAGAACACTACACAAATCTTTATCGCCAATCATAATGTCCGGTTTCCTTCCGTGTCAGCACTGGGCATAATGCATGTAGCATGCGCTAAACCCTGTGTATCAAGTTTTAATTATTCCTGACACCTGAGAGAAGTTCCCTGTCAGGCTGTGGACATAGTTAATCTGGAATACAATGACGATTCATCGCACCTGTTATACATTAATAAATATTAACAATATGAAATTTCAACTCATTATTTAGGGTTTGTTTAATTTTTCACATACGATTCTGCGAACTTCAAAAGCATCGGGAATAACACCATGGAAAAATGCTACTGCTACTGCGCTGGCCCTGTTTATTACAGGATGTGCTCAAGACGTTTACTGTTCCAAAACAAACCGGCAGTAGTAGTACCAAAGCGAAACCATCACCCATCATTTCTTCGTTTCGGAATTGGGCAGAAGAAAACTGTCGATGCAGCTGTACCCAGGCGGCGCAGAAAATGTTAGCAAACAGAAACCCAGCAAACATTCTCCAAATGGATTGCTCGGTTTTTATTACTTTAGGTATTTATACTCCGCTGGAAGCGCGTGTGTATTCACAATATCAGGTATGAGTTGCCCATCGATATGGGCAACCTTTAACGCACTGCCTATTAATATACTTCTGTTCCTTCCAGTTGTTTTGCATAGTGATCAGCCTCTGCGGGTGAACATCCAGTTCAGCGGTGTCTGCCAGTCGGGGAGGCTAAAATATCCATGCCGGAGGTGGTGGCGGCTTCACGCACTGACCGACAGATCGCTTTGATGTGCAAACTGACGACGACCAGCGGCAACATCATCACGCGCAGAGCATCATTTTCAGCTTTAGCATCAGCTACCCTTCGTGTATTTTGCATCGAGCGCAGCAACATCACGCTGATGCATCTGCATGTCAGTAATTGCTGCTGTTCGCCAGCTTCAGTTCTCAGCACTTTTGTCGCGCTGGGCTTTGTAGGCCGGCGTTATCAATACGTAATGATTACACAGCCCGCGACAGGCAGACGATGATGCAGATAACTAGAGCGAGATAATCGCGGTGACCTGCTCACATCAATCTCTGACCGTTCCGCCCGCTTTTGAATTTTTGCACCGTGGCTGTCAGCCTTATGCTCGAACCGACCATAACCAGCGCCCGGCAGTGCTTCAGATATTGCTGCAACGGTCGATTGCCTGACGGATATCAATGATCAATCATAGGTAGCGCCACGCCCTTAATCTGCTGCAATGCCACAGCGTCCTGACTTTCGGAGAGTAGTCTTCGTGCCGTTGCGGTAGGCATCCCACCAACGGAAAGAAGTTGCAGCGTCCGGCGCTCTCGTTGATTTGAGTTTTGGGTTTAGCGTGACAAGTTTGCGAGGGTGATCGAGTAATCAGTAAATAGCTCTCCGCCTACAATGACGTCATAACCATGATTTCTGGTTTTCTCTGGACGTCCGTTATCAGTTCCTCCGGACCACGCCAGCATATCGAGGAACGCTCAGGCGTTGATTATTGATTTCACCATCTTCTACTCCGGCTTTTAGCAGCGAAGCGTTTGATAAGGAACCAATCGAGTCAGTACCGATGTAGCCGATAAACATGCTCGTTATATAAGCGAGATTGCTACTTAGTCCGGCGGGGTCGAGAAGGTTTCATTGAATGAACTAGGCGATAATGGCGCACATCGTTGTCGATTACTGTTTTTGTAAACGCACCAACATTATATATTCAAGCCGCGAAGGTACGCTATTGCAAATGCAAGGATTGCCCTGATGCTCTTGTTCCTTTGCTGAGAATGTATGGCCAACAGGTCAGCGTTTGGCATCTTCATGTTCTACTCTCAATAAGGGATTTGCTCTATTTAATTAGGAATAAGGTCGATTAATGATAGTTCAAATCCAGGCTAATGTTTAGTAATCAGATTTGTTCGTGACCGATATGCATCGGGCAAACGGGTGGAGGTTGTTAGCAAAAAATTCCAAAAAAAATTCCAAAAAAAGACTAACAAACACAATCTGATATGTGCAATACGTAATCGAACGAAGTACACGAGTTACGTGGCTGCTACCAGCCTCTGCGAGATCCAGTCAGCAGAGAAAACAAACACACACACACAATGACACAGCAGCAGAGAGGAGGTCTGAGGCATCCACCCTGTCCCAACACGCTCCATCAGAAAACACACATTGTTTCAGGACCAGAAAAGTTGCTCGAGCCTTTTCAGGCAGGTGGCAGCCAAAAACTTTCCCCATAATTATTCCTTTGTACAACATAGCAACAAGTACTCATCCGAATGATTCTCAAGCCTTTGTCACTGCAGAGCTATGAGGAGGGATTTGTAGCTCTGATGACTCGCATCATCAGATGACAGTGAGGTCTAAATTTGATCCGAGGTAAACGGCTGCACGAGAGCTGCAGGTCTGAGCTGGTGTTTACAATAGATGTCCCTGCAGGCATGAGCCATCGAATCTCGCTGCTTTATAATCAACAGAGGATCAGGATCACACACAGCTGGAACTGCACATCTGTCGACAGGAGACCTGAAGAGACCTGCAACATCAAACATTAAACTAGATCAACTGTGAAAACCACAGCTCTCAGATTCACAACATTTGGCTAATTTCGATCATAAACATTAACACATCTCATCAAACCTTCTTTAAAGTAAAGCAACACAGCAGGTGAGAGGAAATGTTTTGTGACTGTAAACTGAAGACGCTTTAATAGAAAAGTCTGAGCCCCCAGATCTCCTTGCACGAGTATCTCACACTGTTTAACAGAAACATGGAAACACATGAGCTGTCGCTTGAGCTCCAGCTGATGCAGGGCCTCAGCCTGACAGCAGAGACGGCTGCAGGGCAGAACACTTTGCCCTTCACTGCCTCTCTACAGCTCATCCACGGCTATATTAATCCACACAGAACAATCTGTGGCTCCTCTGATCACAGATCTGTTTCATCACAAGCTTTCTCCTCTGCAGAAACAAGGAGAATCTGAACCATCTGATCTTATTGTTGTTGTACATTAACAGACATGAACGCTCATGCTGCAGCACAGCTCTGATATGAGTGACAGTTTATATGGGTGGTTGATGTCCTGAACGCTCCAGGTTGACTGGCGCGCAGGTTTCATGTGGAGGTACAGGGCGGGTTTTATCTGTTTGTGACAGATGATCAGATTACTGCAGCCAGGGTCACGCTCGTTTGGGAGCAGATTTAAGGCATCTCGTCGGCAGACTCAGTTTTCTCTGTTCTACCTCCTATGTCACATTAAAACAGGTTCTCGCCATTAATTCAGTTAAGGTTGTAGTTTAGGTTCAGGACATTCTCATTTCCAGGGTTTGTCTGATAAATCAGCAGGATTCTCCAAACTCTGCAGGTCTCAGTGCAGTTACACCGTCTGGATCCTGGTTTCTAACATCGCCATATCAGGTTCACCTGATAGCAGTCCCCTGTGTTGCTGTGTCCTGTTTGATTGATCCGTCCATCCTCACAACCTCCTCCTCATACACATCACTTAACAAGAACATGCATCAGAGCTGTAATAATCTACTGCAACACATATATTGCCAGGACAGTCTAATTCTATACCTGGAATAAATCTGTTCCATTCAGATTCAGGTTTTTCAAAGGGGTTAGTTCACCCAAATAAACACCACAACATCAACAACCAAACTGATTCAGGTTAGTTGGTCACCGCCAGTGTCAGTGAGACAAAGTTTTCTCAAACCGACACTGCAGCTTTACAACAACAATAATAATAATACACACATGGATAATAATGATGAGACTATTATTCATCTGAACTGACCTTAAACTGCTGAATGTCACCAGATTTACTAGTTTAATCTTTAGTTTCACGCCTGCTAGCAGAGCGTGTTACAGAAATGCATCCTGGGAGAAAGTGAATTTGTTTCCGTTTTTACAGACACAGTTTTACATGAGCGGTTTCTCTGTTTATCCATGATTCTGGGTCTGGGCTGAGTCTTGCAGAGGGAAGATGGAGCTGATTCATGAACCTTGAGATTCATCAGAAGGAATGATCTGATTTCATTCATGTGAACATGAGTTCAGTTCGTCTCTGATTGGCAAGGAAACATCTCTTGTGATGACTACCGATCTGCTGCTGGGTTCTTGTAAAGCCTCAGAGAGGAGTACGGTGACCTGACTGACTGAGAAAACACAGAACATAATGAATCAGCATCATCGGCAGGTCGATGCTGGGAGGAGCTGAACCATAACTCATAGCTGAGCTGTCAGACACACCTGAAGCTTCCTGTGATCTGCTACCTGCACACTGACACGCTTTCTCTGAGTTCGAGTCTTGAACCTGACCTGAACTCTGAACCTCAACCCTAACCCGGTCCCCGAACCAGAGTCTTTGCTGCACAGACAGTTTTGTCTCATTACTGTCCTCAGATGTACAGAAACCTTCCTCCTTCTGGTGTGTGTTCTAGGTAACAACCTGCAGCTGCATGTTCAGCTCCAGTTTCCTGATCACATTTCACCTCCTCCTCCTCTCCATGGTTCAGGCTGAGGTTGAAAATGTGTTTTATTTACACCACCGGCGCTTGCCATCGGCTTTGGCGTTTTCGAATAAAGTCATTTTTATTTTTCAGATCAGCTGTGGAACGCCACTGTCACAGCTTCACACCACAACATCTGTAACTAGAGTTCATTAGATCATTATGTATAATATCTATGTTACAGATACCTAGATAAAGCAACAGGACTGAATCTGTTTATTTAAACATCGCATTATAAAAACAGTCTCCAGATCAGTCAGGGACACTTCATTTACTAGAGAAGAAGAGAGATGATCTGTATCATCCTCATTTTTACTGATGAGTCGTGGGATCAGAGAAACTCTCATAGGCTTGTGTGAAGAAAATCACAAAGAACAATTGAAGCTTTCACTTTCGAAAATAGTTGAAATATATTTTCGCAAATTATGAACCATTATTATCGACATCAGTTGATTGATTTCAGCTGATTGATCATTTAAAGCTGATCTTCACAGATCGACTCAAGTAAATTAAAACCTTTTCTGTCAGCGAGGACGATCTGAATCTGGATCAATAAAACCTGATCAGTCCTGATCACTAACCACCATCAGACACTTCAGACTTAATAACAGACTGAGAACAGAGTCACTCCTGCTGCCAGTAAAGTGAATGGGGGTCTAATTCTCCACTCAGAAGAGTGGAGCAGGACAAAGATGTCCTCCCCTCCCTCCCCTCCTCCTCCTGCCGCCCTGATGCCTTTCACCCCCCCACAACCTGTTTTTTGCTTTTTGTCTAGTCAATACACCCCACCCCCCACCCCACCTATTCTCCAGCAGAAAGGACAGACTGAAATATAATATCTTCAGAGAACTTCTCTGTGAACACTCAGTTATTTCTTATTTTCTTTCTCAGTGTTTTTTACAGGAACAGGATGTTCTCTCTCTGTCTGACCTGACAGAGAAAAATTTCATCTTAACTGCACAAAGAAACACAACATAAACACACACGTGTTAACAGCTGATAACAAACATGTCAGAACTATAAAAGTGTTACAGGAGAGAGGAGGAGTCTGAACACCTCCTGTAACTCCTGCTCCTCCTGACACACACTCATTTAATAAGAGATTTATCTGTTATCATCGATCAGGAGCTGTAATACGAAGATTAGATCCGTCAGAGCAAAAGAACCTGACACAGAGAATAATCTGAACCATGTCAGTGTTTCAGCTCCAGAGGTCACATGACCATCCAGCTGTCAATCAACCTCCGCCTGGGGGGGGGGGTCCTCCTCGTCTCTGCTCTGACTCGTTCATATTTATGGAAACGACCTCTGACCTCTGACCTCTGACCTCTCTGTGTGACCCGCTCAGTCCTGACCTGGACCACATTCATCAGAAGCTGTTTCTACATGTAGAGTCACAGTCTGATCTGAGACCTGGTCTGAGACCTGGTCTCTCTTTTCCTCAGCCTCTGTAGGACTGTAACTTCAGATCCAGGACTGAGTCAGGGTGGGGCTCTCGGTCTGGAGGGTTCAGGGGTTGAGGGGGGAGGGGCTCTCACCCACAGCAGGAGGTCTGGAGGTGGAGGCCTTTAACCGGAGCTCTGTGGGTCATAACAGGTCTTAGCTGAGCCGGTCCAGACCTGGTTAACCCTGTCAGGACTTCATCAGGACCTCAGAGACCCCAGAGATACTCAGAGAGTTTAGAGACCCTCAGAGACCCTCAGAGACCTCAGAAATCCTCAGAGACTCTCAGAGACCTCAGAAATCCTCAGAGACCCTCAGAGACCTCAGAGACTGTGGATGAATGAACCTGCCATCAGAGACTCCTGAGACTGCTGCTGTTTGAACAGTAAATCAGACTCAGATACTGTAACATCATTAAAGCTCCTGCAGCAGCTCTGTGAGCTGACACAGTGATGATGAAGCTGTAAACAGCTGTAAACAGCTGAGCTCCTCCAGTCACCACGTCACACAGTAACACACTGACTGACTCCTTCATCTGTGAACCGTCTGTAGAGGAGGAAACGTTCTGTGGCTCAGTTTCACTGCTTCATGTTAAACAGTCAGTAAACTGCTGTGATAATATGTTACTGTGCTGCATTCAGGTTCCACTCAGAAGTCTGAATTATAACGCTCCCAGTTTTGTGGATCTACTCCGACTCTGTCACTGTTGAAATCATGTGTTGTCTAAATGTGATTGTAGTGAATCTCAGTTACAGATCTGCTCACTAATATGAATTTAACTGCCTTTCATTCTTGAATGTTTTCATGAACTGAACAAACTGTTTAAATTATTTTGTTACAGAAGTTTTCTTCAGCTGGAGGGAAGCTGCTCTGTGTCAGCCAGAACCCCCCCTCAGGGTCGGGGGGGGGTCACACTCACTTAGGGTCAGTAACAGTAAATACTGTAATTACAGGGAGGGTCAGAAATACCTGAGCAGCCTGTCATCACCTGACTGACACTTCACTGGACCTGACTGTAAGAGGTGCCCCCCCCCCCCCCCCCCCCCCCCCCCCCCCCCCCCCGGGGGGGCCCCCCCCCCCCCCCCCCTTCAGTCTTCACTCCATCTGAACGACTGTGAGCAGCTGCTCTCTGCTGTTAATGACACCAAACGACCATCAGCTCATTTAAACTCTGAACGAGCTGCAGGAACACACACTGCTAAACCCCCTGTAACAGATTACACATTACTGATTACTGATTACTCTGCCTCATCACAGTTACAGCTCCTCTTTCTCTCCAGGAACAGACTTTAACCATCAGCTGAAAGTTTCATCTAAACCAGTTTGTCCTCGAGCAGCTTTCAGGTCGAGGTTCAGTAAAACAGAGACTCAGCTGAGAGTCACCTGTACACAGGTGAGGAGCTGAGTCCTCTCAGGTAATCTCAGCACCTGCCATCTCACACACACACACACACACACCATGGTCCATTACACTCCAGCTCCTGACTCAGATCACTGCTAAACTCTGATTGAGCAACTTCAGAGAGGAGGGAGGGAGCGAAGCTTTCAGGAGCTCGACTGCATGTGGTGACATGTGGCTCTGCTCCCCCCTCCCTCCTCCTCCTCCTCCCCCCTCCCTCCTCCCTCACTCGGAGCTCAAACTGTCAGAGGTAACAGAGAACAAACTCTTAAACTGACTTTGTCTGAAATAAACTCCTCTGACTCTGAAACACATGATCCACAATCACAGCAGCCTCAGTTATTCAGAGTAATCAGAGTAATCAGAACCTGATTCTAAGCAGAACACGTAAAGAGCAGTGTCCTGACGTGCTGCAGAGTCCAGCTCAGTTCTTCTCTGTGGTGTCAGTGTTTACCGACTCCTGACAGTAACAGGTGTGACAAGCGGGTACGCACGTCGCATGCATAGGCAAACCCACCTGAGCTCCACTTCACTGACCTTCCAAGAATCTCTGTCGTCTCCTCTCCTCACACTCAGGAACTTTAAACTCCTCGACGGGACGCCAACGGCTGCCGTCCTCCCATAATGCTCTGCTGCTGTAAAGTCCATGAAGAGGAAACTGTGAAGACACAGAATCGTGGAGCTAATGCTAACGCTAACCTGAACCCTGAGCTCCTTCAGAGGCTCTGAACCAAACTGAGACTGTTCAACACTCCCTGAAGAGCAGGAGCTCAAACCTCCACCCACTGCCCCTCCTCCCTCTGTCACACACACACACACACACACACACACACACACACACACACCTTCCATGTGCACAGATTGTGGGCTGTACCACCCCCCCACCCCCCCGCCTGTGGGCTCAAGGCCTTTGGTCCTCGGCCAGGAATGTGTGTGTGTGTGTGTGTGTGTTTATGTGTATGTGTGTGTGTTGATACATCTCTACAATATGTTCAGTTTAATCCTGATTCAGATCCTGTTTCCTCACAACCTGAAATCATTTCTGTCGTTTGAACAAACCTCAGCTCTGTGTTCAGGTTATTAAAGCACTGACTCTTCAGGCTGAGACACAAACACAAACACAACTCTTCACTCACTCTGCTGATTAATCTAAACACAAGAAATATATTCCCCTCTCTCTGCTGATGGACAGACTCACTGACACATCAACAGGTCAGAAACAAACTGATCAGCTCTGTTTATTGATCACTCAGCTGCTGCTGCTGCCTTCACTGACTGGATCTTATTGTTGGTGCTGAAACATTAAAACTACAGTGAACTGACTGTGACGACTAACAAACCACATGTTCATTAAAACTGAGAGAGAATCCTCCAACAGATCTGAGGCTCAGACTGAGGCTACGCACTGTCACGTTACAGTTACTGTCACAGTTACAGTTACTAAGATAAGATAATCCTTTATTAGTCCCACAATGGGGAAACTGTCACAGGAGCAGTGAGGAGCAATGTAATACTCTGTACAGTTTTTCTCTGTGAAGATACTGAAGCTTTAGGACACAAACAGAAAGAAAAAACGTTTAATCTCCACCTGTTCTCAGAGCTGAAGGAGTCTTTCCATCCATTAAACTGACGGTGATATAAATCTGATCAGTGTGGGTGAGACTAGTTTGCAAAGGGGCGGAAAATTTTGGAAATTCTGGAAACTTTCCATGGGAAGTTAACCTGGGGAATTAAAATATTAAATATCAAAATATTTTATGACTGATGCAGGATAAATGAATAGAAATAGAGCAGATGAACAGATGAACTCTCCTCAATCAGCTGCTGAATCACACTCTGAGCTACAGAACAGAAAACTGAGCTAGCACCATGAGAGCTAAACTCCTACACTGTCAATGAAATGCTGTGAGCTAGCTAACATTCAGCATCTCTGATTTAGCAGCTAGCTTACATTTAGCATCTTTGACTTAGCAGCTAGGTTACATTTAGCATCTCTGACTTAGCAGCTAGCTAACATTCAGCATCTCTGACTTAGCAGCTAGCTTACATTTAGCATCTCTGACTTAGCAGCTAGGTTACATTTAGCATCTCTGATTTAGCAGCTGGGGTGGCATGGTGGTGCAGTGGTTAGCACTGTCACCTCACAACAAGAAGGTTCCAGGTTTGAGCCCCAGTTCAGGCCCAGATATATCGATGACAGATCAGATATATTGATCAGACTGACTGACTGGATGTAGTGTGGCTGTAGAGGGGTTAGAGATGATGTAGGAGAGAAAACCATTAAACCTTCTTGTTTTAACCAACATGATGCTGAAACAGGTCTTTATGTTGTTAAACCTGTGATTTAGTTAATTTACAGTTTATTCCCATGGAAAGTTTCCAACTTTGAAAATTCCTGGAATTTTTCAGCCCAAGGTGAGACCATGTGACTCAGTAAGTGACTGAGAATAATTAACAGTGATGGTTTGTGTTGCTGTTGTGTAAATACAGCAAATAAACGGAGTGTATACAGCTCTCTAACTGCAGGGCCTGGGGTGGGAGGGGGGGAGGTGTTTAAGTGATTTGTGTCTTATCAGATTCACCAACACCTGAGGCTCAGAGGGAAAAACAAACAGGTGATAAAGATCAACAGGTAACTCATCTTCATCATCACTGACTGATTCAACAGATTCAGACAATAACTCTGAACCTTGTCTCTGTTCTCAGCTGTTTCCTCCTCTTTACTGCAGATCACTGATTAACATTTAACCTGAGATGTTTGTCGCGGAATTAAACTTTCATTTTCTTTTTCATTTAAACCCATGAGTCAGTTCAGACTCCAACACTCAGCAGGTGAATATGATCAGATGGCTGTCCACCCTGAGTCTGGTTCTGCTCAAAGTTTCTGCCTCTTAAAGGAAGTTTTTCCTCTCCACTGTCTCCTAGTGCTGCTGATGGTGGATCTGTTGGGTCTGTCTGTGATTATAATAATCTAGAGTACGGTCTAGACCTGATCTATATGAAAAGTGCCTTGAGATGACTCTTGTTGTGATTCGGTGCTATATAAATAAAATTGAACTGAATATCACATTCATCTCTAAAAAACACAGGACAGAGAACAGAGATGCAGCCCCTCCCTCCTCTGAATAAAAGGTTGTAATATTCCTTTAAAGCTGAACAGAAGGTGAACTGATCCTCCCTGAGGCTCCAGAATCCAGAGCTCTGGGACTGGGGGGATGGGGTAAAGGGAGGGAAAAGGAGGACAGAGAAAGATGAGGATCAATGGAAGAGAGAGAGAGGGTAAGGAGGAGGTGGAGGACAAGAGGAGGGAGGCTGAGGAGGAGGAGGAGAGGAGAGACAGAGAGAGATGGAAGGTGAGTAAAGGGGAGAGAGGGAGGGAGGTGTATCCAGAAATAAACAGAAGGTGTATATTAATAAAGAAGTGGGTGTCACAGAGCTGAAATGAACCCACAGTTGCTTCACACTGTTCAACACACACTGCTGTACATTTATATACACACTGGGGTGTTTGATCAGCTGATCCTCACTAACTGGACTTAAACTAAACGTCGTTCATCAGAGGAAATGGAGTTTATTCACCATGGTGTACCACTGCTGCTCATCTGATCACTGAGGAATAAATACTGTTACACCAGAGGTCAGGAGGTCAGAGTTGGGAGTGACTGACTTACAGCATTCGGCTGGAGGAGCTGAGTCAGAAAAACATTGAGGCTCCAGGAAAGTCTTCAAATGCTGCAGATCTCTCTAGTCTAAATTGGAGTTCCACCAGCAGTTTAACCTAGTTCCTCCCAGAAGATGGCTGCCTCACACACAGAGTCAGAGTGCCACATCTATCACCTGAGGTCCAAGCTCATTCCAGACCCACTCTTCTCACAATTCTTCAATTCATCAACCACATGAAATAAACCTGGAGGATCTTAGACGACCAACAGAGCCCGATCTGTCTAAGACGTATTGTCCTGGTTCAGCCTTAGACCAGTCAGAGGTCAGAGGTCAGAGGCTGTCCTCTACTGTCTCTGCAGCTGAGTCTGAACAGCCAATCATCAAGAAGGAGAAGACATAGGAAAGTGCCCCTCATTTCCCAGGAGAACTAGGAGCTGGGACAGACCAGTGAGAGTCTGAACCTCTCAGACCAGATCCAGGTCAGGTCTCAGTTCACCGCTTCCAGGTCGGTATCTCAACCGTGAAAGGAACCGTCGACACACGTGAGCAGGTCTGACTGCACGCCAGGTCCTGAAGGGTCCTGATCACCTCAGTCCGTTGAGACCATTGTGAGTCTGTCAAATCAAATTGCTGACGGGCTCAGACCTGAATCCACAGCAGAGAGTGACCAATCGACACATTGTTTACCGTCAGTCAGCTGACTCACACAAGAGGCGTTTTAGAGTTTCTAAAATCCTCATGTTCGAATCTGAACAAACCGAGGAATTAATAGAAATGATGAAGCAGAATGTCAAAACCCCGCCTCTAGTTTTCATGATGGAAATATAAACAGATTCAGTCTGAACAGCAGCAGGCTGGACCTGCTGACACCGCTGATTCTACCTGTCTGTATCTGGCGGTTAAAAACTGAGTCAGATGAACTGGACCAGGACTCAGCTGGAAACCACAACAGACTCTAACTGGCGAAGTTTCAGAACTGAGTCAGAGCTGATCATCATTTGTCCTGACGTCTGTTCAGCCTCATCCAAAGACCCAGGTTATCATGACCTCCACCTGCAACACAACACAACACTGAGAACACTGTGTTATCACCAACGCAACACAGACACAATAAAGACTCTGTCAGAGTTATCAATGTCCTCGACCAACAACACACTCATTATTAATTGTCCAGCACGTCACACACAGAATATCATTACAGCCTCTGCAGATCCTGGTCTCGTACAAGACGGGGTTGCTCAGGATCCTGATCCTCAGATCTCAGTTTAAACTGTGCAAGAAGGCTCAGAGCTTCAAAATAGCAAACGAGATTTACAGTGTTTCACGGGTTGACAGGAACGCCTCAGAGCATGAAGAGAAGGCCGGAACTCTGACAGAGACTGGATATGAAACAGCATAACACATCCACTGAGGCAGGAAATCCTCCGGGTTTCCTCTGCTGATAATAGCCCCCCCCAGCTCACAAAACAAACTCTGTTAATAAAACAACCTCAGTCTTGCTCCACTGTTCACTTCAACAATCAGCTTCATCTTGCAGCTGCCTATCCTCTCACCCTGTCTGGCCCTCTCCTCACCCTTGGAGTTCATCCTCCCACCCTCTGTTCATCCTCTCACCTCTGTTCATCCTGTCACCTCTGTTCATCCTGTCACCTCTGGAGTTCATCCTTGTTCATCCTCCCACCTCTGGTGTTCACCCTCTCACCTCTGTTCATCCTCACCTCTGTGTTCTCACCCTCCTCACCCTCTGTTCATCTTCTCACCTCTGTGTTCATCCTCTCACCTCTGTTCATCTCTCACCTCTGTGATCATCCTCTCACCTCTGTTCTTCCTCTCACCTCTGTGTTCATCCTCTCACCTCTGTTCATCCTCTCACCTCTGTGTTCATCCTCTCACCTCTGTTCATCCTCCTCCCCTGTGTTCATCCTCTCACCTCTGTTTACCCTCTCACCTCTGTTCATCCTCTCACCTCTGTGTTCATCCTCTCACCTCTGTTCATCCTCCCACCTCTGTAAATTATCTCCTCACCCTCTGTTCATCCTCTCACCTCTGTTCATCCTCTCACCCAGAAGAACAAAAGAACTGAGAACTCACAGCAGGAAATTCAACAGGTTAAAGTTGAAACTCAGAGGACGTAGGAGGACGATCAACATAACACAACACAACAAACAACAAACAACTCAACACAACAACAACACAACGCAAAACAACAACAACACAACACAACAACAACAACCTACAACACAACACAACGAAAACAACAAACAACACAACACAACAACACAACAACTCAAACACAACAAAACAACTCAACAACACAACGCAAAACAACAACAACACAACAACACAACACCAACACAACACAACGCAAACAACAACAACACAACACAACACAACAACACAACACAACAACAACGTAAAACAAATAATAATAATGCAAAACAACAACATAAATATTAACAATAATAAATAACTCAATAATGTAAACAAATAACACAATAATAACAACTCAATACAACGTAAAATAATTAAATAAATTATAAATAATAAATAACTAAATAACACAACATAACGAAACAACAATAACATAACACAACAACTCAATATAACGAATAGTAACGAATTCAATAATATAGTAATATTAAATATTAAATAAATATAATATTAAATATTAAATTAACTCAATATAAATAAATAATAATAACAATAATTCATTAACATAACAACATAACATAAATATTAATTGAAATAATAAATAATATAACAACACAATAACTCAATATAACATACGAAATAACAACAATAGAACAACTTTAACACAAATAAATACAATAAATCTCAATACTCTACACACAGGGATTAATGAACCAATGAGTATTGCCAGGTATGTGAACACCTGAGCAGGAAGTAAAATATGGTTCGGTTCAAGGACCTGTTTCAGCTGTTGTGAAACATGATGAAGAGAATCGATCCACAGTGTGATCTGCTGAGAGGATCTGTTTCCTGAACCGTTGAGTAATAATAATATTCCTGGGTCATTGTCATTGAAAAGTAGAACATACAGGAGTTGAGGGATAATCCAAAATTCTCCTGCCTCAGCACAACTTATCTGGTCTCCTGATATATGATTTTACACAGCACACACACACGGACCTCTTCAAGTTAATCCATCCTGTTTATTTTCAAACTCAAGGATCCAAGCCGCAGAGATGAGATTCTATGTGATGTGCAGTCATGTGTTGTTACAACTGACCTCTGTCTGAGACATCCTTGATGATGAGTTCAATGTTTCAGGAATTTACAGAAACATTCACGCTACAAGAAGACATCACACTGATCAGTTTATTAGGAACAATCTCTCTGACTTCAACCAGCGTGTTTGTTTTTAATCAATTCAGACTCTTCATCACATCCATCTCCCCTCGTTTCTCTTGTTTGATGAAATCAGCAATGAAGTGTAATCCCCTCCTCACACCCCCGCCCTGTCATCAGGTCACCTCCTCTCGTCTGCTGCTGTGACCCCCGCACCCCACACAGTGAGCAGCATGAGAGAGATGAAGTCAATTGATCGCGGACAGATCAGCCTCTTTACTCTCTGACCTGAAGTCAGTTCACTCATGTGCCTGTTTTCAAACCAGAACTCTCAGACCAGACCCGGCGCCTGGACCAACCAGGATACAGAAATTCAACATGTCACATAATTTAAATATTGGGTTAAAATCAAACTCACATCGGCTGCTTTAACATGTAACATTTACTCTGGATCAAGGAAGCCACTCTGCTTCTCATCAAAACGCTCTGACTCTGTCTCTCATGACCCATTCTGTCATATTTTGATTCTCGTGTAATGATCCCTGTAGTCACCAGCAGAGTTGGATGGCAACCAAACCTGATGAGACGCGGTTAAAAATATCAAGGAGACATGAGATGCAGAAGAGCAGGCA
>BRZM01003875.1:62584-84823 GCA_033238685.1 Lates japonicus
CATGGAAGTTACGTATTGCCACGTGTTCACACGACGATTTAAAAACATTTAAAACTCCTTTATTAAAGTGTTTCATTCTAACATCTGACCTGTGATCGATGAGTTTTACCTGTGATGACGCTCTGAGTGCAGCAGGTGGCGCCTGACGTCACTGTTTCACCTGGAATACTTGCGGACCGGTAGATAAACTCAAAACATCTTCATTATCTACACTCAGTTCATGTTGTTTTCATTTGTTGTAACTAGATTACAGACTGTAACTCTGCAGGAGTAACTACATTTACTCAAGTACTTACTGAAGTACAGTCATGAGGTATTTGTACTTTACCTGAGTATTTCTACTTTATTTTACTTTTCTCTGAGGCAGTAAATACTGTTCTGTTCGGAACTACATTGATTGATAGTTACAGTTACAGTTACTTTACTAATAAATGATTTTACATGAAACATATGAAGAGTTATAAGATTGTTATAGATCATTCTGTCTGATTATTGATCAATTGACTGATCGACTTCAGTTGATTAAAAATTTATTGAAACTTTATTTTTCTATTTAGCAATATAATATAATATAATATATTATCCTCTTTGTTTTATTACTTATGCACAAAACTAATCATGGTGATTGATCTGTTCCAGCTGTGGAAACTTACATTTATTTACTTTTGTTCCAGCTTAGTGAAATCCCGAAGCTCAGAGTAGTGTAACTGCAAAGTAACTGTAGAGTAACAGATTGTCATCCCGCAGCAGCAGCTGGGGTCCATTACCTGCTGCTGTCAGTCATCTGAGCACAAACAGAGGAGGAAGTTGAAGCTGAAACATGATGTGAGTTAAAGTGACAGATCAGATCATGGAGGAAATATCAGACTCAGTCTGTTCACACTGATCAGTTCAAACTGAGCAGATTTAATCAGAAATAAAAACTGAGCATGTTGATCAAGCTGTAGGCTGGTACAGAGGCTCCGCTTCGACAGAATAATAATAAAACTTCCTCACTCATCACTTTTCTGGCAGAAACTAGCGCTTCCTTATTGTAGCAGATGTTTCAAAATAAAGCCCTCAGTCTGTTTCGTTCAGTGGAACATCCACACCTGAAGGTGGAGGTTTCATACCTATCGGCGCTGCATCATGTTTTATTATTAAATGACTATATTTTTAACACTTAAGTTTTTCATGTTGAATATAAACGAGTGACTCTAGACGATAGATATTCTCTGAATTCTCCTTCATGTTCTTCTGTTAATCTTTAGTTAAAACATTTTTCAGCCAGGACGAAAGTTTCTAAATTAAACTTTAGTTTCATGTTGAAAAATATTAACATGGAAAAGCGTGGAGTGTGTGTGTGTCTGTGTCTGTGTGTGCCCACCAGTGTGTTTCTGTGTCTGTGTGTATGTGTGGCTCCGTGTGTTTGTGTGTGTCTGTGTGTGTGTCTGTCTGTGTGTGTGTGTGTGTCTGTGTGTGTGTGTGTGTGTGTGTGTGTCTGTGTGTGTGTGTGTGTGTGTGTGTGTCTGTGTGTGTGTGTGTGTGTTCTTTTCCAGAGGAAACTGTGAGGCTGCCCATCAGTCACATTAAATGCGCCGTAAAGCTGTGTTTCTGCTGGTTGCCGCTGCTGACCCCACCTGGTCCACACATTAACATTTCATCACACTGATCCTCCAGCGGTGGCGAGAGACACGGAGCCTAATGGCACAGATCACAGATGACGAAAGTCATGGACGGCCAGACGCTGCCGACGCCCAGCCTTTTACAACCGACAGAGAGGCACATGAACCCGCCTGAACCCTGAGGCTTTTTATTCAGAGACTGACCCACACACACACACACACACACACACACACACACAGACGAACAGAGCCACCGAGCTCATTTCTCAACTTTTATTTTACAAAAAACACAAAGAAAACTCCCCAGGTCACTTTTAGTTTGAGCTCTAACTCAAGTACATGCTGCAGGACCATAGAGTAAAAAACAAACTTTACAAAAGTTTCATATGTGAAACTTCAAACCTTTGACTGTATGACATTTGGCTCAAAAACTAGCTGTTTCCTTTTACAGTACAGAAAATTGTTGGTTTTGGTAAAAACAAAACCAGTAAAAAACTCATAAACAATATTTCATCTCTCTTCATGAACTTAAGAAGAAAAACCTTCTCAGATCCCTCTCCACACTGCTTCTATTCTGAGTGAAGTTAGTTTTACAGTTTGGTTCAGTTAGTGCTCTCATACATTTCCCATAATGCCTTTCACAGACTGTGGATTTTAAAGCTCAGTAACAACAGCAGCAGTGAGAGAATCTCAGAGGATTTCTCCATCCAAATTTGTGACCTTTGACCCTTCAGGGTGAGAGAACTTCCTGCTTCTTCTTTGGTTCCTCAGATGTTGTCTGTCCTCTCCACAAGTTTCATTGACTCTGGTTCATCGCCCTGCTGGAGCGCCCGATCACCTTCGAAAAGATCGTCTGCAGAATAGGAATGCGTCAGTGAACACAGTTCAGAATGTAAACCTCTGACGCTATGTCGTTCTGACAAAAACTCACCGCCCTGAAGCTCCCGAGTCCGCCTGTCAGACACAGAGAAGGGTCTAAACACAAACATCAATCATGCAGTTTCTGTCTTTGAGTGTTTGTCTGCATGAAGTTTCCTCTGTGGTGTCACCTATCATCTCTGATCGCCTCTCAACGCCTCTGGATCACCCCTGATCATCTCTGACTCTGATCGTCCAACATGTTCATAACGCAGCTTTACCAGTAGCCTTATGATCAGTATGTCACACCTGACAGCAGCTGTGATCTCCTTCTAAATGAAAACGTACAGACTTTTCATCAGGGACACTACCAACAAAACAAAATGCTCCTATTTTCTCCCCAGCAGATCCATATATACCCAGGGTGATTCAAAACAGAAATAAACCCAGAGAGAGAGAGAGGAGAGACAATTATTGTGTTTTAGAAGAAGCTAGAAATAAAAACGACAAAATGAGTCCAGAAGAAAACTTGCTGATGTTAGAAGGAGAAGAGGAATCTAAATTTCAAAAAGATTCTCACCTGGGGTGTGGAAGTGTTTTTGTTGCAGACGACTATCGCCAGTCAGAAAATACTGTGAGGTTTAGAGTTTTTAGTTTAAAGTTAAAACTGGAGCATCTGTTATTAGACGTGTCTGTCCTTTATCAGACAGACACATATTTCCTGTTTCAAGTGTATCTGAAGAATGAGTTTCACAAATACATTGAAACAAATCACGAGAGAGTCATAATCCAGGGTTGTGCAGCCCCCACCACAGGTTTACAGGTGAGGACGACCACACCTAGGTTGTAGCCAGCAGAAACCCAAAGTTAGAGACTCAGACTTGTGGTCTGACCAGGTTCACCCAGGGACTGGACTGACCAGGTCTGGGCTGATCTATGGGTCTGGACTGATCTGAACTCACCCTGGAGGAGTGCAGCTGATCTGAGCGGAGCTGCAGGTCCATCAGCCTGTTCCCTCCACCTTCGAGCTGCAGAGACAGAAACATCAGGATTGTTCATACAGGTTTACCCTTCCTCACCCCGCCACTCACGCAGAGGTCTGATGATGCTGTTGACGGGCGTGACAACCCCTGCTAGTCGCCATCAGGCACCAAGGCCCGCCCACTGGGACCTTTGCTGATGAGACGGTGTAGTTACGCTGAAATGCAGCAGAGACAGACAACGTCAGCACCGATCAGTGATCACAAACGCTGATGAGTGAGGAGGGGGAGGGACTGACCACCCAGCTCCAGCTTCTCTCCGCAGCAGAGGCTGGACTCTGTGTGAGATCCGACACCTCCACTGACCAACAAGCCTTGCCTAGGTGATACCTGAGCACACCTGTCAGCTCCTGGTGGTTACCTGGTCAGAGACAGAGAGATAAGGTACAGCTCAGAGGTCACAGGTCGGGGAGGTCAGGAGGTCACATAAGACAACGCCCTGATAAAGAATACCCATCTCTGTTCCTTGGTGGAGAACTCCTCACTTGGCCCTGTCACTTTATTTAAACTCTTAATCAATTGGAACCAGGTCCAGGTCCTGACCAGTTTGACTTGTGACAGTCTTTGCAGATGTGGAGCAGCAGACCAAGGGAGGGCTGATCATGGTCAGAGAAGAACTGCTATATTTTGGTGTTAACTAGTTTAAGGACAGATTCATGAATTGTTCTGTTCCACATTCAGCAGAGAGATGAGTTCTAATCTGAATTAAAGCAAACTGACAACGTAAGCTTTTAAATCAGAATTAAACTAAACCGACTGAATCTGAGCGACATGAAATCAGTTTTCTGAACATCATTGAACTTTCGTCTTGACCCCAAAGAACTTAAAGCAGACGGTCAATCAGATGAGGTGGTGGATCAGAGAGACGAAGTTCAGCTCTGAGTCCTCCCTCATGTCTCTTTATTAGCTGAGAGAAGCAGTGGAGCTTTTCATGTCAGGTTGTATAAACTAGATTAAACCAACCAGAGGTAAATGATTCTGGCCTGAGTCACAAACAGACGACTGTGAATGTTCAAGACGCTCAGGACCAAATGTAAGGAGCAGAGAGACACCAGCTTGAAGCCTGAGAGCAGAGACTCATCAGTCCGCTGCTTTACATGGTCCAGGAAACAACCACCTTCACTCCCAGACCTGAGCCTGAGATCACCTGTGTTAAGATCACAGTGGACTTGGGTCTTTAACACCAGGTCTGGAATCTGATCGTCAAGGAGAATTGGTCTTAGATCCAGAATCAATAGATTCAGAATCAATCAATCAATAGGTAAGTCTGAGATAATCCTGATCACCCTCAGTGAATGCTTCCAGAACTTTTACAAGTGAAGGCGATATTTTCTACCACGGCAGCTTGTTGGAGCCTCGGCCGTGGCAGGCACACAGGCGCTGCCAGGAGCCGGGCAAGGTGAGCCTGCTGGTTCAGCAGCTCAGATACCTGCTGTCTGGATGGCAACAACCAGGGAGGCTGAGGAGACATCAGTTTTGTCGTTTCTTACACCTTTGGTAAACAGGAGGTGGGAGCATGAGATCACGCTCTCATGTTGATGTTGACCTGCTTTACTCCAGTCCTACTTCCTGTTCTTGCTCAGGTGACTTTAATTCAAACTTCATCGCTAGACCAGGACAACAAACTACAGCTGTTTCCTCTGGAGACTTTTTTTTCTTTTCTTTGTTCCAGGTTGTTAAAGGTGGAAGCCTCTTTGTCTGGCAGGTTGTAATTGACTGTTTAGATAAAACTGTGAAGTTCTTCTATAAAGAGCCCCTCATGATGAAATGCAGAGCAGTGGCTCCAATGATGATGTTGTAAATTGGTTTATCCACCACAGACAAACTGTCACAACAACAGTCTGATGGTTAGTGGTGATTTGGCTGTTTCATAAACCTGCTGCTTTAATGCAAGAGAGAGGATTGTTCAGGGCTCCTCAGAGAGAAGAGACAGTACCTGACAGACTGACCAACCCATGATTCAATAATGAAAAGATCAGATTACAGCCGGGAGCTTTATTATCCCACCCAGAGCTGCTACTGAACTCTGCAGAGGAGGGATCTCTTGAGCTCTGAGAAAACACTGAGAGTCTGGTTAAATCATCACAGACCAGGAGCTGAGCCCTTCTGGAGGTTTTTCCTTCTAACACATTAAATCAGACCAAATGTTCCTGGAACATCCTGAACAGACAAAAAGTTCTCACTGATCGTCAGGACTTTTGTCCTGAGGAGTCGACTGCTCACTCCCGTCACCAGGAGTTAGACTGTACCGTTCACCCCTGTTCACCCGTTTACCGAGTCACCAGCTACCAAGAAGGGAGTGTTAGAGGAACACCGCCTCTTCTTCCGCTGAGATGTAGAAGCCGAGTTTTCCAGCAGGTGAACTTGACTCAGTTCTCACCTGAAGCGGCCGCCGGCCTCAGGACGCTCCATGATGGTTCCTATTGGTGAGCGAGGACTTTGTCCACAGTGAACATGGAGGTGTTAGCGCCCAGTCTTATCATGAGCAGCGATGCAGGCGCTCTCGATGCATGTGGACCAAAAACACACAGAGGAATAAAACTACACCGAGACTCAAGTTCACTATCTAAACTTGTGCTGTTGTTTTGTTGTGTTAATGCAATTCGACTCATTTCATGATAGTTCCATTTTCACATGTTAGGTTTTAAAGACTCCAGGATGTTTTCAAGCTGCTCGAGAATTTATCCATAAATACCAAAGTTTTCTTTAATGCTGAACGTAAAATCTGAAATATGGAATCAAAGAGTCTGAAACTGAATGTCTGTTTTTCCGTTTCTTAACCCTTCATGGAAAGTCTGAGGCCATTGAAGGAGCTGGAAAGAGGTTTTGTCTGAAACAAACAAGAACAGAAGTCGACACACACACACACACACACACACACCGACACACACACACGGTGTCTGGAGAAAGATTTAGCAGCCGTGGAAGCAGGAAACTTCAACTGCAGAGTTCATTACTGAGCAGAAATGTGAACCACCCACGAGTCCTGGACCCAGCCATGTGGGAGCCACTGTGGAGACCACCAGAGACCACATCCTCGTCTGATCAGTCCACAATCAATAAGACTATCAGTGACACATGAAGAAGGTTTAATGCTGAGACATGAACAACAAACATCAAACTGTGTCTGACTCCTTCAGGAAAATGTTTCCTCATCATGTTGACAATAACATTGTCCAGGTGGAGATCATTGCACTCATTCGTCATTCACCTTTCAGCTTCAGCACAGGACTCATCCTGTGGTCCCAACCTGTAATCCTGGTCTCTGTAAAGTCTGGTATTAAGACCTGAACTGTTGCAGCTTCATGTTCCTGTTCAGGGCAGATATGAAGCCAATGATCTGCCACATGACTGGATGACGGGTTGATGCTTCACCAGAGAACCACACATTTCTGTGGGTTGTGTCTTCTGGATGATGTCACCACCACATGGTCACAGTAATGAGGCTGGAAGGACGAGTATACAGTTAATTCAGTCATTACTTCATCACCTCATCACGTCATCCAGTCATTCTGAAAATCATCTTCTACATTAAATAAAGTTTCTCTCATTAAACTTCTGAGTAATCAGACTAACGCCCTCTCCCTCCTCAGTTCAGCTGATCAGGGACTGAACTGAACTCGTCAGATTCAGTTATTAATGAAAACTAGACACAAACTCAGTGACCTCATGAAATCAATACTGAAGATGAAGAGGCAGAGATAATATTTACAATAATGAACACAGACAATCCACCCAGTTCGCCTTCATAACAGGCAACACACCACACAGCCCAAAATACTCACAGCTAACATTTGTGGTTTTCCAGGACGAGAGACCAGGCAGTGATGTGACGAAAGCTGCTCCAGACGCCGCCACAGTGAGATTTCAAGGAATAAAAATCATCAGAATAATGTGGAAAAACTCTGAGTCACTGCTGGAGACGCTTCTGTGAACATGTCTGGTTACAGTCATAAAAAGATAATTTCCAGGAAAACCACTGTCCTATTGAGCAAAACAGAGAGCAGTTTCATTCTCAAGGCCAGAACAGATTACAAGCAGCCCGGAGTCAGTGAATGTCTCTGAAACCACAGCTCAGAGCTGAGACCAACCACGAGACAGACACGCAGCCTGAACCAACTTATCCTGGGTCTGATCCAGATCCAGACTGGATCACTGAGACACGACCTGTCAGATCAGCTGCTTCATTACTTTTACTTGTAAATGTATTTTTACATACTTGCTAGGGGTTAGTACCTGTGTTACTGTCCACAGAGCTACCATGCTAATGAGGCTAAAACACCTGAGACCTGCAGCAGGCCGCCACTGCCAGGTAAGTCCTCACCTGCTCCAGGAGTGTCTAGTTCTCACAGGTGTCTGCAGCCTCTATAACAACTGTCCTATCACCTGACAGCAGGTGTTGGGCCCGCCCCATTGGTTAATCAGAGGTGTTTTCACGCTTGCAGATTGGAGACTTGAGTTTGAGTCCTCCGAGCGTCTCCAGCTCCTGACCGTGATACAGAGCTCAGAGGACAGCTGCTCCTTCACAATGATTATCATCAGCTTCTTCATGTCGAGTCATCGCCACTTCCTGTTAGACACAGTACAGTCTGATGTAATCACCTGTCGCTCCATCTCACCTGGGGTCAGGAGTTAAAGCTGCTGTTTTACCTTGAAGGCGCTGCCCAGAGGAGCCAGCATGGTCAGAGGCTCGGACCGCTAGGTAAATGACCGGCTTCAACAAATAGTTTGGTCGCTGCAACAGACGAACCTTCAGCCAGCTCCAGGAGAGTTTTAGCTGAAAACACAGAAAAAGATATTTAAATCTCAGTGACTGATACTGTCACTACCAGGTACTACCGCAGGTAGTTTAGACAGATGCAGGAGGCGATACTGCAGTACTTCAGCAGTAAGGCGCAGTATGAGTAGTGTCAGTACCCGAGTCGGGGATGAGCAGCTCATTGATGTAATGGATTACCCCTGCTGGTCTCAGCTGGTCTTTTCGGTGATGATGGCTTCCGCTCAGAGTCATTCGTCTCCACAGTTTACCTCCAGCACGGTGCGCCCCTGCAGAGTCTCCATCGCGCCCCACGATCGACTCGGCACAGTGCATGCTTCAGGATGTGGGTAGTTCAGCAGGTTCATGGGAAGGTGAAACTACAGAATCAGTAACTGGAGTATCTGTACAGGAGCGCTGGTCACCAGAGCCATAGGCCCGGTGGATCCTGTTCAGGTCCTCGAGGAATCTTTCATATCTCGCCAGGGAGCGAAGATGTACTGACCTCCTCCTCCAACATGGCGTCAGACTCATGGCAGCGATGGCCGCCTGGAAACACAGCAGAGGCCAGACCTAGATCTGATTCGATTCAGGATCAGACCACCAATCAACCAAGCACCTCCACACGAAAGCGCCTCCAGGTCCTCATCCACGCCGATGAGCGCAGTACTTGTTGAGACGGCGGTGATGACACGGTCGCATCACGTGCACGTATAACGTTGGTGGCATGTTGGTCGGGTTGATCAGACGAAAGCAGCCCACGTCACAATCTGAGGAGGCGAAACAGGAGTTTAATGTTCATCAGCTGATGAGTTACTGATGATTGGTTATTCGTTAATATATGTTTACGTGTTTACACTACACCTGTTACTGTGTGTTACTGTGTGTAGCATTGTCTGTTGTGTGTCTCAGTATGTGTCCCAGTAGGTCTCTCAGTGTCTCTCAGTGTGTCTCTCAGTGTCTCTCAGTGTGTCTCAGAGTGTCTCTGCGTGTGTCTCAGTGTGTGTCTGACCCCGTTGCTGTAGTGGTGGATGTGGACGTCGAAGTCCTGGTACATGGAGGCGAAGGAGGATCCATGTCTCAGCTCCTCGGAGGTCAGGCGGCGGTTCACCATGTGGTAATGAAGAGCATTCAGCAGCTCGATGTTCACGTTGCTCACCAGAGCGTCCAGGATCTCCTGCAGCAGCACGACAACAAACACAACATCAACACACAAACTGTCATCACATCCTCCACCATCCAGCTGCTCACTGCAGTTTTTAACAAACAGGAGGAAACAGTGACTTTGTTGGGGACTATTTTCAGTGGCGGATGAATCCACCTTTGGCTCTGTAGTGAGTGTTTGTGGTACTGACTGTGGGCAGAGCGGCCCAGGCCTCGTTGCTTGGGGCGAAGAAGGTGAAGCTTCCTGGACCTTCGATCTCCTCCCTCAGTTTGGCTCGGTCGGTGTACATCTGAGTGGTGGAGGCTCCGACTACACCCAGAGTGTTGTAGATGTTCACCAGAGGCAGCGCTGTAGCGACACACACAGACACACACTCAACACTGATGCTATCTGCTTTAAAACCAAAGAGGAGATTCATCTGGGAAACTCAGACGTCTGTTTCAGGAATGTTGTGTGTTGAGTGTCAGAGGTCAGAGGTCAGAGGTCGTACCGGCTGGACAGCCCTTCTCTCCAGGAATCTTCTCATAACCAGGACAGCATTCGTAGGTGATCACCCTGCAGCAGGAAACACACCAGAGGAAACACATGAGGAGAGTCCTCCCCCCTGTCTCCCCCCTCCCCTCTGTACCTGAACAGTGTCGTCCTTCACTCCGACTCTTGGCTTCAGCCTCAGGTGGAAAAACTCATTTCTCCATAAAACTCAGTTTTCCACCTCAGAGTCTCATAACCTGTCGAAACACTTCTGCTTCAGGAGACACATAAATTCCTGTCTGTGTATAATGATGCTAATAAAGTTATAACTGAACAGGCTGAGAGAGCAGGTTCAGTCTGACAACACACAGCTACACTTTACATCCAGAGGACTGGACCTGGATCTGGACCTGGATTGTGTAGGGTTGTGTAGCTGTTGTGTTGGTTCCTGATCCTGGTTGTTGAATCAGCTTGATGAACTCACAAAGTCTCAGATCATCAGATCAGACGTGTGAACATTGTTTGAACGTCACACCTGTCCACTACAGGGTTTACCTGTTAAACATTGTTGTTGGGGGGCACTGAACAGATCACTGGGTCCATCAGACAGACAACCATTCACACTCATTCACATACAGGTGATGATTAACCTGCAGGTGTCCGGACTGAGGATCATGTTTTCTGTAACATCAGGCTCAGATCTGCATTTAAAACACAGAGAAATTGGAACTTTGGTTCTGTGGTCTCCTCCCCCCACCCCCCACCCCCCCAGATCCAGTCCAGCTGTGCCACATTATCACTGAGAACCATCACTCAGTTCATTCTGAATTTACACTGGACAGAAGAGACATTTAAAACCTGAACCTGTTGGTTGAACATGTGACCTCTGACCTCAGTCTGAGTCTGAAAAATAAATGGAGCTGCAACAGAAACAAAAACTCAGATCTGAAACATCCAGGACCAGGTCTGTGACCAGGTCTGTGACCATGTCTGTGACCATGTCTGTGACCAGGTCTGTGGTTCGATTCCTCTGAGCCTCTGACTCCAGAGAGCAGCACATGTGGACTGTAATGAAGCGTGGAGGCCGCGCCGCAGCCTTCATGACTTCCTGTAGAGATTTCCATAATAAATGTGGCTCAGCCGTCTGGGCTCATAAAGCTCATTTCCTCAGAGAGGAGAAGAATCTGCAGCCAGACCAGACGCCTGACGGGGGACCCACACCCACCGCCAGGAAAAACACTAAACCACCAGGAGCCTCCACCGAGCTCCACACTTCCTGTTCACTACAAAATAAAACGCCAGGCTGAAGAGAAAAGTTTGACTCCGCTGGAAACAAGTTTCTGAATAGAAACGTATTTTCCACAGAGTCATTTACTGTTGTAATGTTTTCAGAGCCGACAGTGAACAGGAATCACAGAGTCTGACTCCTGTTAACACCGTTGAGTTTTCAGGAGTCAGAGACTCTGCAGCTGAGAAATGTTAAATCAGCAGCTGCAGAAACTGGTCTTTCTGTGGGGTTAGATAAAGACCCCCCCCATCAGAGCCCAGTGTCTGGTATATATTTATAGAGCATACAGACTCTGCTGCAGCAGGACCAGGTTTAGGACTGGGTCTGAGCTGAGTCAGTTGATCAACAGAAAACTGTTTTACCAGTTGATCAATGGCTTCAACAAGTTTTCTATCAAACATCTGATCTCTGCAGCTTCTTCAGCGTGAGAGTGTTTCTTAAATCAAACTGATTCTTTCTGGGTTTTTTTGGTCAAAGGTTAATTGGTTAACTAGGTTAAAGATTAATCAATAATGAAAACACCAGGCAGCAGCAGAGACCAGGACCACCCACATGAGACCCTGACCCCGGGAAGATCCAGTCCAGGAGCAGGATTATGAAGCTGAACTCTGATGGTTCATCTCCTCTCAGCTTTAAACATTCAGATTGTGTCAGTGTCAGAGCAGCTTCACATTAACATGAGCGCAGCAGGTCTTCAGTGGTTTTACAGATAAAGATCAGTGTCTGATACTTTTGGCCTTAAAATGTTTCTGTTGGACTCTGGGTTCAACAGTTAAACAAACTGGAGGCTCTAATGAAAGACTGTTTTTAATCTGTATCTACTGTACAGAACACTGAAGCACTCGAGTCCGGGTCTCAGGTCTCTGCTGCAGCAGCTTCTTTAATAAAATCAAATGAACCGTGTGGAGACAGAGAAAGAAAAAGCTGCTGCAGCCTCCGATCACTTCAGCAGTAAAATGTAAACAGATGGAGATCAGCTACTGAATGTGTGTGTGTGTGTGTGTGTGTGTGTGTGTGTGTGTGTGTTGGCACACACACTGGACTGATTATCAAACCAGATGGAAACTCGACTCTCGTTTGTTCTCCACATAAACAAAGATGGCTGCCGTGGATTTCTGACAAAACAAACAGAGTGAGGTCGCAGTAATTCAGCTGGGGGGGTCGAACCGCAGCAGGGAAACATCCAGCAGAGAAAATACGACTTTAATGTCAGACAGAGAGGAAAACCTCTGAGGCTCAGAGCCGTCCTTCACTCTGTCAGACTGAAGGTTCAGAGACAAACATTCATTCATCCAGCTGCTGACATGTCGTCAGGACTGAGCCTATCAGCAGGTTAAAGAGTGAATGAGTGAATGAATGAGACAGATCGTAGAAACAGAAGAAGATCCAGGACTGAACCCTGTGGAGCTCCACATGAAACCACAGCTCAGTCTGTTTCAACTGTTTGACTGCAGCAGGAATCTGCTTCAGGAGGTCTACAGCTCCAGGAAAACTTTATTCATTCTATAAGAAAAGCAGAAAATAAACTGAGGCCTCAGAGTTAAGACTGTTTAATATTAACATGTTCACTGACTGAAATGTGAGAATTCTTCATGAATATAAAATGTTTTCATCAGTAAATGATGAACTGAGCTGCAGATTAAACAGACTGAACACTGGTTTAACCTGAGATAGTTTAACTTTCTGAAACTGATTCAGATCAGCTGCTGACTTGAGTTCACGACTCAGTTTAAATGGATCAGAGGGCTGGGGGGGGGGGGTCTTCCTTCTGCTGACCTCTGACCTGCTCCACAGAGACCCACAGACACACAAACAGACAAAGACTGGACTGTTCCCACACACACACACACACACACACACACACACACACATCCCACCAAGTGTAAATGTAATTAATCTGTCAATGATAAGAGCTGAGTGTTTGTACAGACTGTGTGTGTGTGTGTGTGTGAGGCATTCGGGGTCCTCTAACAGCTTCACTTCCTACAAACATCCTCAGAAACTCTCACTTCCTCTTTTTCCCGTTTCCTGATCTGAACTGAAAGAATCTGTTTGTGAGAAGTTTAAAACATCCTGAACCACAACTACACACTCATCACAACTACACACTCATGTAAACACATCAGACCATTGATGTACGGTTACAGCACAGACTAAGAGACATGGAGACAGAAGAAAGGAGAAAGAAGTCCGAGGATAGACAGAGAAACTTATAAGACAAGAGGACGACAGAAGAGAGAAAGAAAGGAGAGAGAGAAGAGAGGAGGACAGAAGAGACAAACCAATGTCTGAAAAAAAGAAGAAGAGAAAATGCAGAGACAGTAAAATATTGAATCGTTTCCACGGTAACGGATGAATCATTTTTAACTGTTACTGACAGTTTCAGTTAAAACACTGAAACAGCTGTTTCCATGGAAACTGAACACGCACTGCTCCGTCCACGAGCCAATCAGAAGCCCCGATTATCTACAGGAACTGACGACGTGTCAACGACGCCACGAGCCTCAAAGATACTGAACAGAGAGGAAATATGAAAATCTACGACCCCGACCCCCAAAACCACCCCGACCCCCCATCATCAGCTCCTCCTGAGGATCCATGTACAGATCTGAACATCAGCTCCTGGTTCAGTTTCAGGGAAAGATCTCTGGATGTGAACCTGGACTCTGGGTGTGAACCTGGACTCTGGACTGACAGTCCTGATCTCTGTACGTCCTCCACCACCTCCTGTGACTCTGCTGCTGTTGATAATCATTTAAAACACGTTTCCTCTGAACATGATCCAGTCAGAGTTTATTTCTGTTTAGTTTTACAGAAACATCATCTGCAGCAGACAGAGCTGAACTCTGTTGTAAACTGTGTAGTTTCTGTCTCTCATACTGTTCTGTCAGTTCACATCCAACATGAAGCTGCTACAGAAAAACACTGAGCTCTGATCCAGACTGAGTCCCAGATGTGTGGACAGGAAGAATCAGAGAGACCTGATCTGCTCAGACTGAGTCCATCAGGACCAACCTGCAGCTGAAAACCTCAGATCAAACTGTGGCTGCGAGTTTCAGTCTGAGTTTAACAAACAGCCTCTGTCCTCTCTGAATCCAGACCAGACCTCCTGTCTCCTAAATCTTCATGGATTCATTTACCTCGCTGCCTCCACTGTCATGTTCACAGCTCTGCAGGGACACAGGGAGCTGTGTTTTACTCAAGAATGTGCTTATATAAAGATTTTGGGAGGATTTGGGGATTTAGCAGCACGTTTCCTCTACAGCTCGCTCCAAACACACGTCAGCCACAAATCCACTTTTCAACGGTTCAGCTTTAACGTTCAGGTTCTCTACTGAGGACTGAGACAGGAAATACACTGAGGAGAGACCGGGATTGTCTCACACACACACACACACACACACACACACACACTGGTCTTTCTATGGCTGTGAGGTCACTTATTAATATAACATATCTCTGTTCCTAAAACACACCAAACCTGAGTCTAACCTGAACTTTAAAACTGCTGTCGAGGTCAGGGAGGACCCGGCCCACACACACAACTGTAGACACACACAGACACACACACACATACACTTTGCTTTAATCCTGTCTAGCCTATGCAGAGTGAGATCTGCTATACAGCTATCCACTGCTGCCAGAGCCTCATTAATAATGTGTGTGTGTGTGTGTGTGTGTGTGTTTCATCAGTCCGACTGGAAGCTTTGTTTGAGTCTGAAAGCATCAGATCCTTCACTTCATTATCAAACCTGAAAACATGTCGCTGCAGTAAAACGAACAAAGATTCAGTCCTGAGTGACAGTAGAAAACCAGTAGAAAAGACTCACAGACTCATGAAACTTTAAAAACTTTTAAAACTTTTAAAATGTCAGAGAAAGTTTGTTTCCTCAGCAGCTGGTGTTTGGAGATATGAGGTTTCTACCACTCCAGTTGCTGAGAATGTAAAATGAGAAAAACAGTAACTCCAGGTAAGGTTAGGACCAGAACCAGGACCAGGACCAGTGACGATCGACTTGACGTCTGATGAACGGACTGTCAGTAAACACATCACTGTTACTTTACACTGTGTAGCTGAACTTCTCACAGACCCCAGCAGCTCTGACCTTCATCACCTTCATCACTACACAGAGTCTCTGCAGCGTTCGTACAGAACAGACGTTAAATCTAAAACCAGAGGAACTAAAGCAAACACATGAACGTGTCCTGTGAGTGAACCCTGCAGGAAAACTGACACTGATGGTTCTGCCAGACTGACGTCTTTCTGCTTCAGAGGTTATATAAGAGGCGAGGACACCTCCGGAGAGGGACATTCCTCCGTCCACTAAACACAAACTCAGCCGGTCCAGCAGGACTAAAAGTCACATTACACAAACTAAAAGACAAAAACAGGTTCAGAACCAGGACCAGGAGAAGAGATCAGCCTGAGAATGACTGACAAACACCCCCATCCACCCCCCTGATAAAAATATGAGGAACTTTTCAGTCTGTTTAAACTGGTCCGTTTAGATGAAGTGGACTCAGACAGATCAGACTCAGACTCACGTGGGTTTTCCGCAGATCTTGCGATGGTACCACTGTTTGCAGTTGGTGAAATATTTCTTATCAGTGCCTTTAATCTGCTGCATGGCACAGACGTTTGGTCTGAAAGAGAAAAGAGAGAGAGACGTGAAAGTCTTCATCAGACGCAGGTCACATGATCAGGACACAGGTAATTTTAATAAACATTAAATTCACTGATTAAAACCTTTAACGTGAGAGGAGACTGAGGAGCAGCAGCATGAAACTCATCCAGGGTCAGTTTCATCTATTTCATCATCTTCAGTCTAAACCTGTACCTTGTTATTTTTCTACCTTAATCTACAGAGACGTGTTTAAATGTTGTTAAGGTGGACAGTCAGAGATACTGTCCAACTCCTGAATGACTGTAAATCACTTTCAACACAAGAGAAACATGAGAAAAAAACCTGCTAAATCTGCTTTTCTTTCCCTCTTTAACAGCTGAGACCATGAATCAGTCAGTTCCAGATGTTTCTGTAACATCTGTTATTGATCAGACTGAAACATCTTCAGCTGAAAGAAACTGATTCAGTTCAAAGTCTGAATGTTTGAAGATCAGAGTTTACAGTTAAAGACTCTGATTCCACCTTAAACCTATAAGAGTCAGTTTAAGGTGGACTGAAGATGAAGAGTTAAAGACTGTGGACCTGGTTTTTATTGATAAATGAGCAGCAGACTGAGAGGAAATAAAACAGTGATTGATTGTCGATCAGATATAAAATAATCAATAAGTCGCAGCTCCGAACCGTTTCACTCAGACTCGCTACAGAGAGAGAAACAGTCCGGTTCGGTTCGGTTCGGAATGAAACTCACCCCTGCAGTCGGCCTCTGATCCGGCTGTGCTGGAGGACCGCCTGGTACGGAGACCGGGCCGCGCAGACCGTCAGAACCAGGGCCAGACCCAGACCCAGGACCAGAACACGCGCCTTCATCTTCTCTCTCTGATCAATAAAAGACTAAAAATCCTGCTGCTGCTCAGACTCGGTTTTCTCTTCCTCTTCGTCCCGCTCCGCAGCCCGCAGTCCCCCCAGGATCCAGGAGCGACCAGATTTATAGAGGGGGAGGAGGAGGGGGGAGGAGGAGAGGGGAGGGGCGAGACACAAGACGCCGAGATGAGGAACTGAAGAAAATCTAAAAACCACAGAGAATCAGAAGCTAAAGGACAGACAGTAAACTGTGGGGAGGGAAGGAAAGGAAGGAGGGAGGGAAGGAAGGAGGGAGGGAAGGAAAGGAAGGAGGGAGGAAAGGAAGGAGGGGAGGGAGACAGAGGTGTTGAGCTGGTCCATGTCCATTAATCCTCATCAAACCACTGATGTACAACTAAAGCAAAGGCGCCCTGGGAGAGGAGGACAGGGGAGAGGGAGGGTTTTGGGTGAGGGTGGGGAGGGGGTGAGGGTGAGTTTGGTTGTGGTGTATCTGTGTTAATGTTGTCATGGCGACTGTGTTGACTTTACTGAAACCTGAAAACCAGAAAACAACAAACAACAAGTGACAGTGAACGCAGCAACAGAGACTGAACTGCCCCATAAACATCTGTCACACATCTGTCCATCTGTCCGATGAGATCATGACTTCATTGACAGAAGACGTCCTCAGGGTGGAGCTGGTCAGTGACTGATGCTGGATGCTTCTGGTTCATCTGTGTTCCTGTCAGACCAGGTCCAGGTCCAGATCTGCATCATGAGAGCAGAGCCTGATCCAGGACGTCAGAGTCTCTGAGTGTGGACCGTACTCTAATGGTTTTACCAGGTCCTCTCTCAGTGTCTCCAGCACAGAAACCAAACAGAGACTGGATCTGATCTCAGACCTGATGAAGTCCAGGACAGAGTCACAGCAGCTCAGAAATAAACAACAACAACAACAACAGTTTATTTCCTGAGAACAGACTCTGATCTCAGATCAGTCTCCTCTTGTTCTGACTCCAGCTTCATTTAGCTGTTCTGGTTCAGACTCTCACAGCTCCTGGTCCAGGTTCAGGGAAAGGTCCTGGTCTGGGTCCATGGCCCTTTGTCCACATGGTCAGTCTGGAGAGAGCTGCAGGACTTCAGAGGATTCAAACTGACTCTGACCCAAACGTTTCTCTGATGTTTAACTCACCTGATAAATGTCTGAGGAGTCAGATCTGGATCAGACCTGGATCCTGCTGGGACTGAGTCCGTCACAGTTTCCACAGAAGTTTCAGGACGATCAGAGGAAACATTTCTGAAATAAACAACATGTAGAGATGAGTTTGTCAGAAACAGTGAACAGATCTAACATTTCAGTCAGAGGAAAAGAAGCTGGATTCATTCTCGTGCTGCTTTCATGTACCAGAGATAAAATCTGACATGTGGTAAACTGAAGCCAGCTGTGACACAGTGCTGCATTCATGAGTGGGAAAACTCAAAGCTGGGGGTGAAACAATAAAGAAACACAAATATGGAAACTTCCTGTGGCTGTGGAGTCATTTCTACTTTAAATCACAGCTCAGCTCAGACAGGTAACTCACAGCAGCTGAGTACATTTACTCACCTACAACTCTGAGTATTTTATACTAGTTTATACAGTTTCTGACGGCAGACTGATCACAGATCAGTTTATATGTAAAAATAATAGTTTATAGAGAACAGTTAAACTTTAACTGGGTCAGTTTCTGCCTTTAGTTTTGATAAAGTCCATTTTGCAGATAATATTACTGCAGCCTAGTTTTACTGAGGTCATGTTTTATGTTCAGGTATTTTCACACAGAGGTATTGTTCTGGGTAATTACTTTTTAGCCTGTAAATCTCCTGATCCCAGATCAGCTGAAACCGGTGAGTAAATACCATAAAACTCTTCAGATAATATTTAAATCTAATCAACACATTCCTCTCCTGCTGAGTGTAAAACGTGAATCTGCAGCAGAAAGTCAAAGTGTCTCATCTCAGTCTTTGGTTCAGATGAACAGAAACTGATTTTAAACTGTTCCAGCTGTTTGAGTCTCTGCAGATCCTCAAACTGTGGAAGGACAGGAACATGTAAAATGTACAAGTAAAAAATCTCAAACAGGAGGAAAAGATTACATCCATCCACCCGACCTCCTCCTATCATCGACTTTCTCTTTATACTAAGTTGTCATTATTACTTCAGCCACTAGAGGTCACCTGACGATAACACGTAACAATGGGTCGTAATAATCTGCAGCAGAGACGACCTTCGCAGGACAACATTAATCTTCTCTATGAGGAGTGTCCACAAACCAAGGCTCATGTCCTCTGTGTTTCACCTGAAGTGTATTTTCATTACACACAGTTTGATTTTTAAAGGCTGACAACTGTAGTTTTTCAACTTAATGTTTTAAAAAGTGACTATATTGACAATGTAAATGAGGAAATATAACAAATGTCATTTCCTGCTGGAGTAGAAATCATGCACAGAAACTGGGACATATAAATGTTCAAATGAATAAAAACAAAGAAAACAGATTCAATAAAGTATGAAAATTAAAACTGACGTTTTAAGGTCTCTTCAGAGTGGGAAGGTTGGTTGGGCATAAATATAAATTTATATATATTTATAGTTTCTTTATTTTTAATGGGTTTCTTTTTGCAGATGTCATGAACCCAGAACTGTAAACTCTCCTTCACTGTCAGATAAGCGTGGGTGTCATCAGCATAGAAATGAACATAGATGGAAAATATTCGCCTCAGAGAGATGACGTGGGCCGACGGTTTGAGGTTAATGACTCCTGCTGAGGTGAAGTCATCACTCTGAGGACAAGACACAAAGACAGAAACGTCTGGAGATGAAGCTCAGCTGCTCAGAGTCTGAAACAGGCAAATCAGATCATTCAGGTCTGAGGAGGAGTTTCACTCTGTCACATCATTAAATTTAACAAATGTCTCTTTGTTCTCAGCAGCTGCTCTGAAACCCGGTAAAACCACTTTAATGTTCACAGGTCAGAATCCATTACTTCAGCTCTGTGGGAATTTTACTGAGATTTTATTTAGAACAAATATCTGAATAAAGTCTCCTGATACTTTATATATGTTCAACCTCACAACAAACACATGAGCCTGAAGTGTTTATAATGTTGTTTCATGTGTGATGTTATTTATGAGATGGATTCTCAGTGATTCTCATTAATGTTATTTTTATAGGTAAATACTTTAATCTTCTGTCTGTTTGTTAGTTTCAGTATTTAGAGATTTAAACAGACGACAAGCTCCAGATTTTCACTCAGCTGAGTCACAGGAGCTGCAGCGTTTTAAACACTTTAAAGACACTGTTTATATTCTTTGTTTATATTTTACAGGACCCCCCCACACACACACACTCTGCCAGCTGAATTCCTTTAATAAGGATCAGCAGTGATGTACAACAGGAGCCAGCGTCTGGACTTAGACCAGAGACGTGGTGGTTACTGCAGATCCAGGTTCTGGTGGAGGTCTGTGAGACAGAGAACCCTCTGTCTGTCTGAGAGGTGAAGTGAGGAATCTCTCAGGGTTTGACTTTACAGCCCTTTTCACCTTCCTCACATTCTGGTGCTGATGCAACAAAAACTGACACAGAGACCATCAGACAGACTGAGAACAAGCCTGAGAGCAGGCCCAAAGCAAGACCAGAACAGACCGAGACCAAGACCAGACCGAGACCAGACCGAGACCAGACTGAGACCTATAACACACAGAGAACAAGACCAACAACAGATCTAGAGTAAACCAAGTTCAGACCAAGACCAGACTGGGACAGAGAACAGATCTAGAACAGATCTAGAACACAGTGTTCACAGCGTCTGGACTGTGGTCTGATGTATCAGCTGATACCAGCTCACTGCAGATAAATGGCATCAGTGAATATGTCAGCCCAGAAATAAACTAAACTAACTATCAGCTATCAGTTATCAGTTATCAGCTAACAGCTAACAGCTAACAGCTAACAGCTATCAGCTAACAGCTAACAGATAACAGATAACAGATAACAGATAATGTCTAACAGCTCAGTGTGACCTGAATTCTCCCTCCTCTGACCTCTGGGACCTTTTCCACTTGTAAAACATTTAAAAAGAGGGAAAATATTTCAAGTTTACGCTACAACACACTGTCAGTCAGTGAACACACCATCAGTCAGTGAACACAACGTCAGTCGGTGAACACGTCAGTCGGCATTAAACTGCTGTAAAACTCAATAAATAAAGTTACAAAAACTCCAGTAAAGAACTACAACCTCTGAACTGGAGGAGATGGACTGTGTGTGTGTGTGTGTGTGTGTGTGTGTGTGTGTGTGTACAGCAGATGGCCTGTCACACAGAGCTGCTTTGTGTTCAGGATCAGTTCAGGTTTCCAGCAGATGTTCACAGGGGTCAAAGGTCACGAGTCGGGAGGAAAGAGCAGCTTTTACTGACTGATGTCAGGACGTCACCGAGGAGTGTGAAGAAAACACACACACACACACACACACACACAGTCCATCTCCTCCAGTTCAGAGGTTGTAGTTCTTTACTGGAGTTTTTGTAACTTTATTTATTGAGTTTTACAGCAGTTTAATGCCGACTGACGTGTTCACCGACTGACGTTGTGTTCACTGACTGATGGTGTGTTCACTGACTGACAGTGTGTTGTAGCGTAAACTTGAAATATTTTCCCTCTTTTTAAATGTTTTACAAGTGGAAAAGGTCCCAGAGGTCAGAGGAGGGAGAATTCAGGTCACACTGAGCTGTTAGACATTATCTGTTATCTGTTATCTGTTATCTGTTAGCTGTTAGCTGATAGCTGTTAGCTGTTAGCTGTTAGCTGTTAGCTGATAACTGATAACTGATAGCTGATAGTTAGTTTAGTTTATTTCTGGGCTGACATATTCACTGATGCCATTTATCTGCAGTGAGCTGGTATCAGCTGATACATCAGACCACAGTCCAGACGCTGTGAACACTGTGTTCTAGATCTGTTCTAGATCTGTTCTCTGTCCCAGTCTGGTCTTGGTCTGAACTTGGTTTACTCTAGATCTGTTGTTGGTCTTGTTCTCTGTGTGTTATAGGTCTCAGTCTGGTCTCGGTCTGGTCTCGGTCTGGTCTTGGTCTCGGTCTGTTCTGGTCTTGCTTTGGGCCTGCTCTCAGGCTTGTTCTCAGTCTGTCTGATGGTCTCTGTGTCAGTTTTTGTTGCATCAGCACCAGAATGTGAGGAAGGTGAAAAGGGCTGTAAAGTCAAACCCTGAGAGATTCCTCACTTCACCTCTCAGACAGACAGAGGGTTCTCTGTCTCACAGACCTCCACCAGAACCTGGATCTGCAGTAACCACCACGTCTCTGGTCTAAGTCCAGACGCTGGCTCCTGTTGTACATCACTGCTGATCCTTATTAAAGGAATTCAGCTGGCAGAGTGTGTGTGTGTGGGGGGGTCCTGTAAAATATAAACAAAGAATATAAACAGTGTCTTTAAAGTGTTTAAAACGCTGCAGCTCCTGTGACTCAGCTGAGTGAAAATCTGGAGCTTGTCGTCTGTTTAAATCTCTAAATACTGAAACTAACAAACAGACAGAAG
>BRZM01003876.1:0-12604 GCA_033238685.1 Lates japonicus
TTTTTTTTGTCTGTTCGAGGCTGCAGCTCTGTTAGCACCAGGAGATGTTCTCTTGTTACACTGAAGAGCACAGCAATTAAAAGCAGATTTAAAACTACAATGATGTGATGAACACTCACGTGCCCAGATTTTCAAAAGGGTACTCCCACTTGTCATTGGCCAGCCGACACTTGGGTCCAATAGCCAGACCTGCTGAGGCCACACTGGTGCAGTAGATGGCTCCAACCAGGCCGAACGCAGAAGAGAACACAGAGTTCAACATCTGGGGGAAAGATGAGAAAATGCTGCATCATTATTTTGCTATCATGTCCTGTCTAAAAGACGGTGCTAATAAGGGACCGGCATCTGTTAGCCCTAGAAATGGGTTCACTGTACAAGGAGCTCTATCCAGTTTTTGCTGTTTTCCCATTGATTTTTTCCCCTGTCTGGCAATGTTATCTTTCTAATGTGGGACTTTGGCACCCAATGAGGTTGTTATAGTAACCAAGGGCCATACAAATACCTTTTACCAGATGAGATTTAAGACTAAAAACATACTCGTGTACATCATTGTTGTTGAATAAGATGCAAGAGGAGAATAGAGTTAGTTCTTTTTTAAGAGATATACTTCTGCAAATCATATTAAGCAAAACTTAGTGACTTTAAATAGTTTTTTTTTTTCAAAAGTGGAAGTAAACTTAAAAACTACTTCAGTACAATAAATATAATCCTCAAATAACATAAGTCCTTTATGATGTAGTGCTGATAAAATACACATGGTTCTAGTTTGTCCTTTGGTCCTTGACATATCCTTTGGCTTTTGCCTCTTGCCATTCATCATTATCTTGTCCTGTCCTGGCCACAACATGCATATTTAAAATCTTTCAAATGACTGTACTCACCCGGCAACGGTTGCCGCAGCAACCTGTTCCGCAGCAACCCTTGCCCCCAGCCCTGATAGCTGAACAGCTCGGGCACAGCATCTGGAAAGAAAAATGTTGCCTTTAATATGTAGGTTTGGTGTGTGTGTGTGTGTGTTTCGGTTTACATAAAGGTGCACACATCTACCTGCAGTTTTGCATGTACACGTGCGCGTCTGTGTGCATTGTCTTATCTCTTAAAACAAATATTTGTGAATCCTGAAGGGAGTTTTACTCTCTTGTCTCAGCAGGCAGTGACATCCCATAATTAGAGATGGGAAAGAGACTAAATCTCTTTGTCACGGTTCCAAACTGTAACATTACAGAGATAAAGATGTGCCCTTCCTCAAGACTCAAAGGTCCCTCTGATGCATTTTGTGAGATTAAGTATTTATGAATTATTTATTGCCCTTGTCAAATGCCAAGATAGTGTGAGTGGAAACCCACACAATCAGATCTTTGTGTGTGTTTGTCCTTGGTGACGAGGTACAGATGAGATCAGACCATGTTTTATCACTTAGTGTCCAGTGAGGTTAGTTTACCTAAAGGTTCTCCTGTACTGCAACTATCAAAAGTAAAAGTATCCAACACAGATTAAATGTTCCTATGAGTGTTTTACCATTACATATTATATTATGTAATCATTATCACAGATACATTAAAGTGTAAGTCACATTTTCATCTTATATTTAGTCGAGGTGGAGCTAATTTGATTGATTCTATATATGTTGAGTAGTTTAATCTGTAGCAATGCATCATAATTTGTAAAGTAACTACAGCTGATAAATAAATGTAGTGGAGTAAAAAGTACTGTATTTCTCTCATAGCAGAATAGAAGATACAAAGTGGGATAAAATGAGAATACTGTAGAAAAAGTATGAGTAACCTAAAATTGTACTTGAGTTAACATAGTTTGTTCTTTATCTGTTTCTTTCAAAGCGAAATCTTGCTCACGCTGAGTTTAATGTTCAATGTGAGGATGTTTTTTTGTACCATGACATCAAATGGAAAATTCTCAGTATCCCACATATGCATCCCACACATTTATCCACTTTTCCCTGTAATTCAGCCTGAAATACTTTCTTATTTTTAGATGATTAATGATCTGGACTAGAAATTTAAAAAACGTTTTGTGAGTCATGACTTTGTTTGACTGCTCAACACGCCTTTGAAGTAATGACCCACCACTGACACAGGTACAATTTAAGAGATAGCTAAATTGAGATGAATGTGGCTGTCAGGTAATTAAGGTCCACGTGAAGTCAAAACCCAGACAGGGCCACTGGTTTAAAAAAAAAGAAAGATCCCAACAGAAATTATAGTAGATGAAACCAAAAATAATCTAATAAACGACAAAATTATGTTATATCTCTAAAAAATAGTCCTACAGTTATTCCCCCAAAATGATAATACTCAATAAAACTCAATAAAAGCAAGCAATTAAATTTTACAGGTTTACACAAGGCTGAGTAAATGACTGAAAAACACAATAAAACAAACAATAAAACATCCAGCCACACTTTAGATGTACACAGATCATGATTCATTACTTACAAAGAGGCCTCCTCCAATGAGCCCCCCCATGAGCCAGACCTGGAGGGAGATCTGATCATTTTCTAAACTCTTCCCGTCGGGGAAGAACAGCAGCAAGTTGGAGATCATGCAGATGAAGGCTGAAGGCAGCAGGATCAGGCCCACCAGGCGGGCACACTTCCCTGTACAACACATGGTTTTACCTTTCTTCTCTTATTCACCGCTCCCTTTCTTTTTCTACTCTCGCTCAGAGTATCTCACCGTCTTCTTAAAATCAGAAGGAAGTCAGTAAAAAGGGGGTGAAACAAAAAAGAAGGAGGCGAATGAGAGTGAGAAGCTCACTGCTGACAGCTCACCCTCTCGCACTGTGAAAGTCAAACACAACCAGTGACAGTTACAGCAGGAAGGAGAGAAGGAACAAAGGCCAAGTATTGGTGTGGCTGCCTGCAATCTGATTTCAGACCTGTGTACCTTCTAATTGGTCTCAGATAAAGATGAAAATACTTGAAGCAGAAAATAATCTTTTAATTTGAAGGTAATAATTTCTTACAGTTAAATAAAATGAACATAAAATTTAAATGAGAGTATTACCCGTGTATGTCGTTCAGGTTTTACTGATGTTATGGGGACCTAAATGTGTTTACACAGTCAAATTACAGGGACTTATCCCCATAACATAAATCATTAAATTTAATAAAGTGAAGACATGTTTACAGGTTCGGCAAGTGGTAGACTAAGTCTCCAGAACCTGTGTGTGGTTGATTTTGTTTTACTACACTTATGGGGTCTGAAAACCAGTAGCTGACTACACTTCCAATAGATTTGTGGGGACTTAAATGCTGTACAAGTTTAAATGGCTGTCTGAGAGTTGAGACTTGGTTTTAGGGTTCAGGTTAGACTTAAGTTTAGGTTAGGGTTGGGGTTGGGGTTAGGCATTCAGCTGTGGTGGTTGAAGTTAGAGAAAGGGGTTGGAGAATGCATTATGTCACTGAGTCTTCACAAAGACAGAAGTTCAAACATGTGGGTGGTGTGTGTGTTCAGTGGGCTCTATCATCTAGCTAGATGCCCTTTGATACCTGCTGATGATGATATCGGTTTGTTCAATTTATGGCCTTTTACAAACACAAGAAAAGGCTTGGCTTAATAAATGCTCTGTCTGCCAAAGTACAGTAATGAACTAACTGGTTTATGCGGTGGCTCTGAGGGTCAAAACACAACGATGTTTCACAAATGTTGCACAGCGACCACCTTGTTAAAGGTAACATAATGTATGTGGCTGTGATTATGTAGCTAACTGTGGCTTTGCCTACTTTGGCCACTAACATTAATGTTACTGCTTTTTCTTTGCAGTGTTGGGGTTTGTCCCTTTGTAACTAGTAGGCAATTTTAGGGGGGATAAGGGGTGATTTTGTTAGACCAAAATCCGTCCCCGTTGTTAACCTGCCACACCTCATGTACATACATATATGTCATGAAATAACTGCCTAAAAAAACTCTACTTTGATGCTGCAAAGATGTTGTACTATGCCAAGATCACCCACTGTCTCATCTGATCACTGCTTGTGTCTCTGTGAGTGAGGTGAACTATCTTGTTGTTACTGCAAAATCTTTATCAGCATGGTGGTTCTTTGATTATGTCAACAAACCAGACAAGCAGCTGAATCTGCTGAAGTGAGTCACAGCCAACTAGAGAATCACAGTAGCGCACTGCAACACTAAGGCACAATAGCAACTGAAAGGTGCTCGCATGTTTACAGCTCCTTAAGACCCTGTCTTGTACAGTGACCCAGTGTCAAAATCTTGCTGTTAACTACTTTAGTTATGTTTTCATGGTTCGTGTTCCTAAAAAAAATATGTAATCAAATTAACTGGGTAGCTCATCTTCCAGCACAGAAGTACTGGTTGGTTTCTGGGGGCTTGGGGAAAATACGAGGCGGCTATGTGCAGTCTCCTGCGTGCACTGTATCTGATCACTATATGGGTATGGCAACGAGATATGTACACGATGTACTGAGATTTGTTGGAGCAGAGGGTAAAAGGAGGCCACAGTTTCTTAAACCGTAAAAACTTGGGATAATTATAGTAATAATATCTCAGAAATTTTATTTATTATTTCCTAACTAATACCAGTATATTCAGTACTGTGAACTTTTTGTATGAAGGAGCTCTTGTACTTTCATACACTTTCTTAATAATCTGATTCTGTATAAATCTAATTGTACTTATTCAGCATATACTCCACTTTTATTTGAGATTCAGAAAATAAGAATCCTACAGGCAATAACTGTACTTTCACTTTTCACCCCACTGACAGGCTCATCCTGTTTAGTGCCAAAACATTAGCTTGCAGAAATCCCCAGCTGTTCCTGTAAGCCTCTGAAAGTGTACTAGTGAAGTCATTTGATGAAGCACTCAGGGAGAGGAAACTCATTCAGAAGCAATGGCAGGTGAGTCTGTTCTTGTATAATTGCATTAAAATGTATTTACATGTGTACATGAGCTTAACGAGTAATTTCATACAATTTAACGTTTATATGTTTGCCTCTTACCCCCATCTACAGGCCATCCAGTGACAATAACTGTAGGTGTTCAATGGAGGTTTAATCTGCAACCTACACCACCTAGACCCCCAAGACTATCAGGTAATATACTCTAATCTGCTGGTTATGTGCCCTGATCAAAACTAATGCAGCCTAATGCAACAGTCCTGAAATATATCCTACCTTCAATTTTAATGTTATTGTCATTATGGAGGCTGCAGTTTGTGGTGATATTGAATTGTGCATTATACTGAGAGCTATTTCTAATATTTATCTACCCTTGAGTGATAAAAAGTGACAAAATATAAGGACACCCCACCCCACCCAATGTGATGCAAGGCACCAGCAACAAACTACAGCCTCCAAAAACTAGCTCAAAATACCCAATTACACAATTATACATAACCAATTTGAGTGTGACTTTTTAAAATCTTGCCTCTGTAGTTGCGGTCACAGTAGCATTTGTTATCCTCACTCTGGCACGAATCATCTTTGGTAAATATGCTCTTCCTTCAAAATCTGCTATATTGTCTTTCAACAACCCTCAACCACTTAGTCTCATTGTTCTCACCATCTCTTCCACAGGTGTTGTGTGTGTTTCAAGACTGCCCTCAGCAGCCCAACATACTTAACTTCCTGTTGGGGCTGAGAAACTCTGACCACCTGTGTTAATGATACCATTTGTGATCCTCCTGTGAGACCGAAGCAGCACAGCCACGGACACACTGGTTTACCATGCCTGCTTTTTTTTTAATAAGCTGTATTTATCTGGATTTGGATTCTGGCAGTGAGGGTAAAAATATGAATGCCACTTTTAGAAAAACTCAATTTTAGCCCAGATCACTGTCATTTTAAAAAGTTACTAGTGTTTTTCTTCCAGAAGCTTTACTTGTATTGTAACTAAATGTTTTTGCCCTGTCTCACCATTTATGGGTATTATCGTCATGGGTCTTTTCAATTTATCCAGCCCAACTATGATCCCACAGCGGTGGATGGATCTCTACTGTAATAGACCCTGTACGTTTGCTTTCTGGAGCGCAGTATATGATTTATGGGATTTGGTTGTCTGGCCAAACTGCAGGCTGTGTTACATTGATACTTGAGACCTGCACCAGAACAGAGACTTTTATGAACGTGGTGTGGCCTTTGAATGGGCGTAATTGTGTGTAATGATCTACATTAATCCTTGCACTTGTGAAGCTCAGTTGCTATTATTTCATTTCCTTTCTTTATTCTGCTATAATTTGATAGATGTTGATTCAGAGTTGGAGAATCTGCGGTACATTTTGTGGTTTTCTTTCTAAATTATTAGATATATTATAGGTCTTTGCATTAAAGGCTATCATTATTTTTATACCTGTATTGTATATAGTTTACAGATTTATATATTATTGTCATTTTTATATATTAATTGTCTTGTTGTACATGTTATGCATTATTAGATCAAATGTGTCCTGTATTTTTAAACAAAGATGTTGATTAAGCACATATTACATGTAACACAAATACAATATGAATAAAATAGACATTTTCTACGATATTATTACGTTTTGTCCGAAACTTGGAGCCATGGCTGATGGCGACTTACTTTATTATTAGCAGGGTGGTTTGTGATCCTTGTTTTCTCATGAGAAAGTTGGACCAAAAATCGTAATAGCACCTAGTCATGACAGTGCCAAACTGGTCGATGACGTCGCGTCCAACCAGCCAATAACGTGAAATTAAACAATGCGCATGCAACTGCCACCAGCCTGGCTGGTGCGTTCTTGTCTGGCAGCCGTCAAGCAAACCCTGGTGTCCTGACTCAAAAATCAAAGTGAACATTAACAGGACGGTTCCATCCATTTGTTTGTCCTGTGAGCGACCCCACTGTAAAGTGACTCAAAACTTCAACTCCTACCAAAAACACGACCAGTCTTCATCGCAATGACGAGCAAGTCCATCTCTGTTACAGACCTGTTTTATTACGGCGGCAGTCTGACAATCATTCATGCAAATTAACCTTATTTATTAAATCCTAATTTGTTTGTTTGTGCAGATAAAATTAAAAGAAGCTTCGTCTCAAAGTGCCTGGAAGCTCGGGACATGGCATACTGTCCATACAACCAGTTCCCTGTCGGTGCTGTAATAACAACAGATGGCGCTATAATCACAGGTAATAACCCAACAGCTGGATTCTGTCTCTCAAGTAGCCCTATAAAACCTTTACTCTCTACATTTACTCAAGTAGTGTACTGAAGTACAGTCAAGGGAGACTCTTCTGCAAGTACTTTTTTTTTTTACATCAAGAATATTTTGCTGATTATATTTCTGTATTTTTATAACTAAGTTTTTGAATACTTGACTTCTACTTGTGTTTGAGTTTTTAAACTGGGTTTGGCATTATTAGTTTGAGTACTTAAGTAAAAGATCTCAAACTGTCTTTTCCCAGCTGAGACCTGCAACTGAAAACTGTACATTTATTATATAAGTATTTACCATGCCTCTAACACTCTCTGTAGACACAAGAACCTCTATATCTACCCCGTTTTTATACTTATCTTATCTTGTCAATGATTAAGCGATACATTGTTATAAAGAGTAAATCACTATCATTACTCACATGTACATAAAATATTAAAATTAGCTCCACTAGACCAGCTACACACTATTGAACTACTGCTTACACATAAACAGTAATAAAACAGTGATGCTCACTAAGTATACAATAGCCATTCTAATGCATAATAGGTACTTTAACTTGTAATTTGAATTTCTACACAATGGTCTTGTTACTTTATAAAGTTCAAAACTGAAATCATAAAGTGGTTAAGAGGAGGAGAAATATATATATGATATAAAAAGTAAAGGAATATTAAAGTAATAAAATCCAACACATCTGGATTATAAAATTAGGAAACACAAAATAGTTTTAAATTACATTTTAAAGGGACCCGAATATTTCTTCTTCCTGCAATGAAATAATCCAGGTCTAAAATATTTCTGTGTGTTTTCAGGCTGTAATGTGGAGGAATGCCTCTGAACTGACAGTGTGTGCTTCAGGCGGACGGCCATCAGAAACCGTGGTGGAGACACAGACAGTTCACAACCATCGCTGTGACATGGTGCAACTCAATTATAACAACACATTAATATATATTCACATATATTCACATATTCCTGTGCATTCATCCTCTCTCTCCTCCTCTGTGATATCAAAGACCGTTTTGTTGGGCCATGGAGCATGCCGACAGGTTCTTATGGAGGTGAGAGAGAAGTGGCACTGACCAGTGTGAACCAATGGTTATCCCATAATGAGTACATGAGTGCACCCCAGATTATAGTTAGAGCAAGTTATTATCATCTATAATTACACGCACCCTATTCTCTTAAAACAAGTTTAAACAAATCTGCCAGGACACTTACAATATTCAAATATAAATGGTTGTCTGAGAATTTTGTGTCTGTGTCTTGAAACAAGGATGAAAAGATGGTCTGCACTGCAATGAAGAAAAAAGTAGGTGTTTCACTAATTAAAAAATAGTTACTTAGGTTACATGTTGCAGTGTATATAAACCAGGAACCTAGTTGCCCAAACACGTCTTTTTGATATTAAGTATCAGGTGATGGCTAGTGTGGGAGGAGTTACTGTATTTTACAGGCATATCAGGTACTGATACTAATAATCTTCCATAATAAAATGTTATAAACTTCCTTACAGAGAGGGACTGACACAGTTTTCTTAACATCAATATGATTCTGTTGTCATTTTCACAACAATATTGTAATATATTGTCGAGAAATACTGAGAACGTGTGGATATAATACTAAATAATATTATCCCCTACCAGTTTCTATCATCCTTTGGCCAACATAAAAAGATCTAAAGAAGTCTTACATTTAACTTGGAAAATCAAGACTGTAGAAATCCTGTAATATAAAGCCTGTTTACCTGTCTTACATGTTGTTATTTTCTCCTTCACTACTGTGGAATTCTCTTTAGTTTGATCAGACTGGATTGTATACTCCACCTGCCGGATGGTCTTTATAAAGAACTAGCCAGTGAACTGCTGCCTCAGCCTTTCTCCAGCACACCTGAAAAAGAACTGATAAAGTCTCTGGCAGCATCCTCAGATCACATTAGACATTTAAAAAGGGACAAGGAAGACGCTTAGTACAGCTTACATTATCTCATGAGGTGTTTTTATCACAAGTAATACTGCAAAGTTGGTATCAAACTTCCCATAAATAAACAACCTTCTTTATTCCCTAACACGTGTCTAATTACTTTGTGTATTATTATTATTGTTATTGTTGTTGTTATTACTATTATTATGATGATGACGATGACGATGACAGAGATGTTACCAGAACTAAAGATGACGTAGCAAACCGTTGCGTCACATGACAAAAGTGGGCGTGCCTGAGATCTGTTTCCGGAAACATGGAGGCTATAGTGAGTGATGTGTAGCTCCTGAAGACCTTTTGAAAAAGTTTTCACTATTAAACCTCTTCTTTTCATCAAACACAATATTAAACAACGAGGGACCTGCGCTGAGGTCCTCATAACACCCGTCTAGTTGTCAAAAGATGAAACTTTGATGAAATACGACGTATCGAGGGCGTACTGTCACGTCACTTAGCTAGCTAATGCTAACGACGGTGTTTATGATGAAGGACTGGTCGAGGTATTTTTGTTATTTTCGCTAAAACTATAACATATGAGCAGTGATTTAAAAACCCAATGGGAAAGAAACACATTATAATTTAAATGTCAGCGTTGACAAAGCTCAGTGTTTCCCTTCGCTGGCCTCCTGTATGATCTAATTAAATATTACACTAATGTCGCTCTGTGCTCGCCTTCCACGTCAGACGATATTTGCTTTTTGTTATGACAGTTGTAGTTTGAGAAGAAATACAACATGAGCTGGTGAAGGGCGTTGGTTCCAGTCAAAGTTTGAATATGCCTTGTGTCTGATCAGGAGTAACACTGGACGATATCAAGAAGGGAATTGTATACTGGAGGGTAAGTTAAAGGATATTTGTTGTATTAATGATTATTTCCAAAGCCACAGAATTGGAGGCTCCTTAACTTGGTTCAGACCTGTCATATTCACTTGACATTTTACAGCTGAAAAAACAAAACCCATGTAATAGTGGACAAACCCTATAGGCACTGTTTCTAAAATGGCCCAAGCACGTTTCTGGTGTTTCTGTATTGTATTTTCTTTAACATATCAGCAAAACACATACTGCAGTTGTGATCTATATATGATGTATAAACTTTATCAACAAGCATTAGTAACCATTACTAGTATTATTATACCACACATGATACTATTAATACACAAATAAAAGAGTTTCAGACAGGGTGTTAATAAGAAATGATCACTTTTTGCAAAAGTAAGGATTGCTGCAATATATTATCTTTGTATGTTTTCTGTTGTCATGGTTTAGAATCAGTTCTATTTTGACTTGCAGAACTTGTTCAAAAGCATCAAAGGACGAATTCTGGACTTCTTGTTCACCTTGCGGCCAACTAGACTTAAAGTAAGCTGTCACTCCATTCGATTTTCAAACTGAAAGCATTTGTTGTATATTTGTTCACTGAGCCTCAAGCACATTTGTGTTCATTCGCAGACATTAATTAACAAAATTAGTTTTAATTGCAGCGTCACATTTTATCTTTCTGTTATTTCTATTCCCTCCTGTTCTTCTTCCTCCAGGGAATATGAAAAAGCCCTGAAGTACATCCGACCTCCAGTTGTTCCAGGCCGGGGAAAATGCTATATCTGAACAGAGAACCCATCACAAGGCTTTAAAGAAAGGTAAATAGAATAAACCTCACTGAATACAATTTGAGTTGTAATTTGATAATAGAATTTGTTTGGTGTTATTTGACCCTGTTGTGGGGTGGATAAATCTAATCCACATTCACCTGTTGTCATCTAGATGGTTTGCTGGCATGGCTGCATCGCCGGGAATCGGTCTCGGCGTGGCCGGGTTTAGCGGGCCTCATCGGTTTTCACGTACAAAGGGAGCCGCCAAATCCTAACCTGGACGTGAGACAACGTGTTTTCTTTTTGGTGGACTACTCTGACTTGCCCCTGCATAAAAAAATTAAACTTGCGTGGAGAAAGCTTGAATACGTACATTTGGTTGAGTTGAATGTGCTGCAACACATTAAAGGGGTTAAAACAATGCCAGTGATTAACCTCCTCATATTTTAACAAGTTGAAATTCACTATACCTAGACATATGATTGCTTTACGTTCTACTCACACACTATAGCATCTTCCATATTACTTGTGTAAATATCAAATTAGAATGAACAAGGTGTGACTCAGTTTTATGTAATTTCTTAGTTAGTATGCACCTCAGCCTAATCCTACTAGATTTTACATTTACATTTGTAAAAAATATGTCTTTAATAAAAAGTGCTGTTGTGGTTCTGTAACTGTCGTTTTTCATTAATTTTTGACATAAAAAGAAGCACCAAGGAAGTGTTACTAAAGCAGTAGGAAGTGTGGCTTGTAATGCCAAAGAATAGAATCATTTGTTTGCAGGTGATAACGACTCTGCTATAATGCTATTAAAATATATAAAGCCCACCTGCTGCTGTGAGGGCAGTGGACAGATGTTGCATTTTATTTTGGATGAGATTTTTTTAAATTGGTTCAAGATACCGCTTTGAGTTGAAGGAGGTGGCTTACTTATTGAAATGAATACATGTTTTCATGTAACATGCATTTTCAAACATTAATCTGTGCCATTTAATGACTTATGTTTTCCATCTTGTTAAATAAATAAGATTAACAAACAGAGGGAAGATTTGTATTCTCGGGAGTTATTGTGCAAGAGCTGCCTCAGTGGAGTAACACGCTCACAGGTATGTGTGTGTCTTGTGAGGAGAGGGCGTTAATAACAACAAACAAAATATATAATTAAATAAATATATGTATAATTACATAAACATGGGATTGTGAAATAATCCCAAAAACTTTCAAATCGAGCTTAGTTATACAAAATATTTATTCTTCTCAGAGTAAAACAGATTATTTGCAGGTCATTTAATCCTGATTAAAATAAAAATACATTATAGAGTAAATATGTCATTGTGAAAAAGGCTTAGCTATATGTAATCAGACTGCACGTTAAAGAAATAAATGTCTGAATCAATATCTTCTGTTTCAATTCCAATTTTTTAAACCTGAATTCATTTGTATTTATTCATATACATAAGGTTTAAAAGTAAGGCAACCTAACAAAACTCTGACCAGATTCAACACCTTTGATTTCAGATTTTTTTAAGCATGAATGTCTGATAAAATAAAACACATTTGTGTTAACAACATAAATTCATTATAAAGTAGAAACAATATCTAGACATTGTTAGAGAAGAAGGCAAAATGGGCACCTAAACACTTACAAAAACTATCATCCACCATAGAATAGCCATTATTATATATGACTATGTCTTATGTTGTTAACTGTCATGGAAGAATCTTTTATTAACGGAGCAAAGAAGTCAGTATACAATCCCATTCTTATCTTATCGTTTTATTGACTCTGTTAAATTTACAGTGAAGTTTAGTGGACTTTCTGTGGAAGACAGCATTATTAACATTATCTAAATGTTTGGAGCGTAACTGA
>BRZM01003877.1:0-14333 GCA_033238685.1 Lates japonicus
CAGAGGGACTGGTCGGAGTAACTCTGGAGCAGACTGGCACAAACACAGCTCACCTCAACTCTCCACCTCCCTTTAATAAGCCTTTTCTTCTCTCAGTCATCCTCCTCTGCATCCGTCCCAGTTATTACTCTCCTTTGCTTCCCTTATCCCCCCCCTCTGCTGTTCATCTTCACCCTCGGTTCTCATTTCCATCCTCCTTCTTTGGGAGCTGTGAGTTATCCAGCTCTCTAGCGAAGCCTCACCTCGTCTCACTGCAAACAGATAAGCCTGTCTCCTCTCTGTTTAAAATAAAAAACACTCCTAACTGAAATCTATTTTTTCTCATAAAATGATCCAAGTTATATTTTATTTTTGCATTAAATCCCTTCTTATATCCATCAGTTACTGCCTTTATCCCACCTACTCCCTCTCTGAAACAGGTGGGTGGATTACCACAATATTCCTATTGATTTATCCCAGTGAAAAGGCGGACTGCAGTGGGTGTTTTGCAACCCCATTAGTATTATATTATGCCTGCAGGCTTATGCTGTTTTCACTGTATCCTCCACCTCTGCAGGGTATGCAGGTTTGACCCCTGGAGTACAAATTAAGAAGAGTCAAAGGTCGAAGGTTGAACAGGTGGGTGACACCAGATTTGGGAATAATCTTTCTGCAAAGTGAGTTATAGCCACAGTCCATAAAATGGTTATGCATGGGCATGTATGTGTGTGTTTGTTGGCTTGTCTGGCCCCAGACCAGCTAATTGGGAGGTGATTATCAGCCCGTCACTGTTGGAGTGTGACTGACAGACTTTCTCATCAGGTAGCAATGAGTCATTCACACAGCAACACGCATACAAACAGGTAGTAACAACAAGCACACGCAGGTGCCTGTCCATTAACATTCCCACAGCTCATTCAGAGTTAAACACATACAGAGATGCAAAGAAAGAACACAAAAATACAAGGATATACACAAATTTCAAAGGGTATTTACACACACACACACAAACACACATTATTCTGTTTACTCTGACCTGCTCTGTCCATGTTCAGCCATGCAGACAGTAACTGTTTTACCACGAGTATAGTTTATTGAGGGTGAGCGGGTTCAGGCTTTACAGAACATGTTGACAGCAGCCGCAGGGGCCAACAAACACATGATAGACAAACCATGTTGCTTTTAGGAAGACGGTCCACCCGGGAACACCGCGGGGAGTTTTCACTGACTCCACTTTCTTCATTTAGCTGCTGTGACGTTATGAGTGCGCCAAGCAACGCTGTTGGGTCTGGTTTGGGGGAGGAGGGTGGGGGAGCGAGGCCCCTGTCCAGTAATTAGCAAGCTGCTAAAGGGGAAGACTGCTGAGATAGGGCCGCCGACATGACGCAGCAAAATACTGGGGAAAGTCGTTTTTTCAAGTGGGGTGTTAATGTTTTTTAAATAATCTTAGGATTTTTTTCTCACACATTTTATGAATTGAATACATTTATTTGAGATAAATTAAAAGGATTAAAAAGTGGCAAACCAAATAGTAAAATAAACAATACAACAGGCTCGGATAATAAGAAGGTTCAAATAGGTTCAAATAAAATGTAATAAAAAATAAATCTTTTAGCTCTACTTACTTTAAAGAAGTGTCATATTTTGACCAATAATTTAAACAAACAATTTTAATTGATGTGTGAATGTGTGGTCTCTCTGGTTGGAAGATTTACTGTGTCTCATCCCTCCGGTCCATGTTAAAACACTGCACACACACACACACACACACACACTCACACACACACTCACTCTCAGGTCCAGCGACGGGTGACGAAAAGGTCTATCTTCATTAAAATGACATGATCCATAAATTACCTGCCATATGTTTCTGTGACATTGAGTGTACTTACTGTATGTATGAGGGTAGTGTGTCCTTCTAATGAAGGTTGACATGAAACTGATGTCTGAGTCTACAGACTGCACACACTGCAAGAACAATATATTCAGAGCCCAAGAACAAACAGGAAAAGGACCCAAATGCAGGGGTTTATGGGAATCACTGCTGACTAATTATTCATGTTGGTGTTAATTCATCTCTCATATTTGTAACCACTGTGAACATCAGAGAAGGTAAATTACATCTCAGTCTCAGTGAGATCTGTAGTCATCTTATTACCTTTAGATTAAACTTAAGCACTAAATGTTTTTGATGATATAGGTGGATTAAAAGGTGTCTTGCTATGCCTACGACTAAGGGCACAGCTAATTTGTTGAAGATTCAGGTATTAGCAATTCTGTAATTATCATTAGTGTCATTATGTCCCTTCCTTTCCTCTTTCCCTCCCTTCACCCATCCTGCTCTTCCTTCCCTCTCCCATTGGCAAAGTGTAATCATCTGAGTTATCAATCATGGCGCTCTGCCTAAGGCACAGAACTGTAATACCTGCAATGACGGAAATGATTCATATCCGCTGCTTGCTCATTATATCAACACAGACACATTGCACTGGCTCAAACATTTATTCCCCACCACAGACTTTGATTTAGATATAGAAAAAAAATATGGCTGTGTACTAAATCAAAATCCCAACTTTGAGTGAGGGAATAAATGTTTGAGCCAGTGCAATGTGTCTGTGTTGATATAATGAGCAAGCAGCGGATATGAATCATTTCCGTCATTGCAGGTATTACAGTTCTGTGCCTTAGGCAGAGCGCCATGATTGATAACTCAGATGATTACACTTTGCCAATGGGAGAGGGAAGGAAGAGCAGGATGGGTGAAGGGAGGGAAAGAGGAAAGGAAGGGACATAATGACACTAATGATAATTACAGAATTGCTAATACCTGAATCTTCAACAAATTAGCTGTGCCCTTAGTCGTAGGCATAGCAAGACACCTTTTAATCCACCTATATCATCAAAAACATTTAGTGCTTAAGTTTAATCTAAAGGTAATAAGATGACTACAGATCTCACTGAGACTGAGATGTAATTTACCTTCTCTGATGTTCACAGTGGTTACAAATATGAGAGATGAATTAACACCAACATGAATAATTAGTCAGCAGTGATTCCCATAAACCCCTGCATTTGGGTCCTTTTCCTGTTTGTTCTTGGGCTCTGAATATATTGTTCTTGCAGTGTGTGCAGTCTGTAGACTCAGACATCAGTTTCATGTCAACCTTCATTAGAAGGACACACTACCCTCATACATACAGTAAGTACACTCAATGTCACAGAAACATATGGCAGGTAATTTATGGATCATGTCATTTTAATGAAGATAGACCTTTTCGTCACCCGTCGCTGGACCTGAGAGTGAGTGTGTGTGTGAGTGTGTGTGTGTGTGTGTGTGTGTGCAGTGTTTTAACATGGACCGGAGGGATGAGACACAGTAAATCTTCCAACCAGAGAGACCACACATTCACACATCAATTAAAATTGTTTGTTTAAATTATTGGTCAAAATATGACACTTCTTTAAAGTAAGTAGAGCTAAAAGATTTATTTTTTATTACATTTTATTTGAACCTATTTGAACCTTCTTATTATCCGAGCCTGTTGTATTGTTTATTTTACTATTTGGTTTGCCACTTTTTAATCCTTTTAATTTATCTCAAATAAATGTATTCAATTCATAAAATGTGTGAGAAAAAAATCCTAAGATTATTTAAAAAACATTAACACCCCACTTGAAAAAACGACTTTCCCCAGTATTTTGCTGCGTCATGTCGGCGGCCCTATCTCAGCAGTCTTCCCCTTTAGCAGCTTGCTAATTACTGGACAGGGGCCTCGCTCCCCCACCCTCCTCCCCCAAACCAGACCCAACAGCGTTGCTTGGCGCACTCATAACGTCACAGCAGCTAAATGAAGAAAGTGGAGTCAGTGAAAACTCCCCGCGGTGTTCCCGGGTGGACCGTCTTCCTAAAAGCAACATGGTTTGTCTATCATGTGTTTGTTGGCCCCTGCGGCTGCTGTCAACATGTTCTGTAAAGCCTGAACCCGCTCACCCTCAATAAACTATACTCGTGGTAAAACAGTTACTGTCTGCATGGCTGAACATGGACAGAGCAGGTCAGAGTAAACAGAATAATGTGTGTTTGTGTGTGTGTGTGTAAATACCCTTTGAAATTTGTGTATATCCTTGTATTTTTGTGTTCTTTCTTTGCATCTCTGTATGTGTTTAACTCTGAATGAGCTGTGGGAATGTTAATGGACAGGCACCTGCGTGTGCTTGTTGTTACTACCTGTTTGTATGCGTGTTGCTGTGTGAATGACTCATTGCTACCTGATGAGAAAGTCTGTCAGTCACACTCCAACAGTGACGGGCTGATAATCACCTCCCAATTAGCTGGTCTGGGGCCAGACAAGCCAACAAACACACACATACATGCCCATGCATAACCATTTTATGGACTGTGGCTATAACTCACTTTGCAGAAAGATTATTCCCAAATCTGGTGTCACCCACCTGTTCAACCTTCGACCTTTGACTCTTCTTAATTTGTACTCCAGGGGTCAAACCTGCATACCCTGCAGAGGTGGAGGATACAGTGAAAACAGCATAAGCCTGCAGGCATAATATAATACTAATGGGGTTGCAAAACACCCACTGCAGTCCGCCTTTTCACTGGGATAAATCAATAGGAATATTGTGGTAATCCACCCACCTGTTTCAGAGAGGGAGTAGGTGGGATAAAGGCAGTAACTGATGGATATAAGAAGGGATTTAATGCAAAAATAAAATATAACTTGGATCATTTTATGAGAAAAAATAGATTTCAGTTAGGAGTGTTTTTTATTTTAAACAGAGAGGAGACAGGCTTATCTGTTTGCAGTGAGACGAGGTGAGGCTTCGCTAGAGAGCTGGATAACTCACAGCTCCCAAAGAAGGAGGATGGAAATGAGAACCGAGGGTGAAGATGAACAGCAGAGGGGGGGATAAGGGAAGCAAAGGAGAGTAATAACTGGGACGGATGCAGAGGAGGATGACTGAGAGAAGAAAAGGCTTATTAAAGGGAGGTGGAGAGTTGAGGTGAGCTGTGTTTGTGCCAGTCTGCTCCAGAGTTACTCCGACCAGTCCCTCTGTTTTGGCTCGCAGATGGGTCCTGTCGAGGTGCCGCCTGAAGGATGGCGTGCACATGCCGACGCCCTCACTAGGAACACACTCGCACTCGCACACACACACACACACACACACACACACACACACACACACACACACACATGCTCTCTTGCAATTTCACTTCCTTTCTTGCCAGCATGGCCGCAGCACTGACAGATTGAGAGCAAACAGACAGGCAGGCAATCAGCTCAGACACCTGAGAGCGCCCTAAGGACCCCCGTGTTCTCGCTGGCAGGCAGAAGGACTGCTGGCTACGCTGCAAAACACCAACAAGCGCGCCAAAAAAGCTCCATTAAAAAAGACCAATTAAAGTATCATTACAGAATAATGAGATGAGTGGTACCTGTTAGGTCTTAACCAACCTGTGCAAACAGAGAGCGGTGTAGTTTTATTGGATGGCCACATGGTCAGATGTCATGCTCAGCCATGGAGGTTGTGCTGACAGTGCACACTGACATGACATGAGGGTCACGCCTTGTCATGTAGTTGAACTGTAACATCATACTTGTTCATTTAAATTATTACATTTTTTGCAGTGGATGGCAGGTGAAGATGACAAACCCATGTGGAAGAACTGTCAGGGGATAATCCTTTAAAGGAAGCTTTCCAAATGACATAAAATCATCTGCATTTGCAGTGGAGCACATCCAGGGAATGAAGAGGGACTGTTTCCTGCAGGGCAGTGATGAAGAGAGCTGCCGCTGAATCCCCTTTTCAGTCATTAAAACATGGTGGACTTTGCAAGGGCAAAGAATGGTTCGTAGACCGAAGACTTAAATTGTCGTCTAATCACTAACTATGTGATTACTACTTATCCACCGATGTGGCCTCTAGACACGTTCCTGAATTTGTGAGTGTGTGTGTGTGTGTGTGTGTGTAGAGGGCCAAAGACAGACAGAGACAAGTGTCCTTCTACTTGATATCTCAGCCTCCATCAGCACCAATCAATACAATCCCTCAGAATTACTGTCACAACAGAATGAATTACCCAGCCTTGCACCAAATACACACACACACTTACACACAAACTTTCTATGCTACCCATTCCTCTGTACACACACAGACCGACATTTATTATGTCGACAGCTAAAGCACCATGCACCAGCATTTTGTATTGATGTATTTTCATTTGATACAACAGCGACTGAATGACAAAGAGGAGACGAGAGGACAGAGATCATTAAAGATCAAACGGTCTAATTTTTGTAGGTTGTCCATTGTCCGTATCAGTATTAATAACCTAATTACAGTAATTATTGAGATCTGAAAACACAGTAATTAATTACCTGAGCTGTGTGTTGTAAACATCCATCAAACCTTAAGTCTGACCAACTGTACTGCACAACAGTGATCATGAAAGCAGGAAAATGTTCACTGACAACATGTTTTCCCCTAGAATATCCAACCTTGCAATACAATATCCATAAAGCATGATTTCACTTCTCACGGTTATGTTCAAGTACTCAAGCACTTGAGTCGGGTTAGTTGGTTGAGGTTAAGGGAAAGATCATGGTCTTGGTTTAATACGGAAAAAGTTTCCTAGGAACAGCATGAGCCTCAGTATGTTTACTATACTGACACACAGCCATGGACTGTATAGAAAATATACAGTCTGTGCATACAACTGACAACCGTAGTCTATCGCTAACTAAAATGCTTGTGTTGTCTAAACATGGGACTCAGGATCCAAAGTCTTCAGTGTCATAGTCCTGTATCCATGTTTTTTAACCCCATAGGTCATCTTTGCAAGCAGCTCATTACGACCCATAGCTACGTTTTATTGCTAGGCAACCTCTAGTGGCCGTAGTAATTATGGCAGGAGAGAAAGTAGGAAGTCAGGTGATGTAGTATGTAGAGTGACAAAGAAAGGCCACTGTTTGTTTCCCACCATTGTTGTTTCTTTCATCCATGACTGTTCCACAACCTTAACTGCATGCTTGTTATTGTAACCATGACGACAAATGTCGGGGCACTATTTCAGGACACACTCCTATGTGGTCGTATCAGAGGGGAGGAACCAACTACCAATATGGCGGTTCAAGACTTGTTGGAATAAAATGCTCTCCCCTGTCAAAGCATGGCCTTTTATATAACATGATTAGTCGTGAAACAATCTATCACTATCTGATTGAGCAAATAATTGTGCAGAAAATATTAATATTTTATTTTGTCAAGATACCGTCTGCTTTTCTTTCTCTCTGTTTCTCCTATCCTCTTCCTTTTTTTTTTTTCTTTCTCTCTCCATTTGAGAGAGGATCTGTCCTCGTTACATGGTGGCAGATTGACTTTGGCTGGAAAATAGATATCATGTATCCTTGAGGTCACATTTGTCTTCATTGATACCATGTTGAGACACAGACAGAGAGGGTGAGAGAAACAGAAAGTGACACAGAGATGGTCAATAAGTAATAAATGGAGAGGACAAGAAGATGAAAAGAGAGTGAAGGACACAGGAAGAAAGAAACAGGACACAGAAGGACAATGGAGGGAATGTGAAAACTGGAGAGAGAAAAAAGAAGATCTTCACATTTTGTCTGGCTGCATTGGGCATCTGGGATGGGAGGATGAAACAGAGGATAGGTGTGAGGTGATTAAAGCACTACGTTGGCCCCATGAGGAAAGACAGCCATGTTTTCTTCTCTCATATTTTTTTCACTCAGGAAACGCTGTCCCACCCGTCCTCTGGTCTTAATCACATGAGACTGCATTGAAACAGCTGGCCTCAATGTCAGCGCAGCGCCGCTGGTCTGGGATCTGTGGAGGGATACAGCCAGGAGACAGATGCTGGTAACTAATGGCTATCGTTATTTACACACCGTCCACATGAGTCCATGTGTGTTTGCGTGTGTGTGTTCACAATCACTGACACACAGAAAGAGAAACACAGTTATAGACTTGCACATTCACCTGGGCAAACACATGAATACAGACAGACCTACACACAGTAAGACCTCTATGGCTCAGCTGCTAGCATGAACATACTACTGTTCATCAACATTGTTTGCTTTTATTTGTGTATTTATTTGGTCAAAACTGTAATAATAACCAAAAATAACTTTAATTCTAAGTCCCATCTGTGGGAGCACGCACAGCTGGGACAGATGAGCTTCTGGTGATTCAGCAGGTGTTGAAATAAAACAAACGAAAAGTAACGTCTTTGGGAATCAGTGGTAATGTTAGCAAGCTTGGCTAACTATGTGGCTAAAACTGTGAGTGGTTAGAACACACAGATCACATTTATGCTGTTGGAGATGTTTTTAAAGTTTCTCTGGATGTTTAGATTTTTTTTCAGCAGGCTCACTGCAGCTGCTCAATGAAAGGGATGGGGTCAAGTCTACAGGTGATACTCAAAACAGGTTTTTTCAAATAGTGATGCAAGTATATTTAGATGATTTGTGTGCATAATTAGGTACAATCACAATAACATGTTGTGTGTAAAGTAATTAAATCTTCTTCACATTAGACAGACTGAAACCCAGATCACTGAGGTGTAAGCTGTACACGAGATCCTCTCATTATGATTTATATTTGAAAGAGCGCTGCCTGTACGAGGCTGGAATGGAATGGACTTGCGGGTATTGTGCAGCTTTTACACGGTCATAAACAGGATAATGTTGGCATTTCTAGATGTCACAAAAAAGGCTAGAGCTACAAAGCTGCTCTGTTACTGAATCAGAGCTGTAATTGTCTTGCTGGAACCTTACAGGAATTAGTTTGCTCTTCATTTTTTTCACGATCTATGGTTTCATATACAGTGCATGGCTTAATTAGATGGTTACCTTATTTTTGCAAGATTAATTAATATTTATTATGATGAGCTAATAACATGGGTATGATGAATTTCTACATTTCCAACTACATTCTGCCACAGCTTTCTCATCAACCTGGAAATACACAGCATATGTAAACACTTGACAAGATACACACATACACACGCACACAAATATTGTCTCCTGTGGATACACGCAGAGCAAGGTCATCGAATCTGTGGAGCAGCGTTGTACCGTTTGAACTGAAACTGCACTTGATGCCACTAAACAACAACACTAAACCAAACAACTGTCATCTGTATTCAGTGTCGAAGGCTTTTATTCACCCAGTCACTTGTTGTCAGAAGAGATGCTTTTTATTGGCTGTGGACAAACTGGTGCAGCGTCCAGCTGTGTATTGTCTCTGTTTTACATGAAGATGCTTGAAAACTGGGTTGGATAAAAGATGCAGAGAGGAGAGGCATGATGTAAAGGAAGAGAGGGGAGGAGAAAACAGCATAAAGAGTCTAGTCAGCAAAACATATTCAGAATCACTTCCCATAAAACAGACAAATGTCCTGATTAGGTATTTTCATTCTGTCGCTCTGACTGTGCTGCGACTCTTTGGTACATTACTCAATAAAACTCTGTTCAGCCATATAGGACTGCCCCGGGTTTATCGGTGGAAAACACATCAAGCATTGCGCTAAGATTGCATTACATTGTGATTAGCATTTTTTGTGTGCACCCTGCTTCCCTTTTTACGATTTTCATTTCATCTCCACATGCCAGTTGTATAGGCAGAAGCATGAAAGCACATACTGTATCCATATGTAAAGCTGGGGTGGAGGGGGACTGGGGGATGAAGGGAGACAAGGGAGGAAAGAAATGAGGAAAAGGGCAAAACAGAAAATGAGGATAAACACAGCCATATGGTATGTAGATACAAACACACAAACTAACATGTGCACACACACAGATGTGCGCACACGCACACACACACGAACAAACCGATCCCATCCCTTCAGCTAACCATCAATCATCACTGACACATTATTAACCATGATAGCTCTGGTGGCTATATCTATATCGAGAATGTGTCTCTGTACACACACAAACACGCTCACACATGCTAATATGCACACATGTACACCTCCCTTTTACTCTTGTTTTCTTTCTCTTTTTTTTTTTCTTCAAATGTCGAGCAGCTATCTGTCATGCTTTGAGGGAAAATACATTTATAACTTCACATCTCCATCTGACTGCCTCAGTCTAAATGGAAGTCGCCTCCGAGGGACACACTGCTGGCGTAAACTGAAGATGTTATTTGGAAAACTCCACCTAGTCTATAATCCCAAGGCACAAATGTGAGTGTCATAACCTACGGACAAAACGCTGCAGGAAAACCAATTTAATACAAATGTGGTTTCTACAGCGGAAGCTGATGCAGGTATACAGCTAGTCTTGCATTATCAGAAATAGAAAGAAGAGGTTTTATCTGCCCTTTTTTGGGATCTTTCAGTCTTTCTGTTGCTGTTTAAAGAGACTTTCACATGAAATACATTATTCCATTGCTGATACTATATGAAAGCAGGTACAATACAGTTTTCAAACTGCTTTTGGAGCTGTTCATGTAAGGTCAGTCATTTTCATTTCATTATGGCTGGGTATCTGCCCCTTTGATTATTATCCAGTAAAATCAATGTAGGCTTTTCAGGCTTTTATGTCAACCCATAATAAGGCTAGTTACCAGAGATTTAGACTACCTTTTGGTTTTAGGTGTTGAACAAGTCTCTGATCTGCGAAAGATACTGTAAACATCTGTTTTTCTTGCTTATTGTAAATTTCCTTTTGAAAAGATTTGGCACATGAGAGCCAAACTGTTGGGTATCCCAAACTATTATCACAGAGCACAATCTTCTCTCTCACCTTTGTACCAATCTTTCATTCCTAATTCTGTCAGAAAAAGTCAGCACTGAAGGAAAATTTCATTTCCCACAAAGCAAGAGGCTATTCTTGTCTGTCTGCTTCCCCTGTGTCGGCCAAACTCTCCCTACAGAACCTTTCACTTTTTTGGATTAGGCATGACTTTCTTGAGCTCATTCATTCACTTTGTCTTGGTTGTATTTACTAATTTATGTCATGATCCTGTGTTGGGACTGAAAAAAAAGAAAATTATAAAAAATTTGATCAGACAAAGAAAATCTGCTCTGAAAATGTATGTATTCATCATCTGCTCTCTACCTCTTTCACCTGAGAAATTTTGTTGTTGCCATCAACTTTTAATAGGATTTGTTTTACATTAACACACTGTTTAACTTCAAATGTCATACTTGTTACACCTTATTAAGGCAGAAATGCTCTCTGCAACTTCAAGGTCAAACCTCATCCTGACTATTAAAATTCACTTTACAATCACTGATAGCAATGCTAATGACCACATGAGAAGGGAAGCTCCTTAATCAGGATGAATATTCTTCTCATGCTTCCCCTGTTTCAGGAGACAAGGGGCCTCTCTTCATTTGCTGTGTGACGGCTGTGTTGCAGGAGGTGTCCCTGCCGGCTGGAGATGACGGCTGTAGAGAGGCAGTGGAGTGACTGACGACTCCGAGATAGTCCGTCTGTCAGACAGAGTGATGGCTGGGAGACACTCGCTGACAGATCAGGCGAGACGAGAAGAAATAAAAGGAGAGGAGGAGGAGGACGAGGAGGGAAGCCTGGCAGCTTTGTCTTTCAGTCTGGGGAGATATGGGAGGTTGGGACAGCAGGGTAAAAAAAAAAAAAAAAAAGTGGAACGGAAGTGCTGAAGTGGCAGCTATGTGGATGATTAGGAGGCACCTATACTTGTTGATGGTGTTTTTAAGAGGGATCAAATACTGAATATGCTCCATTAAGCTCCATTAAGCTTGTATCCATCCAGTGTTGTTCAATGATATCAAAGACTGTCTGCAGCCGGTGTGATAAAAGCTCTCACCCTGGGCAGACATAATGAACAGCCTAATCAGACAAGTTTGTAATCAGCTGAGTATCTTAATTAGGCTTGGGAGGGTTTCTGAAGAGCAGTGCTCCACCTAGCCTCAATCACTCACATTTTGGCTGAGAGGGGGAAGATGTATTGATAATACCTTCTGATAATAGACTTGAACACAGATGAATTCCTCAATAATATTGTTATATTTTGTGTCACTAATGTACCATTTGTTGCCATGGCTTTTGAGTGAAATTATCCATTAGTGGCATTGTTAGCTATGCTGGTGATGTAGCTCTAGGAATGTGGGTGTGAAGTTGGAAATTTTGTTTATTTAGAGAAACAATTTATGTATGGTTTGCCATGAAATTTAACACATATATCCATGGTTCCTAGAAAATGACGTGTGGTTTTGAGTAACAACTATTCAATGGATAGTCTTAAAGTTGTACTTTGTGTTTAGCACCAGTGGTAATGGCGGTAAAGCTTACTTTAGCATCTGTGACTAAGTACAGCCTCACAGAGTCACTAGCATACTGCTGCTAGCAACTATATGGTCTCTGAGTAGGAGACTGAATGACAGCAGTACAGTCAACTGTCAGTCATACTGGTTAGCAGTGGTATGGTTCTCTTATTTGTGGAAATATTCATGTAAAAGAAGAAAAGTATAAATGCAAGGGCAAAGCCTGCCATTTTGCCCTGCAGGTCAGACATATGTATAACTGCATTATACTGATTTCCATCTGTATTTAATTTAATTTCTCTATTTATGTTCTGTTTATATTTTTCCCCCATTCTTCAGAGGCTAATCATCCAGTTTTCTCCAGACTAAATTTGAACCTTGAACTGCAGAAAAGTTAAATACATTTGCATATTCTTAGTTAGCCATCCGAGTATCAGGCAATGTGTTTCTCCAGGGGGTCACACACAGTTTTCACTCACCTCCAGGCCTAACATATCCAGGACAAGGAGCAGCACTGAGAAACACATTAGCATAAACCTTCCCCTCTCACTCCTTCTCTCACAGTCTTCATCTGCCTTCATACATTTACTGACAAGTCCTTTTTTCCCGCCACATTGAAACTAACTGGTCATCTTCAGAGCCAAGCTTGTGTATTTTCTTTACTGTTTAGGCTCAAGGCAGTTCAGTCATGAGTATGAGACGCATTTGTATTCACCACCATTTTACGTGAAAGGTCCTTGATTTTGAATAAAACCCGGAGAGTTTGTTTTGCGCAAAGCAAGACCCCTTGGCTTGAGCTTTAAAGTCCTTGTGCGTCATATGTACCTGAGAAGCCTTGATACATCTAAAACAGACATGCCTCAGCTCAGGTGTGTGCATCTTGCCATCATCGTGTTCTGTCTGATGTTATATGGGCAGGTGTGATCTGTTTGTGCGTGCAGATATCTATATAAAGTGTATTTTAATCTCCAATTCTGCAACAGAGAGCGGTATCCAAGGTCTTGCCTGTCTGAAAAGCTGAAGTCATTTTGAAACAAAGTGATAGCCATACTTACAAACACTGTCATCATTATTCAGCAGGATGACAGCCACTCATACTGTACTGTACACCCGCAGGCTGAGGGAAACAGGGAGCTGAGACTTTTACCGAAACAGGCACAGAAAGCAGAAAAATGAAATGAAACGCAAAATTGTAAACAGAGAGAAAACAGGGAGGCTTGAAAGAAAGTTCGAGGACCATTCTGATGTTTTTGACAAAGTCAGCTCTCTATTTTCATTTCTGTCAAGCCGCTGCTGCTGCTGCTGTCTTTTCTGCATTTCTGTTTACTTTGCATGTGACTCATCTTACATTCTGCCTCTATCTTTGTCTTTCAGTCTCTGTCTCTAACCGTCTCTGCTCTTCTTCTCTCACCAGCCTCCCCCACTATCTTTACCACACACAGACACACACTCACGCACATAAACATGCATCTTCACACACAGACACGCACAGTCTCACTCACATGGGACCTGAGATCAGAACTGTGTAACTAATTTTTCAACTACTTTTACACGTTATTCCTGGAAAAAACAAACAAACAAAAAAAAACAATATCATAACATTTACACAGCTCCATGGCTCAGTTTGTTCTTTTTTTAGATCCATGAGAGGGTGTACTAATTATTTTGGTGAATAATCATTCTCAAGATTTGCACTCTAAAAGTCTGAAGTGATGAAGTATGATAGAGAGGAATGAATAAGAATTTTGATTGGTCCTCCAGCCATCTGCGCATCACTGTCCCCTCCCCTAATTGGCTTCCTGGTGTTTCCTCCCACGGTGATAATCTCCAATCAACCATCTGCCATGTCATCTCCGTGCGCCATCGCTCTGCCCTTCCCTCTGTCCCGTCGCCATGTTCGCACTTTCCCCCTGCTGATAATGTCAAGATGCAATATTCCCTTAAAACAGCCATCAAACAAAACGCTGTGCATGAAAATAAAGCCCAACAATTAGTCGTGCACTGTCCTTTCTGACACCTATGAGCCACAACATCTATGAGGTTGTGTGTGTGACTGTGTGTGTGTGTG
>BRZM01003880.1:0-13196 GCA_033238685.1 Lates japonicus
CCAGAAGGAGAGCGGGAGGCGTATGAGGAGGAGGTGGGGGAGGTTTGTTTTTTTTTTCATTTTTCTTTCATGCACCAGAGGGTTCTGGGAAGACAAAAAGCAAGCAAAAGTTCCAAGAAATCAGGAGCAACAGAGCTGATGGGGAGACAGAGAGAGTTTGTGTTCCTCTACTTGTATCTTATTGAGATCCACTCACATTCTGACCTGAAAAAGAGTGAACACATTTTGGCTGTACTCTCCTTTACAAGCAGCTGGTTTCAGATTGTCACCAAGGCTATTGGTAAAATTAGAATAAGGACCAAGCTTTAATGAAGATTAAGTGTCACAAACATGAGTCGTGAAAAAATCAGTTGGTAAACTCTTTATGTCCAGTACAGGGAAAGGTCCAGAGTGTGTTTAGACAAAGACAGGAACCAGGGGCAAACTGCTAGCCTCCATAAACCTATGACACAATTTGTGTTAAAATGTTCATTGTGTCTTCTCATTCATAACAAGCATACCTTATGATCATCAAATACAGATTTTTCCGGCATTGTCAAGAGCAATCCAGTGATAGCTGTCTGTACAAACGGTTACGGAGCAAACAGGGGCTGCTTATAGCTCATATAGCATGACTTTCCATTATACAAAATCACTAAAAGGTGAATTTACACCATGAATGAGGCAACTACGTTTCCTGGTGATACTCCTGCATATGTGCAGCTGCACCCTGAACCAAGCTACTCATTCCATACAGTTTACATTGAGAGGATAGAGTAAAAAAGGTTGTCTAGCCTAAGGGGAAAGTTTTTTTTGTTTGTTTTTTCACAGATATTAGAGCTTCATGGTTGAGAAAGTCATACTGCAAAGTGTAATTGACCTTGTTCTTTTGAGATGTCCTGTCACCAGTTTCACCTGCATTCATTAGAATTGCATTATAATGGTGGTCTGTGGTTCTGATGCTTTTTGGGCCACAGGGGAAGGGAGTTTTTTTTTTTTTTTTTTTTTTGGCTGCAGTGTTTTCCTCCCTGTGCCACATCAAACAATTGTAATATTTTATGTAACAACTACCCAAGAGAAAACAGTTGCAAATTTGCCTTTTAGCTAATACTGGCATATTTACAGTAATGCTGATCATTGTCAATTGCCCATGAAAAAAATAAACAAATACGTCCTGTTAAGATCAGCCAAAATAGGATGGGAATTTATCCAATGCCCCATCAACAAGTTTTTTTCAGTTCCTTGTTAACATATGCAGTATATATTTCAGCATATTCTGACTCAGTCATTTTAGTGCATGCAAGGTATAATTGTGTGAAACATGACTGCTTTGTTATGATTAATTTCTGAAGTCCACAGCATAAAGTATACTGACTGGCAGAAGAGCCTCATGCTATTCTAATAACAACACCACTGTGTATGCACAGACACTCATCAGACTTGTCTTCAATCCTTTCAGAGAAAAAAGTAGACCTATCATCTCAGTTATCACTAGCCTGGTCTCTTCCCACGGAACGCGCAAACACAGCAACACCTAAACTGTGTCCCCAGGTGCGCTTTTTCACTTTGGTACACAAAAGGAATATGAAGCACAGCAAGGTCTCGGTGGGATTTTATCATGTAGTGTGGAGCAACACAGCAAAGGGTAAGAGAATGATAATAGAAAATGCTGGCCATGTACAGCCTGACTGCATCTTAAGAGCTCAGTTTTTACTACAAGATTTAGTCTGGGAAAGACCAAAATCAAAATTAGATCTCAACCTGGTCAGAAATGTACCAGAACCAAGGTTTTCTATCAGCCTTCATGAACAACTATTTTCAACATTTTGTGATATAATGTATGCTGTGAAGATAGATATTACGAGGATCATGTCTGTATGGTTAATATGAAGCCACTGCCAGCAGTGGGTTAGCTAAACACAAAGACTGGGAATAGGGGGACAGTTAGCCTGGCTCTGTTCTAACACAGTTCATTTGTGGCAGCACTTCTAATGCTCACTAGAATATGCATCTTATTTATTTAATCTATAAATAAAAGTGTGAAAAAATGAGATATTGTGGTTTTGTGCTGGCTGATTTCTTGGCATGGAAACATTTCTACAATAAAGTCTGAGTAAGATGGAACAACAGACAACAGAACAACCACATAAGCGTAACTTTACTTTATTTGGTGGTAATAAATAAAGTCAGTGAATCTGAAATGGTTAAACAGGATAACTACAGTGTTTTTTTTTGTTTGTTTTTTTTGTTTTTTCCAGGTTTTCAGCCTCTAATCTCTAATTTTTTTAGTGTTGTTTCTATGTTCCATTATCTCAGTAATTTGGATTTTAATCAGATTTCAGTTCTGGTTGATTCAGTAGTGTTTGAGGTTACTTGTGGCAAGCACATTTTAATAACACAGGCCACAGAGCTGTTTTCTAAATGGCACCTGTATAGATAGCTGGGGGCTGCAAACATGCTGTGACCAGCTATCTGTTCAGAGAAACAACAGAGAAGAACATAATGCTCTACAGTTATCAGAAATGATAGACAAAATTAGCACAATAAGGCAAGTTAGATATGTAACAATGCCTGATCCTGCAAATGCAGTGGATAATTGTCACCTCAGATTTATTCAGGCAATGATTTTTAGAGATAATGGTTTAGTCTCAGGCTTCCTTAGTTTCCTTTTAACTACCTAGAGATGAGCTGATACGAGCTTTAACTGTCATTTATCTTCTGTCTTGGACCTGACTAGCCTCCAGTTTTTTTGGGGTTTTTTTGTATTTCCTCTTGTAGAACAGACAACAGAGGCATATAATGTGCTTATTGTTGTGCTGAGCAACACTACAGGTTGACAAGCACTGACACATAAAGACATGCTATTGTCCTACTTCCTAGCCCTGAAATACATCAACACTCGAGACAAGCAGCAATTTTATCTTACTTGTTGTTGTCTGGAGTGGCACAATCCGCTACAGCTATTGCACCTTGACTGCTTCTTCTGTCTCTATGGTGTGTTTAATGTGTGTTCAAATGGCAGTCATTGGCCTGAGGGCATCCGAAATCTAAAGTATGACCAAAAAGTAGCAACCAATCTACTGTTGTTAAATTCAGGCCAACAGTCTTGCAGGTTTAGATATGACAGGTGGTCCATTTTGTCAGCTGAGAAGACACAGCAAAGGTAGGACTGCACTTGAATGCGTGCATCCAACAATGGTACAGAACAACTACACTAACAGAGCATTCATGTAACAAGAAAATGGAAAGGGCTGCAGGGCTTTACAAGAAAGTGTCAGAAAGCAGAGAGGGATCAGTGTGACAGGAAGAAAAAGTGGCAAATTGAGTGATGGAGGTGCACTGGGAGAGGAGGAAATGAAACTCCTATCCTCCTGTCATGAAGTAAAACTTCTCTAAATAGAGCTTTCTGTTGGCTGGGCCCACATGTACTGTACTTTGGGCACCCTGGTTACATAAGCAGTGCCCAGGCCTGATTAGGGACTTCCACTTCTGCCTACTTACACATAGCTTCAAGAGCCTGGAGTCAGGTAGACCAAACATCGTCTCCTCAGCACACACAGAAGCATTCACTGCAGTACATAAAGTCCTTTAATTCAACCTCCTGTCCTCACAGCAACATCTCATAAATCAACCATCACCCTTGTGGCCCACCTTGCATTTCACAGCATTTAAATCAATTCTTCAGTGGCCCTGTTTCCTTGCCACGCTCTGTGATGTGAAATCAGTTGACAAAGTGCTTCACTCATAGTCAGAGTGCCTAAAGAGACAGGGATGTGTGATCAGAGATTCAGGCCTCCTGTCTCTCTGCTGTGGCCCTGAGCCCCCTGTCCCCATGAATTCATTTCCCTGTCAGCCTCTGCTGCTCATCAGCCCCTTTGAATGTCCAACTTCAGGGAGATCTGACATTTTTTCAACCATCACTGCTACAATAGGCTTCAAAAGCGCACACCACAGCCATTGTTTCTGCTGACTATCTCTGCAATGCTCTGATCAGACACCTAAATGAGGCTTTGGGTTGAATTGTGTAGGAGAGAGTAAAAAAAAAAAAAAAGGTATGCAAACTTGGCTGGCAGTGTGAAACTTGACATGACTGTTAGAGGCTGATGTTTAGAGGACATAAAAAGCATTCAGCCGAGGCACTATCCTGGTCTAATATCGGGGAATGAAAATGTGATAAAAGCAAAATACTGTTCAAGTGTTGCAAAATAAGCTATTTTTTTTCTCTGACAAATAACACAGCATACATAACATCATGCTCTAACAAATGAAATATGTCTAAGCCACTGCATTTAATGCTTCCATTTGGAGAAAAAACAGATCATAAGAAGAAGGTGTCTTGCATTAGATGACTATAAATGCAGTTGTACAGTTGCCCCTGAAAAACCACATCACACAGCATCAGAGCATTGCATGACAGTGATACCAACTCAATTTATGCTCTGAAAGCAATGTTGTCAGGCAGCACTATCTCTTACACTCAGCTGTGACAACCCATCATCTGTGATATGCAGACAGCTACTTTTTGGGGGCTGGGAAGGACATCAAGGCAATCCTCATCTAGCCAGTCAACTTGTATAGTTAGGATTGTGGGGTGGAGGCCTGCTGCAGCACAACCTGCTGAGGGGAAATTGTCTGGAAAAAAGGATAGACAACCTGCATTTTTTCATGAAATGGTACATCCTCACATGATGAGCATAATGTATATTAGATCATATGACCTATGTTATTAGATAGAATCAAGTTAGTGTTTATTTTGCATCAATTTTGTTAATGAAAACTGTGACAAAATATATGCGTCAACAACCCTTTTTCCAAGACAACATGTTGACGAGACAACAATAACTGTGGCTAAATTGCCACACAATATCACTGATGAAAAAAGAGGTGGCTAAAATTACGTTTAAAAATAAAAATTTTAACAAATTCTGTCTATATTTGTTGACAAAAGATGGGAAATGGACAGCACATATATAGTGCTTTTCTAGTCATATCGACCAGTCAACACTCCAGGTCCGTCTTATCCCCATACTACCTCACATGGGGGCGGTTTGCAGTTTTAAACTTGCCTGATCGGTGATACCTCTGAGTTGATTGTAATCTGCTGATCTTATGCTAGATGCCCTCTAAATCTATATATACTGGCGCTGGGCTCATGCAACATATGTGAGAGAAAACCTTAACATTCAGAAAAACCATTTCAATTCATATTGCAGAAAAAAAAACTCTGATGCAATGAAAACCCTGATGACATAATTGTTGTGTTTGTTGATTATTAATCAATCTTAATCTATTTATATCTAGTTTAAAATGTTCAGTATATTATATAGAAATAGTTTTGGGTTTTGAATAAAATCAGTTGGCAGCAGCCTCTAATAACTACTCTAGTATTACATACCATTAAATTGGAAATAAATATATAAATCCTGTGTGACGTATTTTTCTAGATAATCAGGTTGTTATGAGAAAATTGAATCCATAGCAATTGGCTCTGTCTGGATATTATAAATTAATAACATAATGAATAAATATCTCTCTAAAGCCACATCCATGATCATATAACTAGTTTGGTTGTTTCATTCATTTGCTCTCTAAATCATTGGACTGCTTGTTTTTCCAAGCAGTTTGTTGAAGTGTGCCTGTTAGTCTTGAATAAACTTCTTCAATGTTTTTTGTAATTTAATCTTCTAAATATATCTTTTTTTTTTCTTAGTATTTAAAATTAAATATATTTGGTTTCTTTATTATAAAACACAATGGGCTGAATCCCTATCAAATTAATGTCAGTGACAGAAAATATATATTTGAATACTGAATAGGTTTCTAGAACAGATGTGTATGGAACAAGATGTGCTGAGTTCAAATCATCACAATGATAGAATTCTGCTGAAAGTCAATACACTCAAATTGATACCACATTAATTCATTCTAATTAATAGTTCTTCTATTCTATTTGTTATACCCTCACAATATCTGTATATGAGACTTCCTTCAAAGTCTTCTTCTAAGACTTTACCAGGCCTGATTGGTCCCCAGAAGGCTCTGTAGCTTTGCTTTCTCATGTGCAAAGGGTGCTATAAATTGTGTTGTTTACTTGATATCTAAGCTCTTGTCTGGTGAATTCTTCAAGACAACGGACATTAAACAACGGTGTCTTGCAGTGAATGATTGAGTGCCCCCACAATTAGCTCAATTATTTTAATCTTTCAAGCTGCTCATAGTAAACACACAAACACCTCAGGACCTGATAGAATATCAAACGTCTTACTTTTCAATAGCCACTGTTTTGACAGTGAAGATAGTGGTTTTTAATAATATTTGGATTAGCAGCAGAATTACAACACCATGGTCTATGTGTGTGTGATGTATTAGTTCATATAGGTCCAACATGGGGAGGGCATTAGAGTATTAGCTGGGTGTAATGGGATCCCTCCATCTCACTGTGGACCTGCTGTAATTCGAAGTGGAGAGATGCTATGACTCAACACTCAAACACATACATACCTTCTGTCTTATGTAGACTCGTATTAAATTTATTCCATCTGATCTGGGTTCATAACTATGGTCCTAACCAGGAATTTTAGGGTTTTGATATGCAGTGCTCTGATCTTTAGTATATTATTATTTTTATTTAGTAGAATCACATGTAATGTATTTAGGTGAGATAATTTATATACATACCCTACAGTTCCTATTGTATTTTGGAAATAGTTGAGGTTTTAATAAGGTCTAGGTTCAGGCTTATTCACATTTAAAAATAAAAAAATATCTGTGAATAAATACAATCATACCAAATATTGAATTTATTTTGTACAAATATACGTTACATCAACAGCAACTGTTTATTACTTTTATTATAACCACTGACCTCCAACTCTCTAATAATGATGCTGATTTTCAAAACAGAGACTAAACCATATTAGATCTATTTTATTACCCTGATATTCTTATTTTCTCTATTTACAACAATATGTATATTTTGTGGAGTTTACTTATTCTCCCTGTACCTGTGTTAGTTCTGTCCGGGTACTCCGGCTTCCTCCCAGTCAAAGACATGCAGCTTAGGTTAGTGGTATCTAAATTGTCCTAGGTGTGAATAAAGTGTGAATGGTTGTTTGTCTATATAATTTGGCCTCGATGGATAATAATCCATTACAGAGTGTACCTATATATTCAGTGTCAGCTGGGATAAATATACATATTACAAAAATACTATTATCTCTTGTTATCTTGAACTGTGTATCACTATTCTGTAGCATTTTTTCTCCAATCACCTTGGTAATTACTCTGTGATCAGACTAGCGTAGGACCATTTAAAAACTGGGTACAAAGCGATTCTAAACCCAAATAATGGTTAATAAATTGCTACTCCCATTCTGACCTTGAGATTAACACTAAATATAGAACATGGATGACCCCCCTCTATAAAACAAACAATTTATTTATGATGGTGTGAGCTATGGCTTAACCTTGGACATCACTATTAAATTTTCAATAACTTCATAGGAACTGGGTTTATTACTTCTGGTATATAACATTAAATTAAGTGAAAAGGTTTGTAATATCTAAAACTACAATTTAGTTTAAAAACCCTGTAAACCATTGAAAAAAATAACTTTAGATCATGAAAGGATACTTTCTGAGATATTAAAGACCCATTTTGATGATTCAAATTATATTTTAGATGTTGAAGAACAGTGTAAGACAAAGATTAGTTTAGACCAGTAGAAGTTTATGTGTGCAGGGCAACAAAAGCTAATCATATTTTCTCAGTTTGGTCCCAGGGCTTATGCCTGTGAAATGCAGTGAGTGCAGCCTGGTGCCCTCTAGGCAGCTATTTGACTGCGTACAATAGTCCAAGAACACTATTACAGAAGCCTGCATGCCTGCAGACTTCCAGATTAGTGGTGCCACCATGTTTCTAATGCTGCTTAAAACTCCCATATAATTATGGCCGGATTTTGGCCTAGATGTGGGTTATAACCACAACAGGCTCTCTAAGTATGGTGGGGTTGTAGTTCCGCAGCAATAATTAACACAAAATAATAATCAAAACTCTCCTAAATATCGTGATATTGATGGTAAATAAATGATGAGGTTGACTTTGTTTAACATAGTTTAGAATATAATTTATATACCAACTACCAACCTGTTGGTCAATTAACTTCTACCTCAGCCTTTCAACCTTTATTTCCAGTCCTTTGCCATTTAGCACATATGTACCTTTCTCCTTAGTTTACCCAAGCACATAGTGTATACAAACAGAATGATGGGTTTATGAAGATACGGTAATACACACGAGCAGGGAAAGGTGTGGAAGCCATATGGTTGTCAACTGCATATAAAGCGAGGGATTGGGGAGAGCAAACAGGGCTTGCATCATCAAACAGCAGGTTGTATGTTGCTCTCGTTCGGTGTGCGTGTGTATGCCATGGGCGGCCATTCTGTTTGTATGTGGGTGGCTGGGGAGAAAGGCTGCACGCTTAAATAACTGAGGTTTTGGAAAATGACTCGCTGCTGAGCTGAGGTCTCAGTGGAGGGGACTGAGGCCCGACCAGTAACGGCAGTTAGTAATGGCCATAATCGTATTACTACAAGGTTCGCAGTCGCTCGAAGCAAAGTCGGCCTCGCTGTTACCGTCGTTGTCGTGTTGCCGGTGAGTTTTGGGCGTTGACCGGTGTGACGCATGCGAAGGAAGCCTGTTGTGGTGTCTGTATCTGAGCGTCAACTGCGCCTATGGAGTTTTACGGCGTGCATCGGCAACGCCGCTGTCTGACCTGCCGGGCATGCCGGGCCGCGTGACTGGTGAGGTGGTTGATATGTGCGGTCAGGTAGTTGACCTGACTGGTGAGGCACTCGAGCTGCACTCACTGCATTTCTTGCTCACGGGAGCCTGAGACTGCGGAAAATGTGGGCTGGTTGTTGCCCTGCATCAGACTGCTGCCGGAAACTGCTGAATAAGCAATCTTTGACACACTGGGACTATTTCAACATCTGAAACATAATTTAACAATCGGGGTCTTTTAATGATGTTGCAGTGATCGCTCATGATCTGAGAATGATTTTCAATGATTTACAGTGGGCTGCTGGCAAATGACCTGAACGCAATTTTAATGATTTTGTACCAAGTGACAAACTGCTGTTTGCGTGAAAACATGGAAAACTCGGTATTCTTCCAGATGAACCAAGCTGGTTAAAACGAAGCCTTATTACTATCATGAATCAGGTATTTGGTATGAAATTGGGGTCATCCGCGGCTGCTCGGTTTGAGCGGCAAGCGCAAATCGGGGCTGGGGTGGCACGGTACAAATCATGGTTAACTCGACCTCGTTTTGAGCACGGCTCGCCCAGTTTTACAAATGATCTACGCTAGTCTGACTTTTACGGCACGAAATCGCTCGGTGGTGGAGAAAATGCTGCGTGCTGATTCGAGACAATGAATGGATATTTAGTATGTGATATTACCTGTCTGGCGACGCTGGATGGTGCACGCCTGGTGAGGGCTGTGAGCAACCGTTCACGCCGCGTTGCTTATGAACGATTTAGAGATCGCCAGTGGCTGTGGGGAGGAAGCGGGCTGCGGACAATTCAGCTTTACCGAACGCAGGGGCGTTGTCTGTAAGGCTTTAGTGGGGCGGAGTTGGACTGTCATCAGTTCCGGTCTCTGTTTGAAAATCTATCGCGGTGGAAGAAGCGGGACTGGTGTGATTGAAGCCGACGATGAGCGGTTGATGAAGTTGGTCGATGCGTATTGGCAAGGCTCTTCGTGTTTGCGGCAGTTGCTGTTGTTCACGGATACGGTGCGACGGTTCGAACAGGCGCCGGCTCAGCTGTAAAATACCAGCAATAGCGAACTAATAGTGTGGCTATGTATATAAATGATTCCCAATTCCAAATACTTCCTGTCTTTGCAAATAATCGAAATGGCTGTCACCAGGCCCGCTGCATCAGGCGCCTAAGGAACCTGGTTGGGACTCGATGGTTATAGAACTCGAGCTGAGGTGGTGGAACTGGTCGCTACGGTCTGCATGAGCGTAAGGCCAGCCAACCGTTTGGTGGAGACAGCGTCTCTTCCGTGACTGTTGCAGCGGAACGTTGAAGGTGAGGATCATGCGCATTTCAATGCCCACCGTTGAACCTGCTTATGTGTTGCGACCACATCTTGCGAACCATCGGTGTTGATAACCTGGCAATATCAAATATTAAAGTACTATTCACTTGTCAGGAAACAGTGTTTAGATGACGGAAAAACAGATGTTGACTGTTCTATCGAGGTCTGTGAAGATGTTGTGACGTTTACTGGCGGCTTCATGCAGCAAACTAACAGCACTCGGTGTTCGCCTGCTGCCAATGTGTTCACCTTTGTCTTGAAGAATTCGCAGATAAAGTTTGGATGTCGATGATGACTTTCTGACGTACGCATGAGCGGTCCTGAAACCTCGAACAATCGAACGCACGGAAGGAAGTCTCATGTAGTATTGTGAATAAATATGATTATATCGTAGGAATGAAGAATTTGTTGGTGGAATGATTAATGGTATCGGCGGTGTGTTGACTTTCGGCGAGAACCTGTGTTCGGTGCATCTTTTGTTCTGCTTATCTGTGAACTCTGTTCGAACTAGGCGTTTTCGCTCTTTGCTCGTGATTCAGCCATTTAACAATGGTCGAAAATGTAAACATTTGTTGTTCAGTCTGTTGGTACGGTCTTACTGGAAAAGATGATTTTGTCTTTTATTTGTCGTCGGAAAGGTGGTCTACAAAATATGTTGTAAACTGACTGGTGAGGTTGCATTCAGACAACAACGAACTCAACAAGCTTTCGCGAAAACAAGCGATCGCGATTTTGAACAAAAAACAATGAACGAAATAAATGCAAACTGAAAACCTGTAATCGCGGTCTTTTGTGAAGAGAGTGCCTGATCTGTTGATAATTTAAAGCGGCCGCATCCGGAACGGTATGAAATCAATCGTACTATGATCTTAACTGCTCTGCTGAGCTCTGATTCTGGAAAATGACACTTCTGTGCAGGACTCTACCACAGAAATTTTCTCTGCGAACATAATAACAATGTAACTGTAGGTAAGACCGTGTGGTGTGCTGCTGCTGCTGCCGACATTGAACGAAACGATAACTGGCGCTGGTGAATGTGCAAATAGATCGCGGTGACGTGGTTCAAAGGCTCAACGGCACCTGGCCGCTCTTCGAGTCTGGTTTCTTACCGGCACGGTGCTAACGGGCCACAGGCTGCTGCCGAGCGGCGACCAGAGTGGGGCCAGATGCTAATCAGCCCGCTGCTGCGGCTAAACGGTAATATTCTTCCCTTCTGCCATATGTTTGTGACTCAGCACCCGGTAGCCTCAGGACTGGTGGCATCTGCTGGCGGTGCAATCGCTCGGTGGGCTGCCGGTCAGGCTGGCAAACTGCTGATGTCGTGAGCAATGATGACCGTGTGTGTGTGACGGACGAGGGAGTGATGGTTTCCTGGAATGACGATCGTGTGACTTGAAAGCTTTTGCTGTAGTGCTGTCGACCTCCCCGTCTTTTGTCGGCAAAAATATGAACGGAGGTTCAGGCCCCATTTTAAACGTATTTTAACCGCCTCTTTCATCGATGACCGACGGTGCCACCGAACCAACCGACTGGCTCTCGTCGTATGTTAATCTTGGAAAAAGGTTGAGCGGCATGTTCTAATGCGGTTCGATAACAAATTGATGCGAAATAAACTGCTGACGATTCTGTCTAATGGCATGGATCGTATGATCTGTGCAATAACTTTCATCGTGATGTTCGTGAAAATGCGGGTTGTCATCATTTTCGGTTCCCCTCGGCGTTATCGCGCGGCGAACTGCCGATCCCTGACGCCGATTGAACTGTTTGAAACGGTTGCGACAACCCCAAAACGGCTGTCTGCATGTATCACGGATGGTTGTCGCAGCTGAAGGTATGTCTTTGCTGTGCTTTCAGGCATGGAAGTTGGTTGATATCGCGCAATAAATGCAATGTCGATGCTGTGTGTGTTTTCGGGGCGGCTGTGACACGTTGGTCGTCTGTGCAAGACGCCTTATGATCTGTTTTTCTCAGGTACGATGAAAATACCGGTAATGGTTATATTTCATTGTTTATGTGTGTATGCTGTCGAGAAAAATAACGTGTGCTATCCTTTCATTCTGACAATGAACTCAAGGATAATCCTCGGCTGAGCTCACACAGCATCACTCTGAGCATCTGACCTCCCCAGCAGTCATCATCGAGATTTCACTGCTTGACCAATTCATGCCTTTTTTTTTTGCTACTCACGTCAGCGAAACCTCGTTGGAGCAATCGCGATCGAAACGTGCAGAAGATGATCGGCGAAGGCTGTGTTGTGATGCGCTGGCTGTGTGGCGTGGTGAAAATGTCGGGTCTGGTGGACGTTTAAAGGCGATGACGGCTGTTGAAATAATTCGCGGACGAAATCGGGGCCGCGGCGCGGACGGAAGACTGATCTCGATCCGCATCTATTGAACGCTCGCGACGAAATTGACGTTCATCGCAGAGCCGGTAACGAAACCGCGAAGGGTGATTTAAATGCTGTGAAATGGGTAAGGCGATGGACGGTGAGATGTTGCTGTGAAGAACAGGAGATGATGAGACTTTATGCTACGGTGAATGCTCTGTGTGCTGATTGATGTTGTTCTACAACCGCTCGTAATGAGCGAAGTGAAGTCTAATCCGCCTGAGCTTTTAACGGCAACCGGGGTGCTTAATACAGTACAGCAGGCCAGCCAGCAGAGAAACTGACTGGGAAGTTTTACTTTCATGACGGAGATAATTCCTCCTCTCCAGTGCGCCTCCATCACTCTCTTCCTGTCACGCGATCCTGCTCTGACACTGCTGGTACGGCCCTCATTTTCTTCGGCCATGAGCTGCTGCAGTGAGCAGACGTTCTGCTGGATACGCATTCAGGTGCGGTCTACCGCTGCTGTGCTCGGCGGGCAGGAATGGACCGCCTGTCTGAGCCTGCAAGACGACGGCCTGGTGGCTGACGGTGAATTGATTTGCTGCCACGGTGCTGCCAGATTTTCGAATAGCCCTCGAACAATGAACGCCGTTTGAGCTGCACGTGCCGTAAGAACGGAAGAAGCTTGATCCGGGTACAACCGGATATTTTCCTCCGGGCAACAATGAACAAAATGCTGTCGGTATTCTTCGGGCGAGGCTGAGACAATAACGTCTTTAT